>OZ026623.1:76930913-77384810 GCA_964020975.1 Hermodice carunculata | reverse complement strand
ATAGATTTCCTTGGCATGTGTTGGTCATAATGTACCTTACCCACGCCAAGAATAGCTGTTGACACTATCTTCTTCTGGTCAGGAAAGAGTTAAATATTGACACATGTGGCATCTCATAGACGGGAGTGAAAATCTAGAACTCCCTGTCACCCCAACTTAGAACAGCACCAAACTCTATACATGTAGCTGTTTACAAGATGGATCCAACTCTGAGTGAGGGCCTTGTCTTCTTGCCAATACATACAGCTGATCAACCCTTTTGGCTTGGCTTGTGTGTGCCAGTAGTAAGGGCCAGGCCTTCTCTTTTCATGCTTATGCCCTCCTGATCCCTCTTAGGGGAACTCATTCATCCTCCCCAAATTTCCAAATTTTTTTTTTCTTTTTTTTTTTTTACATGTATTATGACTGCATTTTGTTGAGGCTTACATGTATGTGTGGCTTAACACTCCGGCTATTTCTGTGAATTGAACTAAACTAAATATCACTTAAGTATTTTCATTTTTAATTCCAAGTTTACACTTTTGTATATATATATATATATATATATATATATATATATATATATATATATATATATATATATATATATATATATATATATATATATATATATATATATATATATATATATATATATATATATATATATATATATATTTGTGCGTGTTTTAATACTAAAATTAATGTAATACATGTAGAACCAAATTGTTTCCCATTGCGACATCTTTGAAAGTATTATAGACTGTTGCTCTTCTTTGTAGTTGTTAGTAATAGCATTCATAAACTTTTGTTATACCTTTGTCTCAAGTTTTAATTCTTTCAAGTCATGGCCCATTTTCATGCCATTGTACCATCCAGGGCCTGGCATAGGCAAGTCAATGTACACTTAAGCTGTGACCCATGAAACAGAACGAAGAAAATCCATCACTTTTGCTTTTAATTTTCTGCTAAGAAACCACAGGATGATGAACTTGCAGAGAAATGTTGTTGAATTGATGGGTTTGTCCAAATGATATGTACACAAAGGAGGATAAAGCATAGTTGTCTACCACTAGGAGTTCCACAGCTGACTATGTTACTAAGCAGGCAATGCCATGCTAGCCTGCATGGCTAACCATACATGGCAAGAGTCCTCACATGTACTGTCTGGCTCTTGCTTCCATCTCTCGTTTTCTTCTCTCCTCTTCTCCTCTGCCTGGTACTAAGTTTTCTTCTAGTCTCTATAGTACAGTGGTACCTGCTATTTAAGACCACCCTTGAAGCCAGACAAAAGTGGTCACATATGGCCGGTGGTCTTTCACTGCAGGTAAGCTTACAAAGAAATTAAAGGCCATCGTCTTGAAATGGCAGTCTTGAAAACTAGTGCGGTCTTTCATGAGAGGTGGTCTTTAGAGCAGGTACCACTGTAGAACATGTTTTAATGTCCCTATAAACTTTAGCAGTTTACTTATTGTTTTAATCCCTGAATGTGAAAACTGTTGCTTATTGAGTCTCTTGTTTATTGCCCACTTCGCAATCAGCAACAGATGCTTTAAATAAGAGTGTCAGGTATTACTGAGATTTTTCACACATATTAGAAAGTTTGCTGGCATTTGATTACAGTTGCCTGTTTGTCTCAACTTTAAATGATTAATCAGTGAGGATATGGAAACATTAAGTTAAAAGAAATATGTGAAAATAACTGCATTAAGGTCACTCTGTGACAACTTCCCTTTGTAACAAATTGTGTTAATTGATAAGGGAATGTATACTAAGTATTTTCACTTTAGATGGTATTCATGGTATTAATGAAACTGTGATATAAATTCAATTAATTTTTACCTGACTATGTTGTACAAATGAACATGTACATTTCCTCTTCATCATCATGTTTCATTCTTACATGAACATAGTACATGAAAAGTTTAAACCTTCTCCTGTGTGTGACAAACTTCGTAACAGACTATCAATGGTGATTTCAAAATTTGTGAATAACTCATCAGGTTAAATCCCTGATGTAAATGTATGATACTACTTATTAAAAATTAGACACACTGCATCCCTTTGACTTTCTCATGATCAGAACTTGAAGTTTTCAGGAATTTTAACAAGAAAATTCACAACCACTGATTTTTAGTGAATGAATGACATACTTGTCACTTATTAGTGAATAAGTGACACATTTGTCTCTTATTAGTGAATGAATGACACATTTGTCACTTATAATTGGGTGAATGACACACTCGTGCTACTGATGTGTTTTTGTGAAAGTTGATCAATATGTAAAGAAAAAAAGAAAAACTACAAATCCTTAAATGATGGGGATTGACACTTAAAAATGTTTGCAGCCCTGCATCTATCAAATTCTTAATCTGGGATTACAGACAAACTATATGTTACTTTTAGCACACATTTTGTACCGACCGACCGAGAGAGAGAGAGAGAGAGAGAGAGAGAGAGAGCGAGAGAGAGAGAGAGAGAGAGAGAGAGAGAGAGAGAGAGAGAGAGAGAGAGAGAGAGAGAGAGAGAGAGAGATTGATTTGTTGACATGATAATGGGAGGGGACAGGGACAACCACTAACATATATGAATTAATCACAAAAGCCAAGAGCTTCACCCTGTTTTTTTTGTTTGCCTAAGTTTTGTACATATGCTGCTTATGTACTTGATCAATGTTGACCCCCGTTGCTTCTCATCATGTGGCAACACATGTTTTATTCTTTGACACCAACAAATATCCTGTATAAACACTGAACATATGTGTATATATGGATCTTTATTGAACATACCAAATGTCAGAGTGTATCATGTGCAAGAGGAAACTCATCATGAAAGGCAATAAAAGACCACAATTTTAGATATCATGTTTAAATGCACAGGGAAGCAAACACACACAAATACAAATGCTGTTCAATAAACTTGGTAAAGTAAACATTCATTAATTATAACAAATGTGGCCAAGAAAACTGAGTACTTCTAATATCTTATCTAGAGATCACCATGCATATTGTTTTGAATGTCTGTAAACTAAACAATTGGGTTATTTGTAATGTCATTCTTTAGCTGGGCCACAGGAACTTTATGTTCACATCTGACTGGTGACACAGGGATTGAGCCATCAGGAGCAACCAATGGAGATAAACAATAATATAGACAGTGAGAAATTGAACTTATATATGCTGTAACACTGGACAATCAGGCAGTACATGTACCTGCATGTCCTAAAATATAGCCATAGCCAATTCTAAGCTGAGCCATGTGTCTCAAAGTATCTGTGAAGCTCCTCAAGATACTTGCAACAAAATTACCACGGAATATGTTTAATTCTAAATTGCCATAATGCATATTTCATGTGTATGTCAACATGAATAATTTGTAGCTACTTTGATCACTTTTTCAGACCATGGTGTGGCCATTTTTCAAGAAGTGACCTGGTCTATGGCTTTTATATGGTTAGCACGTCTCAATTTTTTTTTTTTGGTTTTCTTAACAGCACATCATGCTAATGTTACATTAGGGTTGCCCCAGCGACAGACAACTACAAGTGTCCTTGCTGACAGACTGGATGCCCCCCCCCCCCCCCCCACACACACATGGGTCCCATGACCCTGAAACATAATGCAGAAAAACCAAGGGTGTTACTGACATTCCTGGGAATACAACATACTTATTCCTATCATCAGACGACTCTTCATACATGTATATATAAAGCTGAGGGTTTATATGAAGAACATGACTCCCGACTTTTAAGCAGTACATTTTATCAAAGTTGTCAGTCTAACAAAATAAAACACATTTTCTAACATTTGAAACAGGGAAATGCCCATACATGTGGACAATTTCCTTGTTGAATGATACGACTCAAAGTAGCGCCACACCGAACATGAGTGCCCAATGTCATTGTAATTTTGTCCTGCTCTAGTTCTCATGGCACGTTCCATTAATAATCTACTCCCAACTACTCCTCTCCTGCTCACTTTTCTTCCCATTCAAATATTATTCGTAGGACCATTTTTGTGGCTTCCCGCTAGGAATGTGTTTTAATGTGTTTATGTGCCCTAGTTAGCATTTAATTGTTCCTGAGCAAGTAATGAAAACTTTTCAGCCAAGTCACGTAGGGTTATTTTATTTCTTCTTTTATTTTTTGCAGTAATTATAAGCATTTCACTGGTCATCCTTTCTTCAGACATGTTATTGCTTCAGCTATATCACGTGTGTCCAAAAGACACTTTACCCAGATTACCAAGCTGCTTGTAAAACAAACTTTGCTTGCTTTGATGCAGCACGGATCAATATAATCCATCAAACACAAAATATTATTGCAGGTCCCGACTAAGCATACATTTAACAAATTGATACACAATTAACTGCAGGCAAGTTAAAAAGAAAAAAAAATGGACTTGTTTTATTTTCAATCTTGACATAAATGTTAGCTGTTATCTTTCAATGCCATTGCCACATAATAAAATGGAAGCAAACTTGCAAAATGTATACATCGCGAGTCAATGCACTACATGTAAATTATCAGCCACTTCAGTATGTCTGCAGGGGTTGACAAAACTACCACACATTGTGATTTGAAAGAAAAGATTCTGAAGGCCAACGCAGGTGCATGTATTTAAATTGCAACCAAATGTTTTTTCTACAAGGTTAAAACATTAATAATACACACAATACAGGTACACATTTTAGTGTCATGGAACTAAAACATGTTAATGCACCAGAGGCAGAGATTTTGCCCAGGTCTGTTCTAGTAAATTCATGATATCTCCTGCTACCACTGACCATGCTAAAAACTTCTCATTCAATCAGACAAGAACATCATTCAAGTGGCACAAAAGTAAAGAGCAAATGACGCATGCATAGTATATAACATTGGATCACCAATGTCACTGAGGTCTGATGAGTCACCAAAGTCAGGCTCTGAGGTAGACTCTCCATACTCAGATGGGTCCCTTCTTTTTCGCTTGTGTCTCTTTCTTTTTGACTTTCTGTTAACTAATAAGACAAGTAAATTTTGTTACTTTATACTATAACAAAGAAAACTCGGCATCTACATGGTAAAGCAACACAAATTGACAATATCATAATAAAACTGAAATTACATATTAACTTTACTTTTGGCATAAGTTGAACTATACTGTAAGTAACCTCATGAATCTTACATTGTAACTTGTAAGCATGTAGAAGTACATGTACAAATTTTGATCACTACTATCAAATACTCTTATCCTCGTAGTGGATATCTATCTTACATTTTTTTCCCAAAATATTTGTGCACAACAATTATGTTGATCTATAAAAACAGGTCACAATCAGCAATGATATGCATATTTAACAAAATACCATAAATTTAGGTGCATCTGTGTATTTAAACAAATGGTCAAACTTTTACATATATGATATAAAGTTGTTCAGATCCACTGACCTTTAAAAGGTCATACTAGGGGACTAATTCAACAGCTTTCCTCTGTGCATCCTGAGTGCTCATCATCATAAAGAGATATCTGACAGTAAATAACCTTCCCACAAAATGACAAATATTTATACTTACTCACTGAACTTAAAAGTGAATGGTATTATTATCATTATTTTTTCCATAGTTTGTTGTCAATTATTAATCCATGTGTCACAGCTGGGACATCTTACTTTTGAGTACATTCCTAAAAGTGCTTTGTTCTTTTTCAAATGACAACCATCAGGTTACCGTGCTTATAAATCATGCGCGAAGTCTGTGTATGACTTTACAAGTAGAGACTGGGACATTTTATCCCTTCTTGTCATGAATATATGACAGTTTTGTTCTGAACAATGAATGAACTAAGACTTTCAACATATACATCCTTGAGAAAAGTTATCACCGTGTATTTATTATTATACAGTAATCCGAACCAATGTACACATATTTGACCATGCAGTTTTATGTTTATTATCTCACATGGTCACCAGGTTTGTCACACACTTTATAATATAACTGGCATGGAACTGTTGTTCTATCAATTCTGGTACCACCTTACACTGCCGATCATTTTGTGTCAAACCCAACCCAGTATTACAACATTGACCCAAGTCTGTTGTATCTCCATCTCACTCCACATCCCTGATTTACCTCACATACGAGAACGGTCTAATGTGACTCCTACACATACACTGATACAGCATTTTGTTCCATTCCCTGCAAGTGTTCTTTGTTCTTTTCCATGTTTACCTTGAAACATATATGAAATCTGAGGCCCTCTGACTACAGTGCTAGTACATAAAAGAATACTGGTGCCAGTGGTGGTATAGTATGGAATAATAACTTATAAGGACACCCTTATGTAAAATATGGGCACAGCCAAACTTAGGGGGCACCACACTAAAACATCACTTATTCTGTCATTGATTTTCAGACCTTAATGAGTGATAAAAAAGGGAAAAACTGGGGTCATAAACAAAATCACTAAGTTTCATGTTAAAATTGGAATACAGTGATGTATGTTGTTGATATTTAATTTGGAAACCTACTTTAGTTTTACAGTTACCCCACCAATGCACGATACGGAACTGCAAAGACAGAGATCATCAGAACTAAACAAGCTCCTATCTGCTGTGTTCAGCGTGTAACTGCTGGCGGCAATGCAACACTGTCACAAACGTAACAACGATCTATGTGACTTGTGAGTGACTGCATTGGCAATGTTGACATTGTTATGGTATCACTATCACTGCTGTGTATGTGGTTTCTCCTCTTACCGGCACCTCTGGAATCGTTTTTTCCGCCTCCATGTCGTTTTCTAGCACCCATGCTCAAATATGACCGGATAGATTCGACCTGCCAGTTATGTGCCAGTAAAAATGATTGGCTGAGTTACGATTCCACATGCACCAAAACTTCCCAGCGTGTTGAATTCAAATTCAGATGGTCGATGCCTGCTCGTGAAACTGGGTCAACGTGGCAAAGTGTGAGCGCCGTGACCTGGGTCAAGGTCATCTTGTCTGTCAAATTTGTTATTGTTTCTTTATTCTAGCTGTGTGCGTATTTCACCTCAATGGATACAAATAAGAAATAAAAAATAACAGATATATTGGAACAAACTTAAATGAATAAAGATGGGAAAAATAATTCTTTCGCTATGATGTAATGCATTTACCGGAAAAGAGGTTTTGCATCCGGTTGAGGTCATGGAACTATTAGAGTATGACCTACTCCCACTTGAAAATTCCTACGCAAAAGTGGCCTTGTTTAAAAATAATCTCGATATGACATATTGTTAGTAATAATATTAAGATTATTATTAAAATGGAATCTCTGATGTGGTCTAAATCATGAATAATCATGCCATATTGTGATATACTTCGACATCCCGGGATCTATATTTTCTCATGCAAAGCCACTAGAAGGCAGATGGGAAGCGGCACCAGATGAGGAGGTTCAGACTTTGGTGTTCAGGATCCTCTTTTGTTCACAAAATTTGGGATACTTGGCCATCCACATGACGAGTTACGTGAAAGTTGAGTAGAGAAGATGGGCTGTTGTACGGGGAGATGTTTTCTAATCACCCTGTGTTTTTTACAACTGGTGAGTACCGATTTTTTTCTTCATGTACAGTGACCGAATGTTTTGTGTCGGTGCGGCCAGACAGGCCAAAAACCATGCCTCTCTTGTGTGTGGGCAACAGTGTGTGTTCCATTTCAGTATGAATAGAAAGGGTTTACCTCAGTCATTTATGTCACGAACACACCTTTATGTCCTTTCCCCTGACTCACATTTGGCAACAAACACTACGAAGATGTACAAAGTGAATGTAACTTTGAAGATCACACCAAAGAAGTTCTTGATACTTCGGTTTCAGATTTGTTTCCACTGTTTGTTGATATTCTTGTCAGTTGACTATAGTATTGAGTGTTTTCATCACTGTCCTCTGTATCATTCATGTCTTTGTGAGTGGAAATTGTGAAGTTTTTTTATCTGTTTTCAGTGTTGACAGTCTTGTCAGTCGAGTGCTGTCATTACGATCTTCTGTATTTATGCCTGTGTGAGTGATGACATTGTTGATTTGTTTATCATCTGTGTCAACATTGTCATTGGAAGTTGTACTGATGCTTGGCTGAAACAAGAAGCTGGGTTCCTGATTCTGACCATCAAACTTTTTGGTTGCTTTATTGTCAGATTGATTGTGAGGATTTGTGCACTTTAGCTGTCATAGCCAACCACAGAGTGAAAATGAGCTGTAAACCGATACACCTAGATAGGCAAGACAAACAGCACAGAGGATACAACATATCAAATGGTCTTTTCAAATAAACAAATTATGTTAGATTAACCCAGAGCAGCCAGATACAGTAATTGTTCCTGAACATCATCAGAACCTCGGACCCAGCAACGTTACACACATTTGCAATAAGTTGAAAACTGTTGAGCTGCACAGAGAAGCAGTGAATGTCTTATGGCGGTACATCAAGGTGTTTCATTGACATGATCATACATGTGATTTTAAGATCATTGATTTGATAATTTAGAGACATTACTATTGGTTCTGTTTTTCAAGTCTTTGTCAATAACAGTGTTGAATTGATAAATTTTTCACAATTATTCTCAGCATTTAGCAACAGACAAGTTAGCATTATGAAAGTCAGATTTGGCACTAACCAACAGGGTGAAATTTACAAGTGTATTGCATCCATCTAATCATTCTTAGAAATACTTATCGACCAGTTTTGACATAAGTACCTGCATCAACTTTGAAGTTTGTTATTTATTGCAACATATATGTCTGGTTTGATGTTGTAATTCACATTTTCCAAACTGAGATCAGATTGATTTAATGGTAGTTTAGTGATCCACAGACGCCCAACAGAAGTTACAGATCACCACCATAGCTTGTAGTGGGAGTCCGTTTGACCACCAAAAATCTGGGTGTTGCAGTATGTATTTATTTTTGCTGTTTCATCAGGGTCATTGATTTTTTTTATACAAAATCGGTCTATGCCATGTGTGAGCATCACATTCATGAAATATACGCTTTGGTAGGTGACCACCAGTATATCTTAGAAGGACCACCAGATGTTACCAGCTGGTGGCCCTTTCGGCTACCAGCTAGAAATCGTAAAATCTACCCCTGTGTTTCAAGAAATATGTTGCAGCCTTGTTGCCTTTTTTTGTGCAAGGCATTAGTAATCAATCAAAGTAAGAATATAATAAAGTCAATACATAAACTGTCAGTCGAATGTCAGTTTCTTGCAGCCCTGTCAAATATTGAATGGAAAATTTGTGATGTCTTTCCAGAACAGATTAACTGTGCGTTAACTGTATTGAAAGTTTTAACATTTTGTTAATGTGTAACCTACGTGTAATGTGAAAAACTTGTAGTCTGTCAAGTTGTTTCTGTGATGGGTTTGGGCCCCAGTTTATTAATGCACATGTGTTTGTTAATTTTTGACCTGAGATTCATTGCTAACACATTAATTTGACCATTTGTTTGCTTTTGGAAGTGACAGATAGAATAGACAAACTCCATGGACCCCAACCCAGTTCATCTTTTAGTGTACATCTATTTATATTAATTAATCTTTTGAAGGCTGTTTTTCTTTGTACAGGGCTACAACAGCCACATACATACATGTATGTATCCCACCACTGAATGCAAATATGATCATGTCAAATAGATGATGGATCCACTTACATAGTTGTCAACAAGCTTTTTTAAATACATGTACATGTATTTTTTAATGTACATTATTTTATTACCATTACAAATGCTGTTAGGAATGTTACTTTCATTTGTGTCAGCCCAGTGTTAATATTCATTAATTAGACAAGACATATATATGGTAATGTTATGAATTTGTTACAATACTATGTGTGCTAAATAAAAAAAAAGTTTGGACCAGTCACACTGCCAGTTGTCCAAGTCTCAATGAATGTAAATTGTAATGTGTTTGAGTACATGTATTCATGTTGAAACATCATTTTAATGACACTCAAATATCTGGCACGTTCACTTAATGGCACATTTCATGGGACTTTAAATCAAATTCCTTTGCTTTTTGTTTAATTTATCTGACATTCAGATAACTGATACCATTTTGAGAGAAACGGGTGGTGTCATTGTAACAAGGTTTTGCGGTACATAAGTCTTTTGCTCGGTCACTCCAAATGACTAATAACAAACAAATATTTCATAATAGCTGGGTATTTTTTGAGACCAAAGTACCTCTGAAGATTAAAACAAGTTCAGTGACCTGAATTAGCCACAAAACAAATGCCTGCCATTTGAGCTAGACACAGGTGTACAGATGTACATGTATGTACCAAGATGTAGAATACTTCCAGTCCAAGATACATGTATTTAAAAGAATAACACAATATGATCATATATAGGTGCTGTCTTTGCACCTGGACAATTTGTTACATGATGTCCAGTACTGATACCAGGGGCAAAGCCCCTGGATTTCGACAAATTTGGGTGCAATATACACTGTTTATGGAATACATTTAAAAAAAAAACCACCCATCAAGCCAAATTCTTTTAATTGAGGTGTTTTTACTCTGTGTGTGATGGGGGGGGGGGGGGGGGGCATGCGCTTGTAGTGCCACCCAGTAAATCCACCAGTAGATACGTACAGTGTGCTTGTCCTGTGCTTTGAACAATGAGATTACCCGTAACATGGGTCATTAGTTATTCTTCGTACATAGTAATGCTGAAGCACAGCTGTATGTATAGGTTATGATGATCTATAATGGTAGCATTTGCCAGTTGACCTGGGGTTCCAAAATCGGATATATGCCATCATGTTCATTTAACACAGCTGTAGAGTGAAGGGCTCCAAATTAACATTTTTTTATCATGAGCCAGATTGCCAAGTGACAAGAGACATTCACAAGCGCACTTCATTTTTCATGCAGTTTTGGGACAAGAATATACAAATACTTCTTTTAGAAGAAATCCCACAAGACAAAGTAGTTGGTGACCAAAATCAGCATGAGTTAATAATATTTTCTATTAGCATTTGGCTGTGTCACTTTAGAGCCCTGCAAAGGGTTGGGTTGCAACTGTTGATACTGTAAACTGGTGTTGATGTTTTGTTTTCAGAGTGTGCAGAAGAACTTTATTACTAGTTTAGGGATCAGGTTTGAGGCACCCCTGTTTCACTGGGACCAGGATAAGGTTAATTTAAATGGCTACATTTCCCCATCTTTATGGTATTTGACTCATGAATGACATTTAACGTGTAGGTGAAAAGTGTAGGGTCATCACACGCAGAATAAAATCATATCACTACACATGATGTTTTTTTTTCTGTGAATGTATCCCACAAAGTTTCTTTTCTTATTGGTAAAAAGTTCATTTCACAAGTGCCTAGGATGTTCACATAGGGAGGACTACGGTGTACATGGTATAGTTTCATACAATTCCAAGTGGTTAAAAGTCCAGTAGGCTTTTGTAACTGACCAGAGCAGGTACAGTGGCACTGTTTGCACTTGTCAAAGGTGTGACAGTTACCTATTGTGTTTGCAAGAAGGGTGTCCATGTATTGTGTCCTGCTGGACACCCAAAAATCTGGACTTTTACAATGGAATTAATAGGTAGTGGACCCTGATATAATAAAATCTGAACAAGTCAGGCATTTTAGACACCCATAGTTCAAATTCGTATTTACCTGGCCATGTAAATCCACCCCATACCTTATGTTGTGTAAATTTCATTGATGCTTACACATGTGCAGACAAAATATTTTAATTACTTCAGTACAAAGGGCAAAAAGTAAAAAGAGTATCATGACTGACAGATTTGATTCTCTAGGCAACCATGAATTGAATTTTGGAAGTACCAATTTGTCTCTCATTTTCTTCAAAGCCAGTGGCACATCTGATAAAATTTGAATACAGGTACGTGTGGAGATGAAGTTCTGTAGGTGTGAAATGGAATGTGTGCACAGGAGTTCCTCTTCTAAAAGACCACCGACATTTATCAGATCTATGGTGAAATTTCAAAGTTATTTTACCTGCAAAAACTGTCTGCTTTGTGTGGCCATTTTTGGACCCATCATTTTAGTAGTCTCTCAAAGGAAGAGGAACTGCTCAGTGCTGTACACATGGTATAACATATAACATGAATATACATGTATGTACAGTATCCCAAAGAATGCTGGGTCTTGAATTTTTTTTTTTTTTTTTACTTAAATATGTTGACACCACTTGACTGTTGTTTTTATATATATATGTATATATATATATATACATGTGTGAACACTGTTCTAGTTCGGTAGTTACATGTTTATCTTATTTTTGTAATCATTAAATGATTTTATATAATTAAAACAGTATTTTGTCATTGTAAGAATGAAGGAACTAAATAGTGTGCTCATGGACATTTTAATCTTCAGAACGTTTGTTGTCACATTGAAGGGGGGGGGGTGTTACGATATCTTGACTGGTTGAAATGTAGCCAGTCTAGAATGCTTGTATGATTGCCCAGTGTGCAACAACTTCCAGGTAGCTGTTCATAGTACATGTATAAATTTGTAGAAAAGTCATGATTGCTTGTGAGGATTTGTGTGATAGTATTGGTGTTAAATCCTGTTTCAGTGTTATTCATGACTGTTGTTAGGAATCTTTCTGGTCATCGATGATATGAAATGAGTAGGAGTGTTATTACGTAACTTGTGTGACAGATGAATTCCAGCAAATGCGTAAAGATTGGAGTGTCTCTGACATAGCTATTTGCACAATGTTATGCACCTAAACTGACTTCATAGACATTTGTAGTAGGAGTGCAAACAACAGTTTGACCCCGCTGTAAGTACTTGGAATGGGCAATAACAAATTGTCATAATTGGATCTGTCCACTGAATTTGGTTTGGGGGGGGGGTGTTTGGCTATTCACTTAACCTACTTCACACCAAGGGAGTGAATGTCTTTATGAGAGAGATCAGTGTTTGCTGCATCAATTGGCTGCAAGTACATGAAATTCTCCGGATTGTATCAGAAACTGCTTTCCATAAAGAATGTTTTGGTCCTCCATTTTGTGCTTGTACCTCAAGGGGGCGGGCACCCATTATGTTATTGGGTTGTCTCTCCTCCATGGCTCTGCCTGTCAATCATTTGCTTGTGAAAGTGAGATCTCAAGACTTACTGTCCAACTGAAACTCAAATTTACCTCATTTGTACCTTGATACAGTTTCTTGACTGAAACATATTTTCGTGACCTTGACCTCATTTTCAAGGTGAAAGGACAGGTCCATCATGTGTCTGCAAAGGTGCTTGGCATTGAAGTGCCCCTCATTTCTGAGTTTAAAAGAAAATACAACATATATTTGTTGTATCTCAGGTAGAGTCTTGTGCATGTTAAAAAAAAAACACATCAAAATACTATCTTACACAGAAGTCACTTTCTGGTTCAGTCAGTGGGGATCAGTTACATTATATTAACATTCTTGTGTCCTTTTGCACAGTCAGACCTCAGTGACAATACCTTGTCGGTGAGTAAGACAAACAGCTGTGTCTCATATTTTGAGTTACAAATCAAGTAGCCCCTGTCCCAAATAGAGGTTGTCAGTCTCAAGCTGGCACCACATGTAGCATTCAGTCACCCATGGTAAATGGAGAAATCTGGGCGAAAAGTTTGTCAAGATCTTTTGATGTCCACCAGCACTAGAACTGCAAGAAACAAATACTGTCACCATGTAGTTTAGAACTAGACTTGTGGTACCTCTGTTGTAGTCAGGGCTTTTGGAATTTGGCAACTGTAGCCAGATTGGCTAAAGTAACATAAACCAAATGCTGATTATGTTAGCCAAAACCATGAGTGAAATTGGCATTCAGAACTTGCACTTGACAAATCTTAATAATTTAAATAAAATACTTTGAATATATACATGCATCCATTGAAAGATGAATAAAAATCTCATGCAGTGTCCTCAGTAAATTTGGCTATTAAGGGACAGCACTACCCTAGGACTTAACATTTTGGCTTACTTTTTGCAAGTTTTTAAAAGCTGATGGCCTCATTTCTGTTTTAACTGGTATTATTGTCACAAGAGGAGTTCACAATACCATATAGGCATTGCCTGCTCCTCAATTGTTTTTTTTTTTTTTCTTTCAAGAAATAGAAAAAGTGTCAACCAACTCTTAACTGTCAATGATGGGCCAGTTCGCTTCTTGGCACGGGCACGGTGCCTAACAGGTAGTTTTGGGTCAGTGCTTGGTTTAATCTTTTACCTGCAGATGATTGGTTTGAAGACTAGGTCTTTCTAATGTCTTTACCATTCATGATGAACCCTGTCCACAAGATTCAATGGTTCACCCCGACTGATGTAAACATCCTGCCAGAGAGCATTTGTTAGGCCCTGTTCCTGTCATACATTGACGTCTTAGATGTCTTTGTTAGTATTATGGTTACCTGTGTCAAATTGGGGATGTATTGTTCATGACAGAAAGTAACTTTCCAATTTTAAAAGTGACTTTGATGGAGCTTTTTGAAAGTGCTTTTTATATATATAAGTGGCACAGTACAGAAATGGTCTTCATGTTCAGTCTCTTAAATCCCATTTTAGCATACTCCCCCAAACATACTCATGTTATTAGTGCTCTGGTCCCCAACATTGTGTGTGTTGCACTGGCTGTTCCATGTACAGTAAAACCTCTCTAATGGAACACCTCTCTATCCTGAACACCATTTGTCGGTCCCAAATATATACTTCCAATGCTATCAAACCTCCCTATACTGAACACCTCACTATACTAAACATTTTTTTCTGGTCCCAAGGGTGTTCAGTATAGGGAGGTTTCACTGTATATCTGGATGGAGTTCCCAGATCATAAGCATGTAACAGACTGATACACAAGTTTGCATGATCCACATTTTGGTCTCCATGCAATCAAAATGATATACACAGAACTGTGTTTTTCTCATATTCTGGGGCTATCATCACGTGTGACATAGTAATAGTGTGAGCAAAAGTTTGAACATGTGTAGTTGTCTGAGTTGTTCTGACTAGACTCAAATTGTATATGATTCAGTGTTCAGGCTCCAGTGCAAAAAGAAAAAAGCAAAAAAAAAAAAAAAATACTGCTCATATATAAAACACAGCTTCAGCAATGATTCCTGAATGGTATTATAATCAAGGAGTTGAATTGCATTACATGCAGGCTCAAGCAGTGTCATGTATTAGCTTTGTATACATGTGTACAAGTCGTGTTGTCACTGGAGCACAAAATTGTAACCAAATTGAAATGTCCATACCGATGGTTACATACCGTAAGGTCACCCACTGAATAGTGAAGTGGTTATCTGTTGGTAATAGCCATGAAGCTAGATTGGATTATTGGAGTCATAGTGGCATCCTTGTGCCTCTGCTAATATTGACCAGTACTTTCAACATTATAAGCCGGGGACTCTGATTTGACTCTTGGGGATGAACGATTTGTACAGCTTCATCGCAGGCACCATGGTTAAGCTTCGACACTCAGATTGTCAGTTTTGGAGTAAATTTGATTGATTTCAGACCTGAGTTTTTTAGTGTGCACAAAATGCCACAGAGAACTGTCATTGTTGCTATTGTATTTTGAGTGCATGACAACAGTAATTCCATGAGAACTGATCTCCAATAATGGTTAGCAAATGTTTGAGCATAATGATCGGAAATTTGTTTTCTTTGTTTTCAAAACTTCATGTCTGGAGCAAAATATCTCCAGGGGTGACTCCATGGCTCACCATTTTCACGTGAATAGCCAGGAAAGGTGGTAAGACTGTGACCTGACCAGCTGATGAAATTTTGCCATGGCCCCACATGGCATAACAGAAAATGTGGCCCTGGACCTGGTGTGTGGCTTGGTCTGGTCTTGCCTTGTGGCTGCTCACTCTGTTTCCCCGTGTGCGTTTGCTCACAAGTGAACTAGGCTTGGTGGAGGTGGGATCAACCGTTGGTTGGTTACAGTGTATATAAATGCAAACTGCTAAGGAGTGGTCACACCAAAAATGCCCTCTCCTTGGTCAGGATTCGTGAAGAAGTCTTCTTTTCAGTGCAGGTTATGAAAATTTGGTTAACACCCTACTTTCTAGATGCTGTTATCTCGAAACCAGAAAAGACAAGCCAGATACAGTAAAACCTGTTTTGAGAGACCACCCCTTGAGCAGGCCAAAAAGTGGTCACATAAGGCAGGTGGTCTCTCATCAGAGGTGCAATAACATGGGAAAGATGGCAAAAGGGACATGGTAAACATAGTCTGATGAGGCAGGTGGTCTTTCCTCACAGTGGTCTCTCAAAACAGGTTTCACTGCACTGTAAATTGCCTTAATATCACTGTACACTTATTTTCGCTTATTTTGTGGGTGGAACAAAAACGTGAAAATAAAAAAACAACAGTGAAATAGTATAAAAACATTGTTTGAATAAAAAATTGTGTCCAAAACAGTGAAATTAAAACTGCAGTAAAAGTTGCTTCTAAATGAAGCTGACTACAACGTTCTTGTTTATGTACTGTAAATTGCTTTAATTTTCGCTGTATTCTTATTTTCGCTTATTTCGCTAATGGCACAAAACCATGAAAATAAAAACACAGTGAAATGTGAAAAATACAAAAACCGTGAAAATTTATACGCGCGAAAATAAAGCAATTTACAGTATGTTACATTAGATGTGTAGCACTAGGCTGCTTCGATGGGAAAACAGTAAAATAACAAAAATACAAAAATTGTGAAAATTTAAGTACATGGGAAAATAAAGCAATTTACAGTACATGTACATGTAACTCATTGTATGCACCCCAAATTGAACCATATATGGGGTCATTGAGTCAGTGGGCCATGAGTGGCTATGGCTGTATGGTGCCAGGCCACAGGGCCAGGGCCGCATTCTCGATTATACCAAGGCTCACAACAGATGGCTTCAGACATCTACAGATGGATTTCTGTGGGTCACTGTCGTGTCATGTTCATGTAAGTGGAATGTTACAGTTTGTAATATAGAGAGTGTATTTTTAAAAATAATATTTGAAAACAGCTTGTGATGGTGTGTATCAGAAGTAATTTTATAAATTCACATAATTTGTCGTGGTGTACATGTGTATCATATTTTTATATATAGGTTGTAGTTTATTGATTGACCACAAGCATGGCATGTAATGTTCTATTGGTAAAATCTATAAAGGAAAAAAAGTACAGTTATTTTGATATTTTGCAGGCCCATATATTACTTCCTTTTTCCATCCAATCAAATGTTAATTATAATTTGACAAAATGTTGGGTTGCCCCAATGGCAAGTGCTTTGATGTTGTTACTTGCCCATGTTATAATTTCCCTTGACCCATGCTTGCTGACTGATTGGTCAGTCCTAACATTGGTACTTTTTGTAAACGTGTGTATTACTAATGTAATACGTGCATTTGCGCTGCTTGTAAAAGTGTTTTTTGTCAAAGTGATGTACTGTGTGAACATTTATACAAGAACAACTGAGGTCAGGATTGTGTTGCTGACGTGAGTTGGAACATTTTTCATTTTTGGCAATGTTGTGTCCCTGTACAAGATTCTTATTTCTTATTTTCATATACTTTGAAAATTGTTTTGCATGGCAAAATATCTCTGAAGTGAGGATGTCATAGTTGCAGACTGCTTACAACGGAGGGACAGATGTGGGCCCTTCAAAATTTGTAGCCAAATCCGAAAATAAAACAGTAATCACTGTAAAATTTCAACCTGACTCTAATAGTATTCATGTTAAAATAAATTAGCCATTTGTAAATGTCTTTTGCCAAATCAATGAAAAATTAGCATTTTGCTAATAACACCAGCAGTCCCTACCTTGTACATCAGCTATGCTTCATTGATCAGCAAAGTTCCTTCACTGTGCACAACAATAACCAAACTTGTGTGCAAAATAATAAATTGGAAAGAGATCTGTGAACCCTTGGCAAACCCTTGTGTTCAAAGGATGTAAAATGGACTGCTGATCCAACGGACGATGCAACATCGCCATTTTGTTTGTTGGTATATAGTATATCAGGGACATCTAGGCCTTCAAAATTTGTAGCCATATTGGGAAATAAAGCAGTAATCACTGCAGAATTCAACCTAATTCTTATATAACTTATGTTAAGATAAATTAGCCATTTCCAAATTTATTTAGCCAAATGAATGAAACCTTAGCATTTGGCTAATGGCACCAGCAGTCTCTGAATTTTACGTGACTACTACAGTAGTTGTATGACTATTACAGTAGTCATATGAATAGTCATGTATTAACTACAACAGTCATGTGAGCAGTCATGTGTATCCTATAGTTTTACAACTGCAAGTAGTGCCTCGCTTTGAGTTTGATATTAAATGTGTCACAATACAAAACCCATATACATTAGAATCTCGCTATTGAGACCACTTTACAGGCTGACAATGTGATCTAAAGGGGAGCATGGCCTTAATGGAGGATATAATTTAATTGAGGATAAATAGAAATGGCTCTGTAAATTGGTGGTCTTAATATAGAAATGGTTTCCATGGGAGTGGTCTTAGATTGGGGATTCTACTGTATTTTTGGCTACTTGTAGTTGATCGTAAAATTTGAAACATTGTTATCAGCTAGTTGACAACTGATTCCTGTTTCACATTGCAAGATGCATTCAGCATGTTTAGGTGTATGAGAAAAATGAATAGTATGCAACTTGGAACAATGGAGCAGTCCATAAGCTTCCACAGAACACAGGCAATTTCAGAGACACACCATTTATACCAGATAGATATGAAATTAATGTTTTTGTCATTGGAATATTGACACAGGGGATAACCCATTGGCTCACTGGACCTGAAATTGATTAGATGCTCCAATGACAAAACTACATCGTATTACTGGTGCTCCTGTTTTAAAGCATCGTATTGAGGCAATCATTGGGGTGGGGTGGTGGAAGGTATATTGAACTCTACGTCAACCAGACCAACGCAGCCTCTAGGCTGGCATTAAATGGGAGTGATACGAGAAGAGAGTGTCATCTTCGTGCTCTTAAGGTTTGGTAATATTATATGACCATGTCACTTTGTACAAAGAAAGACGCACACAAAAATCTTTCTTGAATCTCCAACCATGTTACTTTCATTCAAGTTCCCAAGGCTGGCTAGCCCACATTTTTTTGTTGTTCAAAAAAAAAACAAACAAAACAAAACAAACAAAAAAAAGTATTATAAATGATGGTATGATTCAAATGAATACATTTGCCTTCCTTGATGCTGAGAGTATGAATGACCTAAGCACTGACGTGGTCCATCCACAACAAAGCCGTTCAGCTTGGCTGGCTGATGGCACGACCTGGAATAGTTTGGGCAGAACAATAACATTCACCAAAGATCTCCTTCCTGATGCAGGAAGAACATTGCAGGTCTAATTTAACATATTTTATCCGGCATTAGAACAGCTCCAAAACACATTACAATGACAGCAAAGGGTGACAATCACTTCAGCATGTAGGCATGCTGAAAATTAACCAGACTGAACCCTGGTACATGCTCATTTATTTTGGGCCTGTGGCTATGTCGGATGGGAATAATGATAATGATGGCTGAGTTTACAGCAAAATTAGCATTCTTGGTTGTGATATTAGAGCTACTGAGGTGGCACGTACAGAATGATCGTGTCATATGGGTCTGCGTGATAGTCCAGGAACAGGTCTTTGTGTCATTGGGAGGTGACACACTGAGAATGCTGGGCCTGTCGAGGGTCTGTGTGGTAGCCCAGGTACAGGCCCTCATGTCATGCCGAGGTGACACACAGGGACATGCAGACTATCTGGCCATGTCTATAGGGTCCCGCTGATAGTTCAAGTGCATAAGGAGGTCTTCATGTCATGCTGAGGTGACTGTAGAGGAATAAACCAGATTCCTTCATGGGGGTGACATGCAGAGAATGCTGGTCATGTCATGGGTCTGTGTGATAGTCTAGATACAAATCCTGGTGTCATTCTGAGGTGACACACACACACACACATATACACAGGCTGATGGTGGAACATGTATCATGAGTGTGTAGTGGTCAAGATAAGAGACCCTCATGCCAGTACCTTGAAACATGGTGACGGATGAACATACATGAAATAGCTGTAGCTACTCTTCTACACCGCTTACATTGAAACCTCCCATACCAAACACCTCCATATACCAAACTCCTCCTAATAATGGAACACTTTTTCTCGGTTCCAATTGTATGTTTTCACTATAAGCAAACCTCCCAATACTGATCACTTGTCTATACCGAACACTATTGTCTGGTCCCAAAGGCATTTGGTATAGGGAGATTTCACTGTATTGGTATCTGGGCTGGTGCTAGCCATTGGCCTTTGGCTAATAGGTGTCAGACTTGGAAAACTTTACCTTATTTAAATCATTTTAGCTGAGACAATTTCGCTGGCTTGTAGCTTTGATGGTCTCTAGCTTTTTGAAACTTGAGGACAAGGCAAAGTTCTTATATATGAAAGGACACATGTAAATATTGAATAAGGAGCGAAAAGGGCAGAGGTCTAAGAGTAAGAAATTGAAGGCCAGGACTAGAGCATTTCTACGACGTGAGGGATGGGAAGGCTTAACTGAGCTAGAGTGAACTAACTGCTCTCTGATATGTTTTAAACATTGTATCAGCCTATACTGTATGCAAAATTACAAATGTGTCAAATGTGTGTCACTTGAGAGAGAATTAAGAGGAAAAGGCAGAAGGGAGCAAAATAAGAAAAAGAAATAAAATAAGTAAACAAATCTTTTTAAAAAAAGGCAAGGGAGCAAAATGGAAAGGTAGCGTAAAACCTCTTTCTATTTCGACCTGCATATAACAGACTTTAATGCTGAACCCCCAGATAATGGTAGAAACATTAAAAGTATTCACCATGGTGTTGACTGCTGAAGCTTAAGCTTATCAAACACTGTGGTCATTCCAGCTGTTTGAACTTAACTGGAACTGTGTTATTCCCAGTGCCATACCAGATTATGGATATTTTGTTTTACTAATTTTCTATAATATTACATCAGGCCTCTAAACATGTAATTTTGCTTCAAAATGACATAATCTATCATGTGCAATACCTCCTCAGTACAAGCAACCTTTGCTGCATGTAAAGGTGTGTTCTTGTAAAATGTGGTAATTCCTCAATGGCTCTTCATGAAGTACTTCTTCCATTACAAGTGCATGTGTACTTCCATGTATATTAACTTTTTCAGTGCCAATCGTGTCTAAAGTCGATCTACTAGAGTAAAATTAGTCTGAATTATATAATTAGGGTCTCAGATTCATATTCCTCATAAAAAGACCTTTCATTCAAATACCAGCATGCCTCTGGTTCCAGAGAAAATATCCCAGGTCAGCAGCTTTTCTCGGGGTGCATTGCGCCCAATGTACGCTGAGAAAAGCTGTTGACTCAGTCAAAAATTTGGCACTTAAAGAGTTAACCCTTAAAGCACTGAATTACTTAAGACTGAATCAACGCATTTTCTCAGGGCACTATGCATGCAATGCACACAAAGTGTCCTGAGGAAAGCTGTTGACTCAGACTACTTTTTTGCTTTTTACTAGGCTTGCTAGTACTTGAATGAAAGGTATATTCATGAGGAATTTGAATCTATTCACCATTATAATGAGCTAAATGACTAAAACAAGACCAAAAAAAAAAAAAATCACCATTATATGTTTAACGGTGATGAGGAAATGACTACATTGTATAGCCGTGATTAGCACTTTTAGGGTTAACAAGGCAAGTTAGCCTGCCATGTGAATGGTCCTAGATCACTCTTGACAAAGAGGTAGCTCAGTGTGGCAGAGATGAGTTTGGAAAGATTGCCAGCGATAGGATGGATTGTGGTCACTATGTTTGGGCTTGGGTGTTATCCATCCCTCAGAGACCAGACTCAAGAGATCCATAATCCATATCACATGATGGTCATCTCTCCTGAAGATGGGATATGATGCTTGAACCCATTCCCAGGCTTGACATTAATATTTGTCGCTACTTGTCTGACCATCACTTTTGCCTTAATGCAGGACAAGCATCGAGTTAAATCTGCTCAGAACTCAGAATTTTTACTGGTCCCAGACAATGGGGCTTGTCTTAATGTCAAGCCTTGAACTCACATCAAAATTCCTGATCATCCTAGCTGTAGTTCAGTCATGAACAACAGACTGAGGTGACATGAGTTTGCCAATAAAAAAAGTGTTAAAAATTGCAAAACATACCGTATTTATTCCAATGCTAGCACACTGTGGAGGTAATGCAAAGATTTCCTGGAGCAGGCATGGTTTTCGCAGAGTTTTGTGATAATGATCTATGTCTTAATTTACAATGCCACCAGCAATTACGTACAAGTTTATTATAGAATCCACATAGCATAAAATAACAGCAATGAACCCTCTTCTTTCATCGGAAGTAGTTAATTTTTAAAAGCATCTAAAATACTGAATTTTTGATAAAACCCCCAAAATTAAAAAGTAGGGGTTGTGCTTCTATTAGAGTGTGTGCTACAATTGGAATGAATACAGTATTTTGTGCAAATTCAATGAAATCTACACTTTGTCCTCTTTGCTGTGGCCTTTGTTAATGGTAGCTGTGATTTGTTACATTGAAATCTTTTATGTTGTTGCCTGTACGACATCAGGTGGATGTAAAAGTGAGCATTGCTACAACCTGTAATTATGCAATGAATCCAATACATATATACCATATTCATCTCAATTGTAGCACATGTTCCAATAGAAGCGTGCTCCCAGCTTTTCGTGTGGTGGACTCCTCGGTGAATATCATTTTTCATGTTTTTTTTTTTCTTTTCTTTTCTTTTCTTTTTCCAAAATGTTGATCTCTGTTGAAAAGACCAAGCTTACTATACAGTGTAAAGATTTTAATTAAATTTCAAATTGAGGAGAATATAAAATATACAGTGTGGTAATTCACAGGTCTGATCTATGAATTGTTTGTATTGGCATGGTGTTCTACTGTTGGGATGAATACAGTATGTAGATGGTATGCCCTCCATTGAGAGACCCTCTGATTGTAAGACCATATATGGTATCCTGTGTGGTGTCTATCCCGTGTTGTTTGACTGTCATTGAGAGACCACCTGCTTTATGTGACCACTTTTGGGCCTGCTCTAGGGGTGGTCTCCCAAAGGAAGGACAACTGTATACATGTTTGGAAATTAATATTATTGCAAGATTTTAATTGATATTTTGAACTTTGTTACATAATAATGTGCATACTTACAATAACACTTTGTTACATCCTGTTAGTTCAATTGTGCCCACACAGGATGTAATTTATACCTGAAAGAACCTCCTATGGTGTTTGTCTTGGGACCAGAATTCTGGCATACATTTTGTATTACTAACTGTCTCTGTGTCATTTTATGTTCTCATACATTGTATTTAACTTTTTCCTGTGGGTTGTCTTAGTTAAATATTAAGCTGAGACAGGCAGTCATTATCAAAGACAGAGGCAAAGCTTGACATTAAGACAGGTATATCATGTGGACCAAGTAAATTATCGACCACAACAAGTAAGAATTTTGACCTGTGTAGAGATTTAACATATGTCTTTGGTCCCTATTTGCACTGAAAGCTTTTTTTTGAACAGGTAGTGGAAAAGCTCCTTGTCTGGGTATTGCAGGCTCTGAAACATGCTCTGATGGTTATTTGCTGATGACTTAAATATCATCCTGCAGGGTGATGTGGCCTTTTTCAAGATTATACATTGCATAATTATTGAACTTGTTCTGCTGAAAATAAAAAATGAGATCGTCTTGTTTCTGTAACTTATATTTGAGAAATAGACAGTGACAGGAAAGGACAGGGAGAGTTTAGAACTTGGGTGCAGCTGGAATTCTAGCATTGATGATGTGGAAGTATTGCAGAATATTTAACATTGAAATGAGCATGTTGAATTGCAGTATAGTAGTCTGAGTCAATTTTATGAATAGTTCAACTTTTTCAAAATGAAGCATACCTTTGGTACTTGAGCTTTTAATTTCTTTTTTTTTTCTTTGCTAATTATTCTTAGTATTTTAATGTCTGGATGCATGGGTGCAATCATTGTGATGGGTCAGGGACTGTGTTAACCATTAGTGCATTGGCCAAATGCTATCATTTCTTGAATTTGGCCAAAGAAATATGTAAATGGCTAAAATATTTTGAAATGAACTATCAAAGGGCTGTGACTGAACCGCTGTCAAATATGCCTACATTTCCAATTTTGGCAAGATGTTTTTAAAGTGTAGATGTGTCTGTGGGTTGAGACAAAATTCCCGAGCCATATGAAATCATAAACATGTGTATACATGTGGCTTTGTAATCCGGTTTTCTTGAAAAGGTGTGGAGTGGTTTGGTGTGTTTGTAAAACACTAGGCCTACTTCCCAGCTCAAATGATACATGAGTGATTAATTGCATGCCCTTCATGTATATTGTGAAATGAATATCAAACTGATACGTGTACATGATAAGCGACAGAAATCCTAGCTCTACATATATATCAGCAATGGATAAAAAAGTATAGCGTGTAAAGTCCACAGTATGAGCTGATGACTTATCGTGGTTGCAGACATCCGTTATTATTCTATAGATAATTATGTAGCCGACCGGAAGACTAAACCACAAGGATCACTTTGAGAGACAAAACAAAGTTTAAATTACGCCTTCAAAGCCAAAGTCAAAAACATGAAATCTGTCCGATGTTTTCATGACACGAGGTCAATAGTTGACTCTACACTATTGTCACATTTAAGACTACAGTAGCACCCGCTCTTTAAGACCACCCCTTCTCCTGGGAAGAAGTGGCCTCTTTTTACAGGGATCTTAAAATACCTGTAATTTTTATCAGGAAGATGGACTCTAGTGTCATTTTTTAGGGTGGTCTTCAAAGGATAAGCAGCCGCATGAGAAGTTGTTTATGGAGGAGATACCACTGTACCCTTACTATACTGCTAATAACCAAAAGCAGTCATGTATATGGATATGACAGGACATTAAGAGATTAGAGGGCCTACAAGGGTCTTAAAAAGATATATCAGGAATAGTTGACTTCATAGCTGGTACCACCATGGCAGGGTTTTTCCCCGGAAACTTGTTAAGAAGATGGAGATTGCTAAAAAATAGCTTCAGTGGAAAAAATTTAAAGGCATAGCCTCCATTTCAATATAATGGGGAAACCAAATTTAAAAAGCCCCAAATTTTGATGTAAAGCTCTAGACTTTTAGGGGCTATGTGGCTTTAGGGAAAACCCTGTTTTTTGATGCCAACAATGCTAGGATTTATTACAAAAAGAAACTCATGCCTTGTAGGTCAAGTTTCACCCAAGTTACTATCAGTAGGGACTTTTAGGCTTGCCTGGGAAAGTTTTGAAGTCAACACGCAGCCAGCATATATATGCAGTTTGTGTAATCAGTCACTAAATTTTGTTTGTATACATGTCTGTATGTGGACGTAATGTCATGGTGCAAGAATGCTGGTTGTTAACTTCATGATTATTTATAACTTAGTTCTAATTCTCCTTCATGATTTTCTGGCTGATTTTGATGACGTGTATCTGCTACCAAAATTTGTTAATGTGCTGACTACCACCTTGTTTCCGTTTCAAATTTACAAATACACACAAGTGGACAAAATTAGTATAAAATTTGTTCTCATTAGAAATTAGTCATGGTGCTAAAATTAAACAGGATTTATGAGAAAGAAGGTAGTGTTGTCATATTTGGGTGCTTGTATGAAAGATCTTCATATGGCCACAGTCGATGACTGGTCACTACCTGGTTCCTGTTTACCAGGGTGGGTCAGTACACAGTTACTCTGCACTCATTTGACTCTTCCATGCAGTGGGAATATGATTCTTGAGGTTGATGGTGGACAGAGTGGTCACCAGTTGATCATTAATTGTGAAATTTCAAGCAGTTCTCATTGATGTCTTGCCTGCCATATAGACCAATTTGTGCCAGACACACAGCTTGGCCTGCTAAGCAGGCAAGAGTATGGGTTGCAAAATACAGGTTCACTTCTGATAGCCACAGCTATTTCGTGTAAAGTTTGCCTGCTAAACAGACCTATCCCTATTAAACATAGCTGAGATAGTATGGAGCTTGGTCTGTTGGAGGCAGCTGAAAAGTATTGACAAGGAATCAGATTTCTTCCCTAATGGGTCCCTAGTGGAAAAATAACTAAAAAAGAATTGACTACCATATTCATTCTAATTGTAGCACCACCCCCACTTTTTAATCTTTGAGGTTTTATTTGAAATTCAGTACTTTTCAATATTTTTAAAAAATTAGCTGCTTCTGATGAAAGAAGAGGGTTCATTGTTATTTTACGCTATATGAATTCCATAATAAGTGTAATTGCTTGCGGTATTGTAAATTAAGACATCATTATCACAAAACTCTGCAAAAACCATGTCAGCTCTTGGAAATGTGTGCATTAGCACAGCATGCTACTATTGGAGTGAATACGGTATGTGCAGACTGAGGCACTCCCCGTGAACTTCATTTGATGCCACAGAAAGACAATGTGTCTATAAATAGATTTTTATGCTGTGTTTAATATCAGTCAAGGTTGCGTAAGTGACACACAGAGAAGATACTGTTGCAGCTAGGCCGAAGGTCAAGGTATAGTTTAATTCTCTAAAGATCTGAAACGTGTTGTGTGCCTGGATGAGAAAGATTGAATATAGCAAATGGCATCAGGTCATCATGAACAGCAATTTGAACCTGTTCACTACAGAAAGAAGGACATAATTTTTTTTTCTCTTTTTTGGTAAGAAAATACCATGAATACTCCCACATTCCATGTAACCCAGGGAGACCTAACACTGTGTTACTTCCTACAAGTGCATGGGGCATTTACAAAATTACAATTGTAAGCCTTCAGTGTAGAAGTCTATGCTGAATATTTTTCGTAAAATGCTGGGAGAAAAAAATATTCTTAGAGCTTGAAATTCTTTATGCTTCAGAGGCAGAGGGGGTTGCGGTGGTGGTTGTGTTTTATTAGCTCTTTAAGTGCCAAATTTTGGACTGAGTCAACAGCTTTTCTCAGCATGCATTGGGTCAAGAAAGGCTGTTGACTTGGGATATTTTCTCTGGAACTGTAGGCAAATTGGTACTTGAATGAAAGGTCTTTTTACGAGGAATACGAATCTGAAATCGTAATTAAGGATAATTCAGACTAGTTTGACTTAAGTAGATTGACTTTAGATGTGATTGACACTGAAAGAGTTAGGACAGGCTGTCCTCCAGCACAGTGGACTCAGGGCACACAGGAAGAACCCCTAAGTTTTCCTGAAAACTATCTGTCTGTGAAGGCAAGATATTGTGTCATATACTTTCCATTTTGACTTTCATTTTACTTTTTTGTTTGTCATTAAGAGTTATATCATATGTTTTCACGTATGATTGTGTACACAAACATGTATCCTTGAAGTTGGTCAAGTTTTCTTCAGGGTGTTGTGTCCAGACTGTATTAACGAAACTTGTGGGCTTTCTACAGAAGGTTAACAAATTTTGACATCCAAAGTTCAGAAGACACAGAATAGAAACAAGATACGTAGAAAACCTGAGTAATGCATGGTAAAATACACTGGGACTGTAATGGGCACCATATCTGTCAAGAATAGCAGCCGGGAACAGAGGAGAGCAGGTTTATGCTACGAATCAGCCTTCTGGATACATTATGTGCTAAATCTTGATTGTAAATGTATACATTATATGCTAAACCTTGATTGTAAATGTATACATTATATGCTAAACCTTGATTGTAACATGTCAAAGATAGCTACTGCTTACCTATGTGCAGTAGTGTGAATGCATACATTTTAAGTTATATTTTGGGTTACTTACTTTTTTTATCTGTGTTTTTGTATTTCACGAATTTCCTGGCACAAGTCTGTGTTGGATATTCACTAGGTTGGCCACAGACAATGACAGTTGATGTTGAATCCTCATTGAAATATTCTTTACTTTGCTTTAATTTTGAGGGATTTGGTTTCATAAGGCTTCTTAGGCAGCCCAGCTTGCAAGCTTTCACCAGGTCATTGCAAGAACATGCGAGGGCAAAGGGTCAGCCGAGGCAGGCATGCCCTCAGGTCAATACAGCAAACTCAAAACGGCTGTCAACAAATTCATAATAACCAATGTGTACATGATTTTATTTGGCATTTTTAATTAGTTGTTTGATTTCCCCAACTTATGAAAGCCCTAAAATTATATGCATAATGGTTTTGTTGGTGGCGGTCAGTGGTAGTCATCAGAGGCTGAACCCAACTGATGGGGGTGCACACAACATGTGCTGACAGGGTTGTCATTCAGTCCCAATTTCCCACTTGCAGCAGGTATCTGAATATAATTTCCGACATTATCCATTGTGCCACTGCTGTTTCTAACTCTAGATATCGATCTCGAGTCAATAGTGTAATTTTTACCCTATATACATGGGTTTGCTTAATTCCCCCAAGATAGTTCCAGTTCATGAATGTGAAACCTGATTGAGATGGGGGCAGGGGCCGGGTACATGATGTTAGCAACAGCCCAAACTTGAACAACCAATCACGACACCAAATGGAATTAGTACCATCACAGCACAAAATTCTCAATGTCCCAATCACGCATCATGTGGCCTTGAATCACAGACCACACAAAATACCCCTACTGTTTCCAGGTTCGTAAAGTACACGTACATGTACCTATGGTTTGGGTGCAGGAAAGGCAAGCGTTTAGGATCTGAGGTACACACCGGTTAACATACAGTAGTGTTTTGCGAATAAATTGGTGACCCAGTTAAGTAGGTCGATTGGTTGATTTTAAATTGCTTGTTTGGTGAGAACTATTGAAACTAGAAACAAATTAAGTGACACAGACTCTTGCCACATGCATCATGCAGATGCATTGACCATGGATGGGCAGCACAACATTGTTGTGTGGTGTAATTAGGGTGGAAGCTTAGCCGTGTGATTAGTGATAACCACGTTGAAGAGACAGGAAGCTGCGGTGGACACCAACAACACCTGGTCTACAGTAATAGTATTCATGGTGCCAACCAGAGGGTTGGTACATGTACATGTAATAATAGGTTTCTCATAAATAAAGAAATCAAATTAACAGGCAGGACAGTAGTTTACTAACACACATAGACACCCTCAATGTTCCACTGCTTGGGACCCTTTGGCTGGAGGTGACGACTTCACGCCCAGTATTTTTGATTACTTTTACATCTTATCTCTGGTTTCAAAAGCAAGGGAGAGGGCACGCCCAAAGCGATCAACGGCAACGGAATCTGCTGGATCAGCAGTTTGTCGTCCCAGTAAGATTTTATTATTGGTGGCCATAACCTGGAGTCGAGGGAAGACAGTTGAAAGAAATTAAAGTGAAATGGAGGTAAAATCACATCTAACAATGATTAGTTACATGTATGTCAACCAAATGGAGAAAGTAAAATGTAAAAGGATATGGAGTGTAACAGCGGGGGGGGGGGGGGGGCCTTGAGTTTGACTGATGCATGGCATGGCTAGCAATGTGGATTATGCACGATTATAGAATATTTCACAATGTGTCGACAGCTGAAAAACTTGCCTCTAACGATTAAAAAAATGTGCGCCTCTTTTGGAATGTTTCAATAAAAAAAGTATGTCGTCTGTGGAGGTATTTGGGTGGATTGCTCATATTTTGTCATGTTCATGACATTGTCTAACCTTGTCATCAATGGTACACGGCAGGTTCGGCAACATTATTGTCTTGTCCTCGGGGTGTTTACAAAGCTCAGGTTTTTACTGTAGGTACATGTTAAGAGTGTATTACTCACCCACAAACATGCACAACATGAGAGGTGTACATAGCCCTCGTCTGTGAGGATTATGTGGAAGCAGCCAACTTGTGCTAATGTAGTTGACAAAAAAAAGCAAAGGAGGGAAACCAAAAAAGAGAAGTTATTACGACAGCTGAGTGAATCTGATGGTGACCTCTGTGAGCCCTTGACATTATGAAAGAAGTCCCCTTTCGGCACATGATCGACGGCCCATTATTCGTTACAGAGTCTTGTATTTTATTATCTAATTTTCTTTTACCTTTCTTCAAAACCACTTGCCCAATGCCAGCCCCATCAACTAAGAAAGCAGATTTATGAGGGCAGATGGTGTTCTGTAGTAGCAGAGGGTCACATGGATAGAGCTCCAAAAAAATAAAACACTCCTTGTTGGTGCCAAAAACAACCACTGGCCAAAATCGACCATGGTTGGGTTTAACTCTTTTCACCCAAAATTGTGTGAAAGCATCCTGGTTTATAGTGACATCTGTGTTGATGGTTTTTTTTTGTTTGTTTGTTAGTTCGTTTGTTCGTTTGTTTGTTTTTTGTTTGTTGTTTGTTTGTTTGTTTTTTTTTTTTGTTAATAGATTTTTTTTTTTTTTTCAAATTGGGGTTGAGACAAATCGGGCTAGGAAGATAGTCTGCTTACTGTTGTCTGAGCAGAGATGAGGTGACCCTTTGTACACATTTGCCTGACGCGTTGTATTGTCTGTGCTGTTTTTCTCAAATAGGCCTACAAAAAGTTTTTTGAATGAATGGACATTTTGCCTGCACAAGCAAACTTTTTTACCACCCCCAAATGCAGCTCAAAGACAGTTTTATAAGAGGGATGGCCTCTCTACAGTGAAAAAAAAAAAAAAAAAAGAAATACCCTTTTAAGAGGGAACCTTAGTCTCTAGTGACAGGGCCCTTATAAGTGGGGGATACAGGTTCTAAGTTATTTTTCTCCCAGTTCAGGAGATGTTCTTGATTTACCAGTAGGAATTCAGGAGATTGCACGGACGATATGGGGGGTGGTGGCTTGGGAGGGGTGTGCCCCCCTCCGGATGCAATACAGTTTTGTAAGTATACGGGTAAAATGGTGCATTCTGGTGTTTTTAAATCCCAATTCCAAAAATCAGCTGTAAGATAGGGAAATGATGTTAACCACAGTGAGTTAGCAGTAAATACATAATTTAGACACTGTCACAACAAAAACTATTTATGCAAAATGTCCACTTTTTTTACGGAAAAAAATGATAATTCCGGAGTTTTCTTTCAAGATTCAGGAGATCAGGAGACTTTAAAGAAATGAGTTGAATTGCGGGAGCTTATCCTAAAATTTGGGAGGTTTGGAACCTGTGGGGTGGGGGGGCGAGGAAGCACTGTGGACAAGATTATGATCACTGACTTGTCTCATCTGCATCAGCAATGTGTGAGACATCTCCAGTGGAACTTAATTTTGGGCAGACAACCTCATAGTTTATGACCATTTTTTTTTTACACAATTGAAAAAAAATTCTGTAAAGCTTGCGGTATACCTGTATTGAAAGACCACCTGTGTATGAGACCACTCATGGCACATGTGGATGTTGTGAGTCTGGTACCACTGGATTAAAGCCGTATGACTCTGGTTTCTGTATGGCACTAGTTGGTAAAAGTTCTGTGTGAAAGGTGATGTTTATATATTTGAGCAATTGACAGGGCAAGGCCAGAAATGACTAAAAACCCTTCAACCGCTGACTCAAAAGCCTGACTGAAAAAAAGATGTTTATATATAGGCTGAGAGTTTCTCATAGGTGTGGTCTTTTAGGTCAAGTTGCACTGTATTTTGTAGCCCCAGGGTTGTCGAGAGAGGGTATAGCCCCATGAGAACCCAGGCATACAGGTATATGGTATATAAGAGATAAGCCCTAGTTAACATACAGCTGGCTGAGCACAGGCCTTTAGGTATGTCAGACTGGGTGCATGCACTTCACAGGCTCAGTGACCTGGGGGACTGGCACGGCAAAGGTTAACCCTGACTTTAGAGGCTGCTTCCATCCACACACTCAAAATGGCTATCTCTCTGCCTATATTGTGTTACCTGTCAGAAGTTGCTCTTCATCCACAGACCACCACATACAAAGCCCCAAATTCTGCTTTCTCTATCCATTTTACCTGTCATCAGAGATCGTCTGCCTTGAGAAACTATGTTTCGTGACATAAGGGTGGTTGCAAAGGACAGGGGTAACTATATGTGGGTGGCATGTATGTTATTAAACTTTTACTGTTATTATTTTCGCTTACTAAGGAAGATGAGATGGTGAAAAATCAGTAATAGAGCTAACATGTTTAAAATGTACAGTTTGTTAAATTGTAGTGTTTTATGGGATGGCAGATGTACCACTGTTTCACAGGCAAGTCAATAGAGGACTAAAAAAAAACAAAAAAACAAAAAAAACCCCCCCAGAATGTCTACAGAGCACGGTCAGCAGTCAAGGTAACTAAACATGTAGCCTGCAGATTCAAGAGCAATGTTCAAGCATTGGATGTTATTTAAGTGGTTTCTGCAAAGTGTCAAGAGGGCAGAGCAACTTATATCTGAAAGGTCACTTTAAACATGGAATTGGGAGCAAAAAGGGATGCCTGAAGAGGTTGAACTCCAGGACTAGAACATTTATGCAACATGATAAAAAGGAAATCTTTGAACTGTAAAGTAAATAAATCAAGAGTGAAGCAACTGCTTTATCATGTTTTATGCATTTAAAAAAAGAAATGAATGGAAGTACCAGTATACTGTGTGTGAGACACCAAATGTCACAAAAGCGTGTAAGTTGAGAGATAAATTAAAAGGCAGGGAGCAGAATAAAAAGGCAAAGGTAAATCTCTTTCCTTTTGTCAGCCACAGAAAACAATATATATTTTTTTAGGCTCCACCCTATGGGTGAACCCTTTCTGTTTTCGGGTTGTCCGTCCAGATGTGCACATTCTCGTTACCACGATATCTCCGGAATGACTCCATGTATTCTGCTCAAATTTGGCAATATGCTTAGGGAAGGGTTTTCAACATTATAGTCATTTTTGAATTAGTACTTTCAGTACGTTGGGTGGGGGGCTTGGGGGTGGGGGTGGTAAATGGACGTGTACACTTCTACAGATAATGGAAAATGATGGTCATTTGTAACCCCAATTTCGAGGTACTTTCTTGGAAGATCATCATTTTAAACTAATAAGTTGGTGGGGGGGGGGGGGGGTGTCATGAAATCTAGTACCCTAACTACTAATTAAAAAATGAGGTTAATGTTGAACCATCCCTTAGCTTACCTGGGAAGATGAACTGATTAGATTTTGGTATCACCATGACCTAATTTGAGCAAATGGTGAACCGTTCAGTCAACTCTTGCGTTGGAGGTATGTCTAGTTTCTTTTTTGATAGAATGCAGTGTGATGCATCAGGATCTTGATGTGCAATGTTGAGGTGACATAAATTTCAATTTCACCGAGTGAATTATGTCCTTGTACCACATCTGTGTGTTGTGTTGCCATGTGTCCCGTGCTGTAAATTACTTCTTAATGAGAGATGATAAACCTCACTGGTTGCAGAAAAGAAAAAAAACAGACATCAGATAAGAAATGAGTTTTGGTATAAAAGCCGTCACAATGATAATGGCGTGTGACACTCTGATGACAGGAGTGGTTGGTGGTGGCCAGTTTATCAACTTCCTGCAGTGTTTCTCGGCAGGTAGCTGTCTTGACTGTGCTCTGTGAACACCTTGCTATACCTGGTCTCTCTCATTCAGAGTAAGAGATCATTCAAACTGTGCTCATTTTCAGCGAGGATGCACAATTGTGACACCCCCCCCCCCCCAAAAAAAAAGAAAGAAAAAAAAAAGGTCGACCATCCATTCTGTATAAAAAATCAGAATCTTTGGGAGCAAAATATTTTGTTTTACAGGACACATAAAGCTCAACTTTGCTTCACTTCAATTGTACCTTCACACTATTTCTTGACTTTTTGGTGACCTTGACCTCATATTCAAGGTCATAGGAACCATTATGTGTGTGCATGAATGTGGTCGTGGTGTCCAGTCTATTGGTGATGACTTTTCTTTTTATGTAACACCCTTCTTCTGGGAAAGAGTACTTTTATTACTGATGATTTTTTTAAAATTTTGAGTATATATATATGGTCGTGGTATCCAACTTTACTTCAAGAGGGTATCTCAGTTAGTGAATCATCACTAATCCCCCCCCCTGAGTACGGTGAAACCTGCCCTGAAAAGTCCACCTATATGTCAAAATTAAAAAGTGTGGTCTCTAAAGACAGGTGGTGTCTGAGGAAGTATAAATAACATAGAGTATTCTGCACAGTATCTGGAAAAGGTGGTCTTTTAAGGCAGGTGGTCTTAGTGGCATGGTCTCTGAAAACAGGGACCACTGTATGGCTGCTTGAATTTTATGTTAATGGACAGGGTGCACACGTTTTCTTTAAGGACGAGCTGGAGGCTTGCTGCAGGGTGGGTTTAAACCGATAGACCAGTTAAATTTGAAAAGGACTTGCCTTGAGGTCACCAGCAGGGAAAAAGAAAAAGCTGAAATGCCCTGGAAAACAGGTTCATAATTGTCCAAATATTTGGTCTAAATTTTTTTTTTCTGGTACTCTGGTATGTATGAGATGAACATTCCCTTAGGCCTAAGCTTTACTGTTTAGGTACATTACAGAAAATGAAAAAAAAAAAAAAAAGAAAAGAAAAGTGGAACACTTTTTTCACACGGGGTAGTCACAAATAGATGTGAGTGCTGTGAAACCTCATCATAACAGCACTCAGATATCCAAAATATTATGACTTAACGACACCAATGTCAAGTGATTTAAGTCAAATTCCTTTCCTGTTTGACTCACTTGTCCAACGTATCCAGATAGGGGACGACAGTTTGCAGGGAACCCATGGTATTTTTATGGAGAGGCTTCACTCTACAGGTAGTTTGGTACCCCAGCAGGAAGTTAGAAAAGTTATCTTTTGTTTGGAGGTTAGGCAGGACAGTGAGGGCAGTTGTGAGTACACAGGGAGGGGTAAAAGGTGTCAGGCACCTTTGGTCGTTGTGCCTGCTGGTTGTTTACTGTGAAATTTTTAGCAGTGCAGTTCTTGCCATGTTCATAGTCAGACACAGTTTACTGTGTGCAAACAGCGATAAATTCCTTCAGTGTTATTTAAGTGACCAGGCACAAATACATATACGTGCTGTAACGGAAATTTTGCCTTTGATGATGCATGAAGACTTGTACGTATGTGTACAATTGTGATACTTTTTTGAAGGATAGCTGTTTCAATTGGTCCTATTTACCCCCCCCCAAAAAAAAGAAGAAAAACCCCAAACAGTATATTATATATGTGCATGTGTATATATATATATATATATATATATATATATATATATATATATATATATATATATATATATATATATATATATATATATATATATATATATATATATATATATATATATGCATGCATATATGTAAAGATAGATAAATGAATAATTTTTAAAATGAAGAAAGGGACCTCCCAAAAAGTGAAATTTAAGACAGTATGGAAACGTACACATGATTTTTGTCAATTAGATTTCTCCTCGTGTTCCCAGTAAAATTTGCAAACTTCTGCAGCCGTTTTGATAATTAGTCTGTGTCATTGTGTGGAAGTAAGTTGGTTCAACCTTTTCTATTGAAAAAAACAAAACAAAAAAACAAAAAACAAAAAAAACTAAAAACACAGTCTTGGTGAATGTTAGCTAGGAAACCTATGTTTTGGCCTGTGATCAGAGTGACACCCCATCGTTAACTTTTCTTGGTCATGTTTTTGCTGCATTTGCTTGACCAGATTTCTTGATATTGTCACTAAAGACCCAATCTTTTCTTGTATTCTATGCATGTAGCATTCATTTTCAATCTTGTTTTTTTTTTTTCCATTTAAGTTGCTCTATCATATGCAACAACAACAACAACAACACACACACACACACACTTACCATGCAATAAAAGCATAGTAAGGCTTTAGCCTCCATGATCATGTTACTAAACTGGTATATATATTTGTAAATGTCATGTGTCCATATACATGATGTATATATAAAACTTTATTTTCAGACTGGCATATCAGTTTGTGTCAGAGAACAGTTACCCTCCCTGAAGCCATTGCTGTAATGAAGTGTCATGAAAGTGGCAAAATATTTGCAGTTAAAGTTAGACATTACATTGTCAACATAAAAAGTGACAGGGATCAAATGTGATTTTTCCCCTTTATGTATTTCAATAATTTATTGCCAAACTACATGGACTAATGGGCTTCATTCAGTACCTCTCTCGGAGGCCCTAGGAATTTTTAGAAGCAAATAAAATGCTTTTAAAATGCTCCCAGGACATCAGGGGAAGTTACAGGCATACATGTAGCTGGGTTCAGGTCTGAGGCAAACTGTAACATTTTATGATGTTTAATCCATTTAAATTGCAACATTATAATCTCTTTAATCCAAATATGGTACTACATTGTTAACATTGTATCACCAAACATAAAAAAAAAAAAAATCAATGGATTTTTAGGCAAACATTGCACTTGCCGTTCCTTTAATTTGTCCAATGTCAGAGTAGTTCCCTAATATTGGTATCATTTCTATGAGGTGTTGTAACATCGTATCATTTCATTAATTCAAGTCAAGTTGTAGCTGTGTACTGTCATCAGTAACCCTGACACATTGTATTTGTTTTTTTTTTTATTCACATAAAGTTACGTAGTTTTCAAGATGTACCTGTACAACAAAAGTGTTGAGAGCCAGGTTTTCACAGGTAAACCAGCTGGGATCATGACAGCCTGCCTTCACTCTGGCATGCTAACATGCTACCTAAACGAACAACAGCACAGAGCCGGTGTATGCCTGGAGGAAGGAAGAGAGGGGGGGATGTGTCACAGAGAGATTTGCCCTCAGCTCTCTGACTGCAGCCTCTGATGGGCACAGGTGAAGTCAGAACAACAGTCTGTGGCATTCAGTCGATTGCAATTGTAGATGGTGTGTTTGTGAAGATGGTAAGTGCCTGACCTGTCAGCCGCACATCAAGTCATGCCACTTGGGCTTAATGGGGGATCCCCTTCCCTCCCATCCACCCCTGTGGGGTAAATTGATTTGTGACACCCAGGAAATGGCTGATTGCCTGTTGTTGTGGACTGGCATGGCAGGTCTTAAGTACTGTGATTAACACCACTGTTAGGGGTCATGCCCCATCCTCACTCCTTGAGCCCTCAATGCAGAAACAATGTATTTTTCATTTATTGTTGTACTGTTTATAGATCTACCAAAACTGTTGTTGTTTTTTTCACCCTGAAGCAAATTAGTGTCTTCAGTTACAGAATCAGCATCATCTGGAAGTTTAAATGAGCTAGATTTTCAGTATAAGATAGATTTCTACCGGGACCAGCATCAACTGCAGCTCCCATGAGAAGAGGGGGGTAAAGGGTATTTACATACAGGCATCCTGGAGCATTTTATTTCCCACACTTGTATACAGAGGCCCTCTTATTTTCTGTACTTTGTACTGGACATTATTTTGGAACATTTTGATTGTCTGTGTGCTGTACAGGGGCAGAATTGTTTCTGGTACCAGCATTATGATGCCTTCCCACCCCACCCCCTGTGAAGACTAGGCAAAGCTTTTTGTCGAACCTCTACAGGTTAATTGCTGGTTTTACAGTGCACAGTCAACACTGAAATGAATGAGATTGCCTCCAGAGCAGATTAAGCTTAGCTACAGATATTTCTTTTTAACAATACACGGATAGTCTGTTTAGCAGGTAAGAGACAGATGGGGATTGTCTGGTTACAGATATGCAGGGATGCCTTGTACATACTCTACCTGGAAACTACTCCAAAAAACTCTTCCTCAGGGAAAATGGAAAAAAAAAAAAATGTCATCAATGTCAAAACTCTATAATGATGGTACTTGTCGATAAACTACTCTGCCCTGAAAATGACTTTCTCCATTGATGTTTTTAATATCCAGATAGTCATGATGATGATGATTTTTTTTTTTCTTCAGAACAGCACTTGAGGCTTAGCAATTGTGTACATGTGAAATTATGACAAAAATTACAGATTCCTTAAGTCTGGAAATAAAATCAGGTTTAAGCCTTTAAAATTCAGGTTTTCAACCCAGGAGTCCTCGGGACTGTGTGAAGTTAAAAGGGAACATATTGGCTCTCCCTGTTGATTTTAGGAGTCCGCCTTCCAGTTCAGGAATCTCATGCCACCGCAGACTTTCTCTAATTTCACACCCTGTGATTCAGATGCTTTATCTGTTCTGTGCTGGAAAAGAGTGGCTGATAGCTTATCTTTATCATGCTTAAAGGAAAATGATAATGAGCCCTTATCTAAAATCAGTGTTAAGAAGAAATGAATCAGTCCTTTATATACATATATAGCAAAAAGAAAATCATTGATCCCCCAGCTATATCTTGTGAAGAAATAAATATTGATCCTTTATCTACACCATGCGAAAAGTAATTGATCCCTTATCTGTGTCTTGCTAAAAACAGAATAACTGATCCTTTATCTATAGCATGCTGAAGAAGAAAATTAATGTGTTATCTACAAGGCTGTGATACATTGAATGGTTCAAAAGTCTTTCTCTTATATTTCTGAATGTGTGTAACCACTTATGTGACAAGGAATCCTAGTTCCTGTGGCTTACTTTTAAGTCTGTTAAAAAAAGTGCACACTGTATATAAATATGTGTCCGAGAGGTATAAAAGTAAATATCGTTTTGTGCCTTTTGAATGGGGGGAGACGGTGGGTGTAACAAAATCTCAAGTGGCACTTATCCACGGAGAACACTGGGGTAGCAGAGACCACAACAGAGGGAGTGGGATTTGTCAGGCAGGTACTTGGTGCGTGTTCAGTGCTCGTGGTGTCAGCCCCTGGGTTTATCAATAGACAGGCGAAGCATCGCCTGGTTTTTATCTGTGCGTCTACCATTAGGGAGGACTGGCACATCCACACAAAAGGTGTCACCGCAGTGATGCCACAATACTAATGTGGAAAACCCTTGAGAACCCAAAGATGACAGGCTACACGCAAGTCTCTTTTTTGTGAGCGGTTGTTCTGCAGGAGTCATGATTGACCTGGTCTCGCTAACATATTGAATCTTAGGGCCTTAATTTACATGTATTTGCATACATAAATAAGGAAAATTGTTTGCAGGGAACAATAGTGTTAATACAATGTTTGATCAGGTCATTTCCCTAAACACCTACCAATTATGAGCCCCACTGAGATTTGCATCACGATTTGCTAAGTCCCCATTGGGTGTTTTGATGTTCCCCTTTGTAAACAAATCTGCTTAAGCGTACATAATTATATTCTTAACAGTTAAAAACTTTATAATACAAGAAGACAATCATATATGTACGTGTCAGTCTTATGTGCCGTGTATTGTTCATAGTGGTATCTATTGTCATGCCTTTGCCACTCATATATAGCCAGACCTCTTACTGTGTGCACTGGTAAAGTAACCAAGAAAAGGACCTAAGTCACAATGTGCCCTCAGGAGAGATGTGGTCTCAAACAGTGGGTGGCTTCTCCTAACAGTGTCTACATTATAGTACATACATCGGGCTGTTACAATGACGCCCTACCACCCCTAGCATGTATTTACATGTACATTGTAATGTCCTGTGCATAACAAACAATCTTCCCCATATCAATTGTCTGATATGTAAATGTGTTGGATAAGAGTACAGACTTCCAAGGTAAGGCATTATTAGAGCAACCCTGTAGGTATTCCAGGATCAGAGGTCACCTTAACCCTTGTTACTCAAGCGGGCTTTGTTTGACAACATGTCAATGTTATCAACTTTGTACTTTGTATACATGTACATATATTGCACTGACTATACAAAAGTCAGTGCAGACTGACCTCTCCAACCCCCCCCCCCCCCCCCCCCCCAGTTCCAAGAACTACATTTAGACACAATAGGGACACTTTGGGGTGTGGGGGATTTCAGTCGGGAAGTTCGCAGGAATAAATTTTTATTTTGAGAGTATGTGGCCAACTGGTTCCTGACTACAACAGAAGTTGTCAGAACATAATGTAATGGATTAAAAACATGGCTATGTGGTTATATTTGAGAAGAATTTACCAGTGTTGAGCCGCACAGGACAAGTAATGGCCCGTCCACAGGCCAAGTAATGGCCCATCCACAGTGTGAGTAATGGTCCATCCAGCATGATAATACTGCAGCCAACAGGTGTGTGTGGACAGAGATAAGGGAGCACTGGTCTCCCACAGGTCCTGGTACTCACACCCACAATGATCATTATTGTGACAGGACCCTGCCACCATGACAGACTGCCTCAGAATGCCCTGGCCAGCTGTCCTTAACCATTGCTACCCCGAGTCACAATGTACAGCTGTTTTGCACAATGTCTTCTCTTCAAATTTACCTCCACAGTCAAAGTTGCGAAAACTGACAGGGTGCACAAAGTAATTTTTCACCCTTTCGTTTGAGGGCAATTTCTTATCACCTTCACTTGTCATGGCTGGGTCTCTTCTTACTTCAATGTTTGTACTAGTGGTAATTTTTAACCAATTTTTAGGTTGTTCTTGGCACTGCCAGAGCATGAAATAAATCATTTTTGAGGGCCATTGGGCAAGGTAGGCCCTCTAGGGTGTTACCTACTTGGGTTGATTAAATTAGGTACAAACCCTTGGATAATTTGCCAGCATGTGACTGATTTCAGTGACATGATACATGTCTTTCTTCATTGGATGGGCTTGCACAATTATTTATATGCAAAAATATGGCAATTGTTCCTGAAAAGAATAGGCCTATTACTGAGACTTTATTATGGGTCTCACAAAGAATGTGATCTGTTCTCTCTGGCTGGATATCTGTCAAAAAAAGCTGTTTTAATTCAGGCTTATATTACCAGTGATGGATTGTGGTGGAATTAGGTGACCATCCTGTTTATTCAGTATAAACGAGCCCGAAATATAACTGTAAAAGAACCAGAAATAATTACATGAGCCCTGAAATATATGTTAAAGAGTCTCAAATATTTAAGAAAGAGTCTGAAATAATACAGTTTTCCCTCTTTTGAGAGATCACCTGCATTTGAAGGCCACTTTGACCAGGTCCATGTCTATTTTTTCCATGATACTTTACCTCCAGTGAGAGACCATCTGCTTTGTATGACCATTTTAGACCTGTTCAAGAGGTGGTCTCTCAAAAGAAGGACTACTGTAGTGGAATCAAGGACCCCAGTGAGAGGACTCAATGTTGATTTACATAAATTTGGCTATATGCTTAACATTTGAAAGCTTCAAAGGGATTCATTGCTACATCATGCAAATACATAAAAATATGCAAATTGTCTCCCTGAAGTGCTGCCCTCTGGGGGCATGATCGTTTGTAAAAGAGGCTGAAATGAATGTAAAAAGACTGAAATATAGTTGTAAAAAAGCCCTGGAATAAGTGTGACAGAGCCTGAAATATGACTGTAAAGGAGCCATAAAATTGTAAGAGACTGAAATTATAATATAATTGTAAAAGGTCCCAGAACTAAATGTAAAAGCTTGAAATATAATTCTGAAAGGGTGCTAAAATGATACCATATGTGTGAGATAAGCTTCTGTGAACACAGAGAAGAATAGAAGGTCCTGCAAACTTGACCAAATGTGAATAATATGTATATCACAAAATTGCTGGAGCAGTTCAACTGTTAGGTATGAGAGGCTGTTTACAAGCTTAACTGAAAAACTTTCTTTTCAACAATTTCCCCATAAATCATTAATTTTGTTTCTATTGCCAACTTTGTTGAACTTTTCTGTGGATCCAATACCTTTCTTTGATTTATCCTGACCCTTCAAGAAAAACAGGCAAGACAACTGGGGCATTATTTGGGTAATTAGTGATTATCTCCCTATCAAAGCCATTGTTCTAAAATACTTTCATATGGACTATTGTAAAGAGCCTGAATTAATTATAACAGAGCTTACCCTATCAGAAGGTCAAGTATTGGCATTGCATGACAAGTCATGCCCTGCCTGCCCTTGCTGGCCTGTCTGACTGGTCATGCACTAGCTGCCACAGGGTTAACTTAGCAGGCAGTGCAACAAGAAGTGACCAGATGTCTTTATCAACTGACAATAAGGTGCCAAGCAAGATTGCTGGAAGTCAGGGCTCAGGCAGAAATGACTACTCAAGATGGGGATCAACTGCTATGTATGTATTTAGAAAACCTACACAGGACTGCCTACTCAATCTTTTAGCATTCCAAGGGTCAATATGCTTAATGCCTGACAGGTGTCACTAAAGATTGTGGGTCATTGCTTTATTATGCCATAATGGATGTGAGTCTGTAAGTATTGTCAGTACAGTGCCGTTTGGTCAATGTTTATAAACAGAATAGAGAAAGTGACAGTGTGTTGTCAGGACCAGATGCCAGCATCAGTCAGGAGACATAATGGGGCCCCAGTAAGGCTTTCAGGATCATGGGAACGTTTTTGGGCTTTTTAATTAGGATAATTATTGAGCAGAGAAATAAAATTGTTGGCTTATTAGCTTTACTAGTGATTATTTAATCACTTGGAAGTTAAAAGATTAATCAGAGATTGAATTTCTATTTTTTTGCCCCAGATGATCTTGGGGTTCACTACTAAAGACACCCTCCCCCTATCTTATAGTTACACGCAACCCCCTACCCTGAGAAGGCCCCACAATGGCTGTCTGACTGGAGTGCAGCACCTGGTATGCAGCCTCCCCGTGGCTCAGGTTTCCATGGGTACATTTTTGGAAGCAAACTCAGGTGTTTGGTATTCGGCAGAAGTATCATTATGACAGTGATATAAGTTAATTAACATCAGTTCTGGAAATTGATACTGCATGACGAATGAATAATGTTTCCCGCATTTCAATAGAATGAAACGCGGAGACTGACGCTGTCCTGTGCAAATCAAGCTTATGGCTCGGGTTATGTTACAGACCCACATATGGCAGAAGATATTTGCTGTGATAGAAGAAGACAACGCAAAAATAATATTTGAAAGTGTCCTGGACATGTTACCACATGCAAAGACACTTTTTGTTGGGTGGGGGTGGGTGGTTACATAGGAGGTATTTATAGCTACAATATATCAGTCAGACTCGGGCCTCAAATTTCAGCAACATACTTGGGAGCCACGACCACTGAATTACAGAAAATGTTTAAACTTTCTCTCAACAGTTAGGTACACTGGTTCCTAAAACAAATAATCTGGTTACCACGACTTATTTTTTTTTGGGGGGGGGGGCATTCGCTTACCTGTGCAAGGCCAAAATGAGCTGTGATTCTGCTCTTACCCAGTGGCTCTATTATGACATCTGAGCTTTTAGATAATCAAGGCTCTCATTTTGGCAAGGCTGCCTGAGCACTGGGTATTTTCCACCAGGTCACTTAGAAGTATCATTGATATTTATTTGCACAACGTGGTCAAACCTTTCTATTCAAGACAGGCCACTGGTGCACCTGAAATATGTTCTCAGGTAAACTGTTAAGGCATATAATACAGGCCTGCTAGTGATATTTTTGTAGAAGTAGCTCTCCTCACACGCAGAGGAGCTAGCAGTAGCTCACTTGTGATTTGTTGAACTGTAGTGTGGACTGACAGTGGTACCACAGCGCTCTCTTTCTTACAAGGTCGATCTCCCTGGTGAGAAGCCATCCCTGCTACAGAGACCACCTCCCTATGCAGCAAGTGTGCTAGTTGTTTTACTTTCCCCTTCAAGGGAGGCCACCCCTGTTATAAGGCCATGTTTCTGGTGCACATGGGCTGACACCAGAGAGGTACTACTGTGCTGAAAATATTGGTGTATACATCTGCCCAAACTGTAGTCCATTCATCTTAACTTGCTTCAGGGGGTACATTACTATTCATGGTGTTAGCGTGCAGGTGTAAGTCAAGTCAGTAAGTAAATGGTACATGAGTACATTAGGTTACCTGTCAAATCTTCCCCTCACCCTACCCAACCATTTAACAGGAATGACGGTCACACTTGCCTGCTAAATGGACCAATATTTTGGGGTTTTCCCGTAAACTGTGTTTTACTGTGAGGAGTTAGTGCAGACCTTGGTCTGCTTTGTAGCCAACACTCATGAATATGAACACTTTGAGCCTATCAATTCATTCAGTTTGCTTACCTCCCACCTCCCCTTTCAAGTTTGGAGTCTCTCCGTGGACTTTGATGTTTCAGCTAAATTTTGTTCTTTCATAATGATCATGCCCTGAAAGATTCAATTTACATCTCCCATATTCCTTATTAAATAGAAAATTCCCCCCATTGGAGCGACAACTGTTTCTTCAGAAAGAACATGTGATTTTTTTTTTTTTTTTGTGAGCCCCGGTAGGTGTGTGTAGTCACTGCAGGTATCCTGTGAGAGAGGTACATCTACCTGTGTTCACCTGCCGAGGAAGGCTGCGGGCCGGCTGCCAAGTCGGGGATCTTTTCTGGGACAAGGCAGTCTGACTGGCTGTCAGACCTCATCACTGTTCCCACTGTAACCTTAGTGGGCCTCTACTGGAGGCAAGTCTGCCATCACAATGTGTTATGAAATACTGTAGTCATCCTGTTAAGTACACAGTGCACTTGACCTCTTCTCCTCCTACCCCCCCCCCCCCGAAAAAAAGAGAAAGAAAAAAAAACAACAAAATGAAGCAAAATAAAACTAATGTGACTGGAGATAGTGAAGGACTGTAATACGGAACATGCATATTATTTTCGGCCCAAAATGTCTGAATCAGTTACCAGGCAACAGCGACAATCAGCTACCAGCTATATGGATATACTGATGAAAATCACATCTTAATCACATTTGTAGGAATAACAATCACTTATTCCAAACATATGACGACTTCTCATATCAGTTTCAGTGTGTGTTTAGGGGAAATGACTTAACTTTTTTTTTTGAAGAGTTTAATTTTATCCACGTTGCTGGTTTGGCAAAAACAACATACTTTGCCATGACGAAGACAGCCCTAGTCTTCAAAAAGTGGAAGCCGAAAAAAGGAAATACAAGCAGGATGAACAACAATTTTGTGGTAGCCCAATACTAATTCCTTTTGAAATATTTTTAGCCATTTACATATTTCATTAGCCAAATTAAGAAAGAAATTAGCCTTTGGCTCATGGGCTAATGGTCAGAGCAGTCCCTGCATACATGTACAAGGATCTGCCTGTACTTCTTTGTTGGATGACATGGTACATACCAAAGCAACATTACCACTTAAATGTGAATGCCCCATATTGGGCTTGGAAATACATGTACCCATAACATACATGTACTGCCATCAATGAATGACCTGATATTTTCCATATAACAGGTATGTTCTCACTAAGGCCACATAAAAAAGTATCCCGGTTTATCATTATTTTTTTATTTGTAAATATTTGCGAAAAAAAATTGCTGACAAAACTTCGATTAATGCCTTGAGCAGTCAGCACCACCAGCACCGATCAAAAGAGCTATATTACAATATTCTTGTGACATTCTAAATGAATAAATGGCCTGTAAGGGCAATGGGGACTTGCCAAAAGCTTTTATACAGTAAATCGGATGACGATAAGGGAAAGGTTAAAAAAAAAAAGCCCCTCCCTCATCACTTTTTTGGAAAACCACTGATCATAAACTGGGATGTTTTTTTTGTGTGGCCTAACAGGATTAATATGGTAAAGTGGTACTGCTCTGAAGACCACCTCTCATCAAAAGACTGCTAGTGTCCTCATGAACTGTCATTTTATGTCACCAGGTTCTGTTTCTTTCGATTTACTTGTATTTTAAGACTACTTGTAGTGTGAGACCACTTACTGCTGTCATTAGGTCTTTTAAAATAGCAGAGCTGTGGTCTAGTCCACAGCCACTCATTACAATTAAAGGTGACAGGATCAGAAGTGAAGATTTGGGATCATATTTTGTGAAAGAAACTGTGTCAGATACATATTTAGCAACGTCACATCTCCTGAAAAAGCTCTGTGTCAGACACACAGAACAGGTAGGCCACATCACATGAAAAAGCTCTTGTGTCAGACACATAAAGCAGATAGGCCACATCTTGTAAAAAAAAAACCTGTGTCAGACGTGCGTTACAAATGGGCCACATCTTGTGAAAGACCTCCGTATCAGACCTGTCCCACGTGGGCCACATCTTACTCCGTGTCAGACCCATGTGGCAGATAGCAAAGGTCCAAGGCTAAACCCACAAACAACAAGGGCATCTAGTAACAAAGAGCAACAATCCTGTGAAACATGGCAGATCTGGGTGGCTGTAGTCAGCTGTGTGACAACTCAGAACAAGCTCCATTGTACTCTTTGCTGTGCATGCATTCAGAGAACTTGTGCTCTGAAAATTCCACAACTTGCTGACTTTTAACTTATTTTAACACCTGAAAAGGTCACACTCAGTTTTGAAATGACGTAGAACTGAATTTACCATTTTGAAAAAAAAAATAAAGGGATATTTGAGGAAATATCACTAGTTACACAAACCTCTTTAGCCAAATGCTGATTATGTCAGCTAAAACCGTGAGAAAAATTTACATTTTGAAATTATACTCAATTTTAAAAAAAGTAAAATATGAATGTATGCATCAAAAGTTCAGTAAATTATGAAATATGCTCAGTCAATTTGGCTAAAGCATACAAAACTTTGTTAGCCAAATCCAACATTTTTTAGCCACTGGCTATTTGGGTAATGGATATAGTGATACCGTAGGTCTCCTAAGAGGGTGTGGCCCATCGTGAAGGGTTTCAAGGCCGAGATTCAGCATCTTATCAGGGAAAACATTTGAGGGGGTGGGGGTGGGAGTGGGGAGCAGCTTATAATATCCAGGGATTCACATACCACATTATTGGAAAAGTTAACCTTTGGACATGTTTGGATGTTACATGTACGTTATTAAAGCCGTTAAAAATGGCTGTGGTGAACAGAAATTGGATTGGTTTTCAAATAGCATGATAACAGGGCCACAGAGTGCATATCCTGAAACATGAAAATATATATACTCAATTTTATCGCCAATTGAGGACAGAAAAAAAAAAGTTGTATTTTTCAACATTCCTGTTTCACCCGTTGTATCTTGATATGCAATGCGGTGGTTAAATGTGAACATATGTTTTAGGAAAATTACAGGACCAGTCCAAGTGAATTTGTCATTTGGAAGTGGACATGAGGTGGTTGGCAGTCACATGATAATGCAACCACAGTGCTCCCTGTTCATAATGCATAATCAGCATCTTAGTGGCAGTGGGACCAATAGCAGTAGAGTGGACCATGTTTTGACAATGCCAGGCACGGTGTTTCTCCTTTGTAAAGTTGGCACAGTCTACTGAGAAGACTGCATGCTACCTGGTTACAGGAAGTATGACTCAACTCTTTTTTTCAGATAAATGTAGTAGTAAAGGTCTTGGAATTTTGTGTTCATTGCATTACTTTTACCACCTCACTTTTTCAAAAAACTTATTACGGTGGTACTCTCCCTTTAAGACTTTATTTCAAGACTACCTGCAATATAAGACCACTTTTTACTGCCAGCAAAAAGTGGTCTTATATTGCAGGTAGTCTTGAAATAAAGGTGTGTTTGGCAGAAATGTCTATAAAGGGCCCCCAAAGAGTGATCTTAAAAAGATGTGGTCTTATATTGGAGGTGGTCTGTACAGTAAGTATCACTGTTTAAGTGTAAGACCACACTTTTACTTTACACTTATGAAAAATGCAAATTGCTGAAATTTTGACACATTTGTAGCATAGCCAGCTCAAGTCATTACTTACAGTGATAATGACAGCTCAACATGTATTTGTAAATGGAATGAGTATCATATAAACCGGTGTATTGCCCTTGATCACTTTATGTTTGTATTTCTAGGTGTCTTAATTCAAAATCATTTAATATATATATATATATGAAAACCCATATCACATTTGCATTTCAATTTTGCATGCCTTGTTTTAGATTCCAGGGGGGAAAAAAGTAAACCAATAGGGAAGAACAAGAATACAAGCCTTGTATGTCCTCACTATAGAGGGCACTTCAGTCAGGAGGGCTTGAGTTGTGAATTCCTGTCGCTGTCTATTATAATTGCAACTATTATAAAGTAACTTTGAAAAAATGCCTGTACATGTAATACCATTTTTTTATGGTAAATGTAAGTGTGTAACTTATTATGATTCAGAGAATTTCGTTTCCTTAACCTCAAAAGTTACCAGTTAATTCAATGTTACTATAACATACAACCCAATCAGATAACACAACTTTAGCCAAGATTGAGGAATTAATGAGAGAGGTCGCAATTAGCAGTTTTATGTATATTTGGCTGAACACACAATCAAATACACAAAATTTTTGAGGGCTAGAGCTGTGTATTCCCATAATATTCTTTGTAATACATATAGTAACATTCAATGCATTGAATAGCTTTGCAGCAAAAGTTATCACAGTTATGGGGTTATTCTAACTATATACAACCATTTACCACAAGAAATTTGGTGTTTGTGGGTGGTTACCGAAGCTAATGGAAATACACATACCTCAGGGTTTTCCCAATGAAATTCTTCAAGAGTGGAGGAGGGTGGTGGTGCTAAAAATAGCTACAATGGAAAGCCTACTATTCAATATAATGGGGAGACCAAATTTAATGCCCTCAATTTTGAGGTAACCATGTACAATTTCAGGGTTAAACTTGCATTTACGATATTTTGAAACCCCATTCCATAATAGGAGAGACTGCAAGAAACAATTTTATATGTACATGTATTGGGCTGAATGCAAAACCCAATGTACACAATTTTTGGGGGGACTAGAGGTGTGTATTCTGATATGATCATATGCTGATGTAATACATTGAATAGTTTTGCAGCAAAAGTTATAAAATTTACGGGAATATGTTAGCTATACATATGTACAACCATTTACCACCAGAAATTTGTTTTTCTGGATAGAGCGGTTTTACAGTTACACGGGTGCAAATTACATTGGAAATGAATGGAAACACACATTCCAGGCCTGTCTGCCTACAGAGCCCTCTGCTGAGAACCCTCATGAACTAGTTGACCGTGACCTTCCCTATTGTGGTCACTTTAAACAGGTGATCTTCCATGACAGATAGCCAAGTAGTCTGTAAGGCAGTCTGTCATTGGGAGGCTTGGTGTTTTTACCCATTTCCTCCTTAACTGGCTAAACCTGACTGACTCTCAAGTGTCTCTTGCTTGAAAGACTTTGACAAATTGCTGAAGTAAAGAAAAATCATTTTGAATGAGAATTGAAGATGAGATCTATCAACGTAGCATGCCCCAGGTCAGCAGTTCTCCTTTTTTTGGTGAGGGTTGGACAGTTATCACAAAACACATGCCAAAGACAACTGCTGACTCAGTGTAAATTCAAGGGTGCAAGGGTACTATTGTATGGGAAAAGTAAGAACCATTGTACCCACAATAATTTGTTCAGTCTGGAATCTGTGCTTGTTTTTTTTTAGCATTGGATTTTTAACCTTGGATCTGAATATTTGACTCTTTCCCTGTTGAACTAAGACAGAGTCTTAATTTAAGAGGGAAGGACTTAAGGCTTCAGGTGGTTAACAACTCATCGTTGAAATCTGTGGATCTGGGTCATGTGATCTTGACAGGTCTTGTCTACAATTGTCAGTCAAATTGTTTTTCATTACTGTTGAGATAAAGCTGAAAATACCGAAGCAGGCGACATTTGACGCCCAGCCAGTTAAAGGAAGAAAGGGTTTAAAGTCAACAGCTTTCTGCAGCACCCAGTGGATGCACTTGGGTATGTTGAGGAAGACTATTTACTGGTGGCATATAATTCTAAGTGACAAAAAATTGGAGGAAGATAACATTTATGACATACTCTAGTGCTTGTTGATCAGGGTCAGGGCCCCAGCTATGGGGGTGGCCCCCACTGCCCCTTTTGAGGGCATTTACCTTGCATTCCAATAACTTTGCCTCATTTCATATTAAACGTGAAATATTTCTTGTCCACCTGTATAGGAAATAATTCTGTGTATGATTTTTACGGAGAAGAACAATTCTGAGGTTTGAGTTTGTATGATCTGTGTATTCAATCCTTAACACCCTTTTGAATTCTAGATCAAAAGTCTCATCTTTACCAACAGTGTGACAGGGGACTACTTTTTGGAGATTTATGAGGCTGTAATCAGTTCTGGCTAAGGGTCTGCAGATCTACTGTTGTTCGGTCTGACATAAGTTATATTATAAGGAGGTTGAACTGTACTTATGTAGCTGGCCTGACCTACTGCTGCAGTAGCATAAATGCAGTTTTTATCGCATTTAATGACAGTTGTATGTGTATTATGGGGCCAGGGCTGTGGCTTATGCTGGTCATGATATGATTAGGCTTGTCAACATATTTGATGGGAGGGGCCCCAGTGGAAAAACCATACTGGAACAAAGCTCTTTAAAATTGTTAGCCGTCTCTGTTTTGAGTGGCAAAGACGGTAAAGGAAAGTATTATATTTTGGGGGCACCTGTTGGTCATGTTGATGCTGGAAAAAAAGGTTGTGCCTGTGTGAAGTGTGATGTCCAGTTAACTGCATTCTCAAAGGTGAAGTGGCCTCTTCTCATCCCCAGAGGCTTCATTTGCCCTGAAACAATTGGAATTTAGTGGTTGCTACTCTTGTGAAAAAAAGTACTTGTGCACAAACAAATAAAGTAGTTACCTCTGAGGCACCAGATTCACCCATGTGAACTGTGGTGTCAATTACATTGGCCTGTCCCTCAAGACTTTTAACCATACTTTTACTGGTCTCAAAGAATTACATATGTATATTTGTGTACACTTTTAACCCATTCCTGGTCAGAGTACGATTGAGTCGGTAGCTTTTTTGGCACAGGAATGTGCTCAACCCATGGCAAGGAAAGCTATTGACCTAGGGCCATGCCATCATAAACGATCTTACATACAAATGTCAGCAAAAATGTTTTCTAGTAACAAGAAATTTGGGTAAAAATGATAAGGCAGATGACAATACCCTAGTTTCTGGCAAGGGTTTTTGGTGTGATTTGGGCAGGAAAGGGGTTAAAAATGTATGTCTCCCCTCTCTTCTCCCCCCCCCCCCCCCCCCCCGCATTCACCACAGTCACCTTGCCTTACCTTCGGGGGGGTTCTACATTTCTAAGGGTGTGCCCCATGGGGGGGGGGGGTATGTTTTCGGGTTGTCTGTACGCCCTCTAGATGTGCATATTCTTGTTACCGCAATATCTGTAGAATGCCTCCATGTATTTTGCTCAAATTTGGCAATATGCTTATCTTACCAGGCAAGATGACCTGATTAGATTTTGGTGTCATCATGACCTAATTTGAGCAAGTGGCAGGCTTATTATTGCTCTTTAGGGCTCTTTACCACAATATTTCTAGAATGCTCCAATGTACTTTCCTCAAATTTGGCAGTATGCTTATCTAGCATGCCAAGATGAACTGATTAGATTTTGGTGTCATCATGACCTAATTTGAGCAAATGTCAGCCTAATTATATGTTCGTTAGGGCTTGTAACTGCCATATCTGACAGATGGCGGACCCTTCAATCAATGCTTTGCATTGGAGGTATGTCTAGTGATTATTTGCAACAGAGTTCACAGATTAGGCCTATTCTTTTTCAGTGCCCCCAACTTCCCTGACAAGAAGCACATCCCAACAACTAAGTGGTGCCATGCCAGTTTACATGAGCCTGGCTTGGTAAAAGTCATCAAAGGTGTACGTGTAGCTCATTTGGGTTTTTACTATAGATAGAAATACACCAGCAAGATTTTTAAAGCATGCAAAGTGACTGTCAAACACAGAAAAATTTATAAGTTGATCATCACTCTAATGCATTGTTAGAATTCTGAGCCACCATATTCTTCTCCCCCAAGCATATTGGTATTGAACTTATGAAAATGATAAACCATCCCTATACTTTTAGCTCATGGAGGCCTTTGTCTCTGGTTGTGGGTTATGTGGCATTTTGTGCTAAAGCTGCTGCAATAGCTTGCTACAGTAGCAGGGGTATGCTTACCACGACAACAGGGGTATGGCTTACCACGGCAGCAGAGGTATGGCTTACCACGGCGGCAGGGGTATGGCATACCACGGCATAAGAGGTATGGTTTGTCACAGCAGGGGTATGGCAGGTGGGGTGTGGCTCGCCATGGCATCTGGAATATGGCCACTGTGGTAGCTGGATAATGGCCTACCATGGTAGCTGGGGTATGAGCTGACATGGCAGCTGGGGTATGACTTGCCATGACAGCTGGGGTATGACTTGCCATGACAGCTGAGGTATGGCTTGCCACACAATGTACATACCACTGAGCTGAATGTCCCCAATTTTATGGAATCAACTCAAAAGTTTGTTTTTGAGTTATTGGTTGCAAAATGGGAAGCAACAGTTAAATGTAGCTGGTTTATGTAAGAATCAGCAAAGTTTCCAAGTACATATGACAGAATAGGTTAATTACTAGTACCTTGTGACTTGGAGCACAGACAAAAATTCTGATGACCTAGGGGTCCTACATATTGTGTTTTTGTGCTTACAGGTGTCGACGATAGAGCGGCAAGTGTTCGACTTCCTGGGGTATATGTGGGCGCCCATCATTGGAAATTTCCTACAAATCATCTTTGTCATCACAGGTCTCTTCGGCGCCTACCAGTATCGACCCAAAGTTGTTATAGTGGTAAGTCAAAAAACAATTTGGCAGCCTACCAGTATCAACCTAAAGTTGTGACAGTGGTAAGCGGCACAGAAATGTTTGCGGAGCCTTAGAACCAGTATCGGCTAAATAAAGTTTTTGTTGTGCGAGTTCAAAAAAAGCGTTCTGTCTTTCAGAAGGTTGATATTTTTTTGTAAAGACATGCCCAGAATGTTAATATTTATGTGAGCAGAACATTCAAATATTGTGCCAGATAATACAATGCCAAGCAAGACCAAGTGATACAAATTTAGAAAGAAAGAAGAACACGCAAACGAGACAACAGATAGTAAAACTTGAGCGGGTCACACAGTTACAGCGTATTATGCAGGCAGTTGTAGCTAATATTATATTGTCACACAATACAGGGTCTTGAGCGTATATGGAATAAAAAAATATCTTTAAAAAAAGTCACAAAAAGAGAGAGTGAGTCTGAGCTCCTGCATGGATAATTACTTGTGTGCAACACTCGTGACAAATCACCGAAACGAAAAAGAAAGGCACATGTGTATAATATGTCAGCGAAGCTTCCAGGTAGTCCTCTGAGTTCAGAGGAGGTAAACTCAGCTGTGGTTGTTTATGGCATAAAAGCAGCGATGAAGTGGCGTTGAATCCCCTGCCCCAAATGACATCAGCGGTTTTCAATGTAAGGCATCACAAGACCACAACAAGATATGACACGTTGAAGTGAGTGCAGTTTGTGAGAAAGATGCACATGCACACAGTTTGAAATAGGTTGTAAAATTTCACTGAAAATCAGAAGTAAAATTTCACTTGTACGTGTCTTCATTGAAGTTGTGTGATCTCAAAGTGACCATGATGTAGCTCAGGAAAGTAACTTTATATTAGACATCAGTGCAGTCTGTTCAAATGCTGAGCAAACATGGAATAGTTCAGGCCAGTGCAATGAACAACAGGGCCAGAATTTCGCAAAATTTTGCGAGAATCTATTTGTATTTTTGTCAATTAGTTTTCCTTTTAAAGAAAGACAAGTTTAGGAGAATCTTTACGAGAATGGATTCTCGGATTGTCGCCAAAATTCTGGCTCTGAACAAGCTGGTAAACATAAGTGGCAAAACCAAAAAAAATTTACACTTATTCCACAATTTTGAGGACTTCAAATTTAACCATATCTTGGTAAGAATTAGGTTGATCAACTTCTTTCCTTGGTGCAGGTTGGATGGAGTGTCAAGAAAAGCATTAAGTCAGAGCATACTGTAGTAGTAGGTCTTATCCTCAGTACTCACCCAAAAGGGTTTCTATTGAGCAAAATTTAGCTCTTTCAGTGCGATAGTCAAACTACTTAACATTAACTGCTCCGAATTATGATAAGGATGCGAGATTCTTATATGCCTTGTACAAAAGACCTTTCATTCAAGTACCAGCATGCCTGAAGTTACATAGAATATAATAGTCCAGGGCAACAGCTTTCATGGGCATGCTTTGGGCACAAAAAGCCCACTGAGGAAAGCTGTTGACTCAGTCCAAAATGTGGCACTGAAAGAGTTAAGTGAAAACAGTGAGGCAGACATAACATCAAGGTGCTTTTGGCAATTTGAGTGGAAAGAGTTGGGGACAGGAAATACACGAGCAGCAGTTTTGGATACCAGGTACCACGCAAGTCCCGGAGATTGAAAAGCATTAATATTATTATTATTGTTATTGTTATTATTATTGTTATTATTATTATTGTTATTATTATTATTATTATTATTATTATTATTATTATTATTATTATTATTATTATTATTATTATTATTATTATTATTATTATTATTATTATTATTATTATTATTATTATTGATAGCAGGTACCACATAAGTCTCGGAGATTGAAAAATATTAATTTTTATTATCATCATTATTATTATTATTATTATTATTGTTGTTGTTATTGTTATTGTTATTGTTATTGTTGTTGTTGTTGTTGTTCATGCACACATTTGAAAAATGTATTTTATGGTATGATCTAAAGACTTTTTTTGTGACTAAATTTTTATAATTTTGTGAGCTAATTGTTAAGTGACCATTCAGGTTTGGCAAGCATGTGAAATGACAGACACCTGTACAAATGTGCGAAAAAAAACGCTCTTCACAACTTGAAAAGAAATTGTATTTTCTTCATGTACAGAAATAATATGTACCTATGTGGTTGGAAAAGAAAGGAAAAGAAGACTTCCTAGGAATCTAAAATAAGTAGTTAAGTTTTCCAAGTGTGACCTCTAAAAGTTGAAAAAAGTCCCGAAGTGTGTAAACATTAGCATCAGCTTTTAATACCAAAACAAACATAGACAATAGAAAATGTCTGGGACTTTCCCTCTCTTCTTGCCACCTTGATGCCTGTCAGTGTTTACAACCCACCTCCCCCCCCCCCCCCCCCCCATTAAATATGTCAAGTCATTTCCACGTTCCACACAAAGGGAAGCTATTGACCTGTCACATGTTATATACTGATAGATCTCATCTGCAATTTTCATTCCCAATTGTTCTTTTGTTACTGTTGAAATTTGACAAAAACATTTCAGCAGACATTTGACCACCAACCAGATTTTGCCACTTTAACCCTTTCTTCATGATGAGGACTGACTCTTGACACAGCTTTGCTGGGCATAAGTTGGTCACTAAGTGCCCAAGCCATTCCAAGGAAAGCTGTTGACCTGGGCATGTGATCTTGACAGGTCTCATCTACAATTCTCAGACAGACTTTTTTCTTCATTATTACAATTAGTAGAAAACGCTGAAGCAGACGACATGTGACCAGTGTTTGGCCGGTTTAAGGGGGACGAGGGTTAAATATCAGGTGCCACTGTAAACACCTCAGAGGTCATGAAAAATGACACTTTTAATATGGGACAGGGAGCAAGGGGTTTGTGAAGGCTGAAATAGGAGTTTACAACTATGGCATTTCAACATGAACCAAATGGAAATCTGTACAAGGTTTACCAACATAACTCTCTAAGTGCCAGATTTTGGACTGAGTCAACAGCTTTTCTCGGTGTGCATTGGGTGCAATGCATGCCCAGAAAAGCTGTTGACTTGGGATATTTTCCCTAGGACTATAGGCATGCTGGTACTTGAATGAATGGCCTTTTCATGAGGAATACGAATCTGAGATCCTAATGATAATTTAGACTAGATTGGCTTTAGACATGATTGGCACTGAAAGAGTTAAAGGAAACATGGTTGTTAAGGCAACAAATGGTACAACATGTTATGGGTGTAAAAATATGGAGAGAAAAAGTTCAGGGAGCAAAATGAAATTTTTAGCTGCAGAAAACGCTGACTGCAGGACTCTGCTCTGGCTGGTACGTGTATGTCATGCTACAGCTTCTTGAAGGGCAGCTCAAACATTGGCTTTAAACTACTGTATCCTCCCTTCTAAGTGTCCCTGCCCTCTTAAACACCTCCCTTGATTTTGTGGCCCCGGTATTCTGAAATACTGGAAAATTCTATATATGTTTTACGATAATTTACTGGCTGATAGAGATAAAATGTTCCAAATTTAGGTCTCCCATTGAAACTAGTGAATTTTCAAGTAAATTTCCTAAGCACGCCTGGCCACTTACAAGAGATAGTATGGTATATACATGATGTTGGTACTGGAACATGTTGGAAATGTTGATACTCCCTTTATGTGGAATTTGAATAGAGGAATGCCAAGCAAATCCTGCTACAAATGGACAAATTGGCACTGGACAAAGAATTGATTAACCCATTCAAGTTCAGGCTGCCAAAAATATTTGTATATATCCTGTGTTCCGTTTTTATCAGTGTTTTGCTGCAGTTTCACGACATAGAAACAGGGTGGGGGGGGGGGGGGAGATAAGTAGGTGAGTCATGAAAACAGCATGCCCCAGATCAACAGTTTTCCCTGGTGGGGTTGGATATCAAGCTGTTGATTCAGGGTTATGGTAACCCCAAAAGGGCACACAGTTGTCTGAGTTGTATGAAAATCATGCTGGGGCTTGTTACCTCTGTGAACCTGGTTTTATTCTTGGCTGGGGGGTGGGATGGGGTGGGGGGTGGGGGGCACAAGTGGAAACTGTTTCTCTTACTTTGTGCATGATGGTTCTCTCGGAGTCTTTCGGGTGGCTCCACACACAAGCGAGCGCAGAAAGATGGGATATGAATGCCTGCATCTGTGCCTTGTATGGCGACTTTATGAGTCAATACTTGACTTCTTTCATAATCCACGTGAAACAAATGGATCTATACTAAACAAAAGGTTCACTTGGTGTGTCCTAATGGGCTAACAACACCTGGGTCCAGGTTTGATGTACAGGTACATGTTTATAAGTGCTACCATGTTATGCTTGGGGCAGCCACATTTAGCCAGTGTGTGTATCTGCAGGATCTTTGTACACATGATGATGTTACACGTGTCCACTGTTACAGGACATCATCTGGCCTGCTGTTGGCTTTGGCATTCATTTTGATTTGTTTGACTGTGGGATCCAGCAATGTAGCTGTCCGTGCCAAGAATGACTTAATATCAACATGATCAAATTTGATGCAAATTGAAAGATTTTCCCTCTTATGCAATTTAACTTCAGATGGTTACCACCGATACTGTAACAGTCAGTTATGTGCCAGCAGAGAGCCTGGAATAGCACGCTGGTCGACACTGTAATCAGTGACATATTTCTGGTAGTCTGGGTCCTGAACCGTGTTGGCAGATCTGACAGAAAGAGAGAGCGAGAGTTAGGGTTGTAAGGAAACACTCATTCCATGACATATCTCGATAGTGGGGGTGGTATTGTACAATATATTCCATAGTACTCTTGTTTCATTGTGCCGTGATCAGTGATGTATAACACTAAACTCAGTTGGTCTCATGAGATGCAGAAATGATACATGCTGGGAACCCCTAAAAAATGTCATCAGTTTCACTTATTTTCCATTCCCCCTCCCCGGTCTGTCCACGTGTGTGTCCGCTATTCATATCTGGTCTATAATTCGCTTGTCCTTCAACTCAGATTAATGAAACTTCACACACAGGTGCATCTGGACATAAGGGTGTGTCATGCAACAAAAGTAGGTCACTAGGTCAAATATCTGGGTCACAAAGGTATATCCTGGTAAAATCAGGCCTGGAGTGGGATTCCCTAACTCATTAAGGTGAAAGATCTGAAGCCCACACCTTTGGATAACCTCTAATCACTTTTTAATATTTTTGGATTGTTTGATACTTAAACTAAATGCTCCCAAAAACTCAGATGTGTGAACAAAAAATTAATATGAGAAAATTGAGCTCAAAAATTTTCTTTACACTGAAGAGTTCTTCATTGCTGACTACATAGGCTTTGTTTGCCCTGGCATGATAATGAACCATGTTATTGTTTGCACAGTCATTAATCCATGACCCCTGGAAACAAGGTGAGCCACTGACAAGGGTCACTCACAGGGAACAGGAAAGTATTAGCCATGGAGAGAAGAATTGGACAGACTAATCACTACCGTGCAGACTACATTGTACTTTGAAATTCTCTATTGATGTAAAAACAAATTAGCACAATCCACTTACTTGGCCCCAAATATGGAAAGCCGAATGTGAACCCACACCCAAATGAGCCAAGTGTGGTTATGTTTGATGTTCCCAAGTTAAAAAAAAGTCAAGTTTTAAGGCACGAAATATATGTTTTTTTTTTAATGGAAACACCACAGAGGTAAAGCTACAAATTAATTTAATAAGATAATAAAAACTCAGGACAGAAAAAGTGTCATATTACAGCCATAAATGTATAAGAATTAGCATCATTTTCTTTCAACAATTTTCTCAGAACTGTTTTTTGCACAACCTATGCAATTTGAATCTAGCCTCACAACCAATGAATTGCCCTATCACATTAAAATCAACGGATATGAAAAGAAAAAATATCATATCCAGGAGCGGATTCCAGGAATTTTTTTTCTGACGACCCCTTCCGTGACTTTAGGAGCAATTTTGAGAAAGAAAATGGACAACCTGTTAGGACCAACATTAACATTCTATAACTTTTAATTTATGCTATTTCAGGACTCACCATTGTATTTGATTCTGGACATAGATATATATTTTCAATTTCTTCTGATTTCTACTTGAAAAAAAAAGAGAAAAAAAACAAACAATTTTTGGATTTCTGTGCGAAAAATGTGAAAATCCTACCTAGTCAGAAAGAATGCTATAAAATCTCAAAAAATTCCAATCCTAAAAAAAAAAAAAAGAAAAAAAGAAAAAAAAAGAAAGCCTATGGATACAAATCTATGGGTATGTAATAATCGGAAAATGTATAGGTTTGATGTAGTTGTGAAAAAATTAAATGGGTAATTTCGATCCAAGGTTTCCAGTCTCACTGCACACTAGCTTCACAGATTGCAACTTCAGTTAGTTTCATGAAACTTTTTACACACATATCTTGACCCAAAGGTTTGTCATGTGACAAAAGTAGGTCACTAGGTTGAGTATTATGTGTCCTTGTGTCTGTCCGTCCGCTATTCCTGTCCGGGTTGTAAGGTTACCAATGAGGTTTGTGGGGAGGGAAGCATGGATCCTGCAATCTCTAATTGCATTTTTATTATTATTATTTAATTATGCATCAGGGAGTGGAGAAAGCAAAGTACATCGAAACAGTACATCCAAATAATAATAAAGAAAATACAAAAATTATATTTCAAAATAAGTTAACCCTTCCCTCCCCCCCCCCCCCCCCCCCCCCGTTAGGTAACACTGAGTGTAAGACTGAATCAGGAGTATGTTAGCTCATCTACAAATGTACAATAATTATTCTTAATCAGATTGTCTATTATTACAGTTGAAATTGGTAAAAACATTAAAGCAGATGATACTGACCACCAGTCAGTATTGGTTGGTGTAAGGGAGAAATAATTAAAATACAATGGTCCCCCTTTTGTAAGGTTCCAGTGATGAGCGGCCACCCCCTCTACAGAGGCCATTTCTCCATGCATCAAGTATGGTATATTCATTTTATTTTCCCCCTCACAAGAGGCCACCCCATTCATAAGGCCAGGTTCCTGGTGCATTTGGGGTGGCTTTATAAGAGGGTGACGTCTATACCATTGAAAGCCGTAACAATGTGGATATACAGATCTGATTTCTGCTGATTAAAGGTTTGTGGTGCAGGCAAAATAGGTATACAGTGGTCCCCCTCTTATAAGGCCCCCCTGTAAAGAGGCCACCCCTCTACAAAGGCCAGTTTTCCATGCAGCAATTGCTCCAGGCATCTTCATTGTATTTTACCCCTGAAGATAGGCCACCCCTCTTATAAGGCCCCTTTGTAGTGCATTTTTGGGGTGACCTTATAAAGTGTAGACACATTTGTTTTACATGGATCGTGAAAGAAGTCAAGCATTGACTCATCGAGTGACTCTCCATGGCACAGATGTTGGCGTATACTTCCTACCTTGTCTGTGGTGGAGGAAACCGAAGAACTTGGGGAAAACCACCATGTACGGTTAAAGTGGTAGGAACTTTTTAAGAGGGGGACCACTATATAGTAATTAATCATGTTGATCCTTGTTATATGAGGACAGAAGAACACTTTCAGATAACGGAGAGTGGCACTTTTTTGTCCCTTGTATTGTGTTATAGGGCATGTACCCCTGATGCATTGGTGTACCCATAAATTGGTGAATTATTTCTAGCCTACAAAGAGCCTATTCCATCTCCTAGATATGGATATATTTCAGATTGTTTTTTGCTGCTTGTGACGTACAGTGGTTCAAATAAGTATAAATGCATCCCTCCACAAGCGGGTCCATGAACTTGAACAAGTTGCAGGACAAAATCAGCTTGACACCCACGGACATCTTTGCCACAGTAACCTTTAAACCCAAGCTTTGCTGAAGGCAATTGAATGCATGTGGAATCAATTTATGGAAAAAAAAAAAGAAAAAGAAAAAAACCCCAAACAAATGGAGGAATCTGAGGTAATGCAAGCACAGTGCAGAGTAAACAATACAACAGGACAGCATAAATGACATCTTTTGTTGACATGAAGAGCTGTTGTGTAACAGTGGAGCCAGTTGCCTGCGACTGGCACAGTGTGTGGGCAGCGGCCAGCCTGCTCTGACATCGGGAAAATAATACGCACTTTGCCTCAAGTTATTTCAAATAGCAACATGCAACGGCACAGCTGCAGAGACAGCTAGTGAGAATCAGTACCTGTGTTTGTACCCATATTTGTAAACTGATTGTGGACGATACTATTCCTTGTATTTACTGATCTGCAGAAAAATTCAGGCGCTTTTCCATTTGTATCAACATTGTCTCTGGGCCCCTTCAAATGTATAGATTATGTATTGTCAACTGCTCAAGATGTTTTGACATGACCCCTGACCCTTTAGTCTGGTTTAATATGGTGCTGTCAAGCTTCAGCAAAATGTTAACATTTTGTTGAACATGTGAATTGACCTTATTCAGGTCCCATCTGTGTAACAGCTGAGGTTTAACCCATTTCCTCCCACAGCTTCCAGAAAGTGTTCTGATGTTAATTGTCATCTGCTTTGATGCTTTTACTAAAATTTCAAGTGAACACATAGGAAAAAAATTGTTTCTGAGAATTGTACATAAGACCCATTGTAATAGCTTGCCCCAGGTCAATAGCTTTCCTTGGCATGGGTTGGGCACAGTCCAACCCAACCAACACCGAGGAAAGTTATTGACTCCATCTCGCTGTGATAAGGATAGGGTTAAAGTAGAACACAAGTGTTTGTTTCTGACATTATGTGCAGCTTACGTTTTGTATGAATTTGTATCTGAAACTTGTGGTTTGCATGTCAGTGAGTGATTTTTGAGTACACAGGGCTTGCCATCAGTAGGCTTTTTCTTTACATGTTGGTATTTGTCCAACTGCAGCTTTTATTTATGCATTGTTATGTTAAAACTAGAGGTAGTAAGTTAAAAAAATCTGGAAGCCTGAAAATGAAAATGAACTAAGTTAAACTCTTTCAGTGCCAAACTTTGGACTGAGTCAATGTTCAGCTTTTCTCGGCATGCATTGGGTAAAAGCTGTTGATCTGATATATTCTCTCTGGAACTATAAACATGCTGGTACTTAAATGAAAGGTCTTTTTACAAGGAATGCAAATCTGGGATCCTTATGATAATTCAGACTAGTTTGACTTAAGTAGATCGACTTTAGATGTGATTGACACTGAAACTTTGAAAGAGTTAGACTTAAGCAGGTCAGCTTTAGTCACACTTGGTACTGAAAGAGTTAAAAGAAACAGAAAACAGTTGTGTGGTTTTTTGTTTTTGTTTTTTTTTCATTTTTCTAGTGCCAGAAGTTAAGTGAAAAAGGTAAAAATGTTTTTATGACTCAAAATATTATGTATATTTCATGTGTTTTTTTGTTTTTGTTTTTTTTCCCCCGTTTTTCTAGTGCCAGAAGTTAAATGAAAAAGGTAAAAAATATTTTTATGACTCAAAATATTATGTATATTTTATGTTGCAGTATGCTGTGTGGTGTTTAGTCTGGCTGGGATGGAACATATTTGTTATATGCTTCTACTTAGAAGTCGGTATATTAAAGAGGGTAAGTGAACCCTTTCACGTAAGTCTTAATGACCTTTGCCTTTTTACCCCCTCGGTCTTTTGCTGATGTGTATTGACATCATGTCTGTCTGTGCCCGTTCGTCTGTCCTTCCATTTGGTCGTCTGTTATATTGCAGTTGCTGGAGCATTATAACCATTGAAAAAATTGAGCTGCTCTCATGAAACTTGTAACGTAGCACTATCTTAATGGCAGCTTGACTTGAGTTTGACATTTGTAGACCCTGACCTATTTTCAAGGTTATCAAAGGTCATCATATGTTTACGCTGGCCGAGGGGGTCTTAAGGTTGTTCCGACCACTAAAGAGTTACACTGAACATGGGGCGCATGTTCACTTTGAGAAACTGAAACTTGTAAATTTTTGCCATTTTTAGCACTAAAATAGATAATGCCGAAAACTATTTTGCAGCCTTTTGTTGTTATCATGACCAAACTTATCTTTGTGCAGTATGTGGCTGTTTTGACCATCATTAACAATAAGCTACAGAGATATTTAAAACTTTATTTTGATATACTGACCCAGATGGTGTGAAAAGTTCCTTCTTCCCCAGGGCTTCCTTTGAAAATTGATACATAAGATACTTATGTATAGAATATGTGTTTACCATACAATATTAACCCTTGAAGCGCTGATTTAAGACTGACTCAACAGCTTTCCTCGAGGCACTTTGTCCGCAGTGCGTGCAAAGTGCCCCGAGGAAAGCTGTTGACTTTGACTATTTTTTGTTTTAGATTAGGCTTGGTGGTACATGTATTTGAATGAAAGATATGTTCACATGCTTCATGAAAAATTTTAATCTTCTAACCATGATATGTTTCACGATAATGAGAAAACGACTATAGCGGTGATGAGCACTTTAAGGGTTAATGTACGTGTAGATGTGGGAGTGTCACACAGCATTTTACACCAGCAGACCAGTGTCTTTAATATGCCACACCGTATTCATCTTAATAAGCGCACAGTGTGCTATGAAAAAATTTCATTCACATAAGCTGAAAAAAAGTAGATTCTAAGTGCAATACAGTGGAACCTCGTTAATCTGAACACTTTTGTACCCCAGTAAACTGTTCATATTAATGAAGCATCTGGATTACTGAATCACTGTTACTTGAAATGGAACAATTCTGTTCCAGGAGAGGTGTTCAGATTAATGAGACATCCAGATTAATGAGGTTCCACTGTAATAAATTCTACCACTTGCTTGAAAACTATGGGATATTTTGGGGGTCTTTTCTTTGAAAAAAATGGTGTGTGTGTGCACTTATTAGGGAGTGTGCGCTTATTAAGATGAATACAGTATTATCCCTATTAAGTGGCCCTCCACGCTTAAATGCCCCTCTTTATTTCTCTTTGTTTCTGTCACCATGAACAGGGCTGGAGTACTGTTTTATGATGATATTGTGTAAAAATTATATCCAATATAGATCTGTACAGGAGACTTGTTCTGTTTCATTTTTCCAAGTGTCTCTGATGAAAGAAAGAGAATACACAGAATGTGCATGTACGTGTGGACAGCTCCTTCAAACTGAAGCACTTGTCATGGTCATAAACACAGAGAAGGAAGAGAACCTTCAGTTATTAATCAATATGACCTGATGACCTTTAACCTTATCTGCGTTAATGCATCATTGCATGGTCTAACATATTTCCTCCAGTAACTGTCCATTTTGTGATTCTGTTGCCTCATAATACAGTATGCATTGTTGCAAAGGCTGTCACCCTATCTTTGGCTGAAAAGATCTGTTACATGTATGTTGTTATCGTAATATGAATCGCATAGTCAATTGTGCAATATGCTTCCTCATTAGTATTTGTGGTACCCATTACACAAATGGTGCCTTGCCTACATGGCAACTGATTTATAAAATTAACCCAAAGCCTTGATCTGATTACATTGTGGGTTACATTAGGGAAGTTCAGAGAATTATTTTTGTGCACCAAAAAGTAGTTTGAAAAGATTTGGTTTCAGATTTGTGACCAGATGCTAAAGTAGATGTACCTGGGGGAGCAAAGCTTATTGATGAGATTTGTGGGTCAATGGACATTAGGGAGGTATTATGGTCTTGACAAAACTTAAGTAACAGACTCTTCTTCTGAGAGGAACCTCAAATAAGTGATGCCCTCTGGTGGCTAAAAGGCTTATGTCTGATTTGGCTGGCTGAGAGATTTAGACAAGAGCCAGCAGTGTTAAAAAAAATAAGGACATTGTTTCACATGTCCCCAGACTGACAGTTTTGCTAAACCAAGTTTTGTCCTAATGGACATGCATGTCAAATTTGGATGACTGCAGGGCAACTTGAACTGTACATGACATTTTATGTTTGTTTCCGACAACAGAGGTTGACAATTTTTTTTTTCAGAAGCAGGTAGGCCAAAGTTTTGGCTGGGCAACTACCCCTATGTCTGCACATAGTAATGGATTGAATAAAGTGGTAGTGCAGAAATTTTTTTACCCTTCAGCCTTCTAGGCTGGAAGGGTATTGTTGTCATCTACACGTCTGTCCATCCATGCCTTGGTAACGCCACATCTCCAAAAATACTCTTTTCACAGAGACCCAATTTTTATCACAGGGGGGCGTTGAGGTGGTTCAGGTGCCTATTGAAAAGTAGGTCACTAGGTCACATATTTAGGGCACAGTACTACATTAAAGAAAAAAAATGGCGTTTACACAATATCTGAAAAAATATTGAATGTAGCTTCATTAATTATTTATGACAGTTGGTCCTAAGGATGCCGCAGAAGGCTATTAAAAACTAGGTCACTGGGTCACATATTTAGGTCACAGTGCTGCATTGAAGAAAAATGGCTGGTACCATGATATCTTCAATATTAATTTTCTCATTGTAGCTGCACTAATTATTTAAGACAGTTGGTCCTAAGGACGCCTCAGACACCTAGTGAAAACTAGTCACTGGGTCACATATTTAGGCCACAGTGCTGTATGAAGAAAGATGGCCTTGCCATGATATCTCTGCTCACTGCATTTGCACCAAAGCTTTGTCATTGGTCAAATAAAAGCTAATCTTCACCTACCCAAGGGTATTGCTCTAGATCCATGCCAAGTAGAGAAACCTCATTCAGTCTGTGTGCATCATGCTTCCCTCCAACAGTTTTGATCTAAGCATAATTGTCTATTTGCAGGACAGCTCAGTACTCAACATAGGGACAGGGAATCGAAGTTGGTGGCTGGACCACGGCATAGGGTGTCGACTCACAAACACAACATGGGTACACAATTCTCAAGCTCACACTAGCAGACAAATACCCCCAGAGCACTTGATAGAGGGATGCCTGTTACAGTATTACTATGTAGAAATTATTCACGCAGGGGTTCAATGTGTGATGTCTGTAAGTATAGCACAAATACAGCAGGAAGAACATAACACTCTTCAGCTGCATGTTTTTTATAATCCTTGCATTAGAGAAGTAAAACTACAGTGTATATTATATGTGGAGCATGTAAACAGCGATACCTGCTCTATGCTAGCATAATTCCAGGGAATGCGAGTCAATTTCTTGGTAAATTTACCAGCTGTGAAAGGTGACCTTTTGTATATGTTTTTGTAGCAGAATGGATGACCACACACACCAGGTACTACTGTATATATACATATTTAATCTTTCTGTCTGTCTGTCTGTCTGTCTCTCTCTCTCTCTCTCTCTCTCTCTCTCTCTCTCTCTCTCTCTCTCTCTCTCTCTCTCTCTCTCTCTCTCTCTCTCTCTCTCTCTCTCTCTCTCTCTCTCTCTCTCTCTCCTCTCTCTCTCTCTCTCTCTCTCTCTCTCTCTCTCTCTCCTCTCTCTCTCTCTCTCTTCTCTCTCTCTCTCTCTCTCTCTTCTCTCCTCTCTCTCTCTCTCTCTCTCTCTCTGAGTAATACCTGGATGTGGCCACCCATTCTGCCTTGAAAATTGTGGCCAAATACCATTTTGGTTCTTGGAATACTGTAAAGAGATCTGTGTATCACTGACTTAGGATACTTTTCCCAATAACCCACATGAAAATTAAGAAATACAAGAATGTGACTTGGACAAGATTTGCCATTGATTGAGTCAAGTAAATCAAAACTGCATATTCCTGGTTAAAGGACCTTCCTGCAAGTATACAGTCACATAGTCTTACATCAGTGAATTCTCTAATTGTCAAGTGCCTGATATTGCTGTAGCTTGGCTGCTGCAGTGGCAGCTAGGCCAGTACCTGCTGGGCAGTGCCATAACCACCGTCAGGGCAAATCCTGAATCTTTGTAGTTAAGGCATGAGTGGAACTCTTTAACTCATTCCATACTATGGTCACAGGCTTTGGTCAGTGGTTCTGGCACTGCCTGGCAAGTCATGCTGCAGCTGCCCTTGCGGCAGCTGCAGCATGACATGCCAGGCAGTGCCAGAACCACTGACTTAAGACTACAGGCATGTTGGTACTTGAAAGAAAGCTCTTTTCATGAAGAATTTAAATTTGCAATTGTCGTCTTAAATGAGGGTAAATATGCGTAAATATCAGGGATTGGTATGGAATGAGTTAACTGTGTGAAGATTGACTGGGTAGCGTTCCTCGGCTTGCACGCTCTGGCAGAATGGGCCAAAGGAGATTGAAGACTGATGGGATGTTATTTTTAGTGGCAGAACAGAAGAAAATAACTTCTACAACATCCAATGCTTACTGTAATTTTCAATGGGATAAAGGTGCTGAACTACCACTTTTATAAAGTTTTGGGATATTTGCTACCAGTCTTATGTCCATTATATAGCTTTTCTCAAGACTAAAGTAACTTGCTCTTTTATTAATACTGCATACAAAAAGCACGTATTTTGTGCATTTTTTTTTGTTTTTGACAATTAAAATTCACTTATTTGTGGAGGTGGAGTGGGGGGGGGGGGGTGGGTGGGCTTGTTGATGATCACAGCTATGTTCTTACTTAATATTTAGCACTTATGTACATGCAGGTAGCGAAATTGATACCCCAATTCTAAGTTCGGATACCTTTATTTTGTGTTGTGTATACAGTTGTCTAAACATGGATGATTCTGTTTTCAGTTATTTGGTTTTTGTGTGGCCTGCTTCGTCATCTACGTATTTACAGAAGAGGACGACAGCTGTAAGTATTGCGCCCGCTGTCACATGCACTCCGCACCCTACGTGGTCGGACCCACGCACTGTAGATGTCGCTCCCACAAAGCTGCACCAGCTTCAGACAAGTCCTTGTCCAACAGCTGGGCCGACCCTACCTATGTGTCTTTCAGTGACGATCTGGAAACGAGCTCCTCCTCGCAGACACAAACTGCGTTCTGATTTCAATGTATTACCGTCTACGATAAATGTTGACATAGCAAGCTAGGATAGAGGGCGCTTTTACTGTAGCAGTGGCACACCTGGATATTGTTACTGTGTTTGTGCTCCTAAGAAGCAAAAAGCTTGATGCCCGTATTAGTGTACATGGCTCTGGTGGTCAAACATATCTGTCGAAACTGCGTTGCCTCATTCGTCCGTCTTCAGCCCTGCGCAATTGGGTCCATAGGTTCCTAGTCAACAGGTGTGTTTCCTTTTTTCCGTTTCCAGCATTGAGGCGTGTTCTGTGTGACAAATACTTTGGGTCGAGCATATGTGAATGTTCACAGAATGATGCATTTTCCAAGAACTAGGCCTCTCCTGCTTTGTTTTGTTTGTTGTGTGGTTGTTTTTGTTTTGTCGACAGTTCCTGTTATTGGTTGCCAGCTAGTTTTAAAATTGGATTTCTTATGTTCAGAAAATGCTTGTTTTGAAGTTTGAAGATTTATTTTGAGCCGGTTGATGATGCTAGCCTTTGTTTACATTACTCCTTATATTATTTGGTCAACATGCTGTGGCAATATCAAGAGCTGGCCGTTAGTCTCTTGCACATTATACAAAGAAATCTCAACAAGTAGACATCTTAAAATCCAATCTGGCAGATACCTTATAATTCAGTCTGATAGTTACCATAAAATAGACTCTGTAGGTGTTGTGTGGTAAAATAGAGATAGGGTTGGGATAAAGTAGTGAACGCAGAGTGGCCAAAACTTTGAAGTGCGTAAGTTTCGTGAAGCTTCATTTGACATCATTCCAGTTTGCCTTGCAAACTAGAATATCCTTTCTGTATCAGATCAGTTATAGTAAATGTTTTATGTGCCTGTCATAATGCTGACATATGTAATAGAGCTTTTTTGCGAATGATCACACATCCAGGTTATGAAATGATAGAAACTACATGACTGGGTGAAGGGAGTGGTCAGGAGATGCCAATCTTGCTTCAATAGTGGCGCCCACTGGTGTTGCAATTGCTCAAGGCTTATTTCACGGAGAAATTGTCAACAAATCCTTCATCAATGCCACATATGAATTTTTGGAGAAATTTGGGAGATTTTGATTCATCAGCCGAAGTGATGTTTTGAATTCTAAAAAACTGCATTCCCAGATAGTGATTATGAAGCAAAGGTTTATAGCGTTATGATAGTGGCATCTTATGTCCTTACATGTAACAGACAGCTGACCTGTCTTTAAAAAAAAAAAGAAAAAAGACTGAAAAGAGTCTCTCCTGCTGGACTCCAAAACAGATGGTTGTCAAATGAGGTAAAGACATGGTGTAGCAGCAGCTTGTATTCTCTTCAAGGTGTGTCAGGTATTTTAATAAGTCTGATAAATGAGTCAAATAGGAAAGGAAACCATATATAATATGTAGTTGTGAAAGCCCATTAACCTTTTCCACCTTAAACTGGCCAAAACTAGCTGGTGGTCAAGTATTGTCTGTTCCAATGCTTTTGACCGGTCTCAGTGGCGGTGAAAATTTGAAAAGGAATTGTAGATAAGGCCTATCAAAATAATATGCCCCAGCTCAACAACTTTCCTTGGTGTGGTGTGGGCGCTAACTCTAACGCCCAACCCACACCAAAGAAAGGTGTGGATTCAGTCTTAATTCAATGGGGAAAGGGTTAACTTATTGTTTCGAGTATGTCTGAGCTGTGATAATGGGATTTCACTGTATAAAAAAGGGAAGTTATGAAGGAAAGTATTTGGGAAATACATTTTGTGCGTTTGCTTTTTTTGAAGATAGTTGCTCTTTTATATTTTTTTTTTTTAAAGACAGCCCATGGTATTGCCATAGGAATCAGAAGATATATGTGATTGCGTTGTTTCCTTCCTTGTCTGTATGCAGGTCGACCTGTACACAAAAACTCCCAGTTCCTCTTGCCAGCTGTTATGTTGGTATGCATGCTCGTTTGATACCTTTGCACAAAAAAGAGAAAAGCATTTGAAAATCAGAGATTTATTTTAGTTAATATTCATGGGGGGGGGGGAGAGATCTGCATTGTAAAAACTTTTTTTTGATTTATGCAGGTGAGATTTTACTTTAAAAGAACGTAGTGTGAAACTCTTTGTGACAGTCTCGTATGTATCCGAGTGCTTGCAGTTTATGTAGTTCACTGCATCACTCTGTGCCCCCAGAAATAAGTAGTTGTGGTGTTCAAAGTATACAAATGTAGAAAAACTAACAGAATTTGTCAGCTAGAATAAAAATAGCCATTGCGATATTTTCATTGAAAGACTGCGTGTGCTTCATATAGCATTAGCTTCAGCTTTCAGGACACAGAACTGTGTTTCCTGCATGTATCACTAGGTGACAGCACTGTATGGTTATGCTACCCGACCATGCTGACAATTATATCAAGTGCAGCTCTGGCAGTTTTAGCATTACCTGACAGAGGATAAGCATCAATAATCTGGAGAGAGATTTGGAAATTAGAGCAGGATCAACAGTGAACGAGATCTTTGGATAATGTGGAAAGTTAAAGTGTTCAACTTGAGACAGGTCAATAATGTGCTGATCTTGCTTGTCAAGAGCAAGTACGTAAATGTTTTTACCATGCACTGCCTGTTATGATCAACTTAACTACATGCACACTAACATAATCCTACGCATGCCTTTGCTACTGAAACAACTAATAGTTTGTGTAAAAGTATGTGCTTTTTTATCCACGTGGGCCGTCAGAGCAAGCAGTTCACCGTTATTGTCTCCTGTGAGGGCAAGGTATAATGTTTTTTTTTTTTTTTTTTGGTCATCTCCCCAAAATTTTTATTCTCAGGGGATATAAAACAAGTTAAGATGGATTTTATTCAAATTTGAGACAAGGGTATGTCAAGGGGTAATGAATTTGTCAGTTGCCAACACACACACAAGGGGGAAAACGAGGTCAAAGTTGGTCTTTCATCTATGTAGGAAGGAAGGTATTGCAAAAGTACTTGCCTGTTTCCCAAACCACATTTAACCCTTTCTGGTCAGATTGCCCCAAAACATCCAGAGTTGAATTGTTATCTGCCTTAATGTCTTGTACTTAAACTTCTTGTATTTAGAAATTCAACGGTTTCCCTGAGATTTGTATGCAAGAAGACAGCACACGCTAAGTCAATAGCTTTCCTTGACGTGGGTTGGGTGCAATGCACCCAATCTATGAAAAGAAAAGCTATTGACTCAGTCGTACTCTGACCGGGAATGAGTTAAGTGGTGGGGATGAACTTTTGGGCCAACTAAGGAAAGAACTAATTAGATTTTATGATGGATGATCTGATTTTATGGTAACTGTGTCCTGTAATTGTGATTACGCGGCAGCTTGCGATTGATGTTTCTTACAGTTTTCAGCTGATTTTGTTATTTCATTCCATACCATGCACGTACTTAATTTGTTGTGTGTTGAAATGAATTAAATGGGAATTTGATATTCAGATTCCTATTAAAAGATTTTCCATTCAAGTACCAGCATGCTTTATGCTAGACAGATTTTTTCCCATTGCCTTGGCAGTCATTCCCAGCAACAAATACAATGGAAAAACGTACCACACAGTAAAAACAGAAAAGAAAAATAACCAAATTGTGTACAGTCTGAATATGGAATGATTGCATTGCCATTTAAGTTAACTCCTCTATGTAATCCATGATTTTTTACGTTTATAGTTGCTCTCAGTTTGATAACTACAGCCAGTTTGATGCACAAGATTCGCAAGTCAAAGTGTTTTGTCTTGTGTATAATCACAAATAAAAGAAAAGAGAACTAAATGTGTGTTTCCAACAGAGCTGGACAAAATTGTGGATGATGTAAAGTAAATTACAAAAAAGAAATTTGCATGTTGTTATCAGATTCTTCAGTAGCTGTATTTGTTTCTTCATTATGCTACAAGTAGATGGAAAAGTTTAAAGTTATCATGAACGAAAGATCAATTTCCTGTTGAAAAATTCAGGTACTAATGCACTGACAATTGAAAGAAAAAAAAATAGCTCTGACATGCATGTAACAAAAACATCTTTCTATTTGTATGTGTCTTGGTACCAAAGTGTATTAAAATTGGCAGGAGCATTGTCAACTGTTCTATCAATTAGAGATGCATGTATAGTCCTATAGATGGCAGCACCATCTGTGCCTGGCGATCATGGGGAGGCTGGCAAATAGCATTGAAAAGAAAAAGCAGAGTAGCTGAAAATATATGTGCAATTGTGCGAGTTTTTTTTTTTTTTTTTTTTTGATGGGGGTGGAGGGTGGGGGATGGGAGGGGGAGGACAGACTGAAGGTTACTACATGTGGCAGTAGCTGTTGTTTGAAGAGCTAAATGAACCTAGGAAATCGCAAGAGTTAGAGCGCAGATGACAGTTATCTGTGTCATTATTATGAGAGTTTAAAAGATAGTTGCACATTTTGTAGTACATATACTTGAAATAAAAAAAAGCACTGACAGGGAACAATTTAGACATTCATATAGTGAGCCATACTCGGAACAGACCACACCATTTCAGGAGCTAAGAATCGCATGCTTGTAGTGTATATAAAATGAGGTGTAGTCATCAGGTCATGTTGTCAGGGTAATGTAATGGGCAATACAAGTCAAGCTAGCATCTGAGGGACGGGGATGAGGAAAAGCAGACATGTTAAACTGTCACAGAGCTTTCAGTCCAGTGTAAGGGTGGGAGAATTCCTTGAAGATTTAATTGCAAGGGGTCAGTAATTATTCTGAAGGCAGTAAATTTGGTTTATCAGTTTTTTTTAGTCTGCATGTTTGAGGAAACACAAATTAGATATTATGGGGTGTTATATGGTTGGTCCTTAACAAGTTGTTTTCTTGAACTGTCAATATCACACCTATACATAGGATGTCTGCTTGCATTAACCCTCTCCCGTTCAGAGCAAGACTTGAGTCAACAGCTTTCCTTGGTGCAGGCTGGGCATGTTTTTTGCAATCCTGCCAAGGAAAGCTGTTGACCTGGGGCACGCCATCAGGAAAGGTCTTATCTACTATTCTCAACAGAACTGTTTTCTATCAACATGAAATTTAAGCAAAAACATTAAAGCAGATGGCAATTTACATCCAGGCACTTTTTGGCGACTGAGCAGGGTTAATACACTGCGTCTTACTCAGCTGGTTGCTGAAAAGAATGTAATTTTGATCATAACTCGCTCTTTTACTTTGTGCATCCCTACCATATTATTACAGTCTTAGTTAATGCTGGCAAAAAAGATGTGGATCAATCATTTTTTCATCCCTTTGGAAGTGAATGGAACAGCGTTTTGTGGAGCCCCACTGCATGTTCAGTGAATATTTCACTGTTGTATTTTATAGTCAAATCCTAGGACAGGTGGTTTATCAACTCAAGTATGGTAAATATTTTCTTGGTTCTCATCACCACAGTTATATTACTGCTGGTTGTCAAAAAAAAAAAAAAAAGAAAGACTGATCCCTTTGAGGTACTTTTTTTTCATGCTGATGAATATGAGAAAATGACTGATCCTTGGAGTACTCTTTTGTGTTTATGAAAATGAGTGAACTGAATGATCCCTGTGAGTGTTGTCTTCTTTTGAATGTAAGAAAGTAACAGATTTCTGATGACCTGTTGCTGAAAATGGCCGTACCTTACTTTATGCTCCTAGACAGCTACATGTGTGTAATAATTTGTTCATTTTGCTGTGTGACCTTGCGGTGACCTTGCCACATGCAGTGACCTTGCAATACCCTACTTCCCTGCTGGCTATGTTTGGCATTCAGTACTTACCCACGACCTCTTTGAGTCCATTTGGTCAACACCTGTCTGTTTCTGTTTTAACAAGGCTGTTTGTATGTGATTCCTTTTAACAAATTATCTGTTTGTTTGTTGCTTTTTACCACTTGTCCACTTTTTTAAGTCACACACTGAAGTCCGTGTAACTGTCCATTCGCTGTCTTGTTGCTATTTTACATAATCATTAGTTTGCCTGAAGTACTTACCCACTAACCTAGGTTCTTCATGTTGTGGCTAGCACACACACATCAATAATTTCCCAGACATACCAGTATGTGTATACGTACCTACCATTGTTACACATTCACCTGTTTTAATTTCTGTACAGTTTCCACACAACACTTAGCCATTTTGTTCATTTGAGTACATATCTGTTTCTTTGGGACCATATCTCCTGCTGTATAAATACATGATTTATACTTTTGTGTGCATACACATGGTGTAATTTGACCTCTTTTCCCATGTTTACATTTGACTTTTAGTTTGCCACTCCGTGTGCATGTTTAGTTTCATCCCTTCTCCAGGAGAACGAATTTCCCTTCCGTCTGTCCGAACTTGCTTGGTTTGACTAACTCCATTGCATTTCCTGTGTTTTTATCACTTGCCTGTGTGTTGTGCTCAAAACTGTAAGACTTTGTGACTTCAAGTCTCCCTTACATGGTACAACCCAGTCTTAACGTGCACTGTTTCATACCACTAACATCACTAACAGTGGTCCCTCTCTTATAAGACCCCCCTGATAAAAGGCTACTCCTCTACTGAGGCCATGTGGCAAGTATGGTACATGTGTTTTATTTTATTTCCTCCTGAAGAGAGACAGTTCTTGTAAAGCCACATTTCTGATGCCCTTGGGGTGGCTTTATGAGATGGGGACCACTATCGTCTCACACACTCATTACGGACAATATTTTGGTATTGTTTCCCGTTGATGAATTTTCAAAATCATTGCCTTCAGAACTTGCAGTTCGACTCAGTGGTTCAACTTTGTAAAAGAGCCGACTTTTCTTCCAAATATAGTGATGCTCAACAATGCTACATGTCAGTTTCTGTACAACTGCTGAGTTCAGATATGGTAAACCTTCATGGGAAATCAGGTTTATGATTCCTCATACTTGGACACTCCTAGCTGTAAAATCTTCTGAGAAAAAGACTGGTTGTACGCTCGTTTTTCGCAAAACTTCATGGCAGTTACAGAAAATGACAAACTGTTTCTGGAATGTCCGAGCAGAGTGTGAACAAAAAGGTGTCCATGAATCTACCTCGGTCATGGGGCATGTTAAATTGGTGGAGGCCACTTAATTTAGTGACAGCCATTTTGATTTGATGGTGGTGGTTACGGATAGTAATGCATGTTATGGGTTTATACAAGCAGCCGGTGCAGAGTGGATGTACCCAAGAATTTTACCCATAATGCTTTGCAGCCATCATAACCCATGGCCCTTTCAGATTAAAGTAGATAGCTTTAGTGGAAAATGTGTGAACAGTGTTCTTTTATTTTCAACTTCAGGTGCCATCTTGTGGCAAATTAAAAAAAAAGAAGCTATTACCAGGGTACATGCAAAATGATATGGCAACAGATATGTAACTGCTAGAAAAATGTACATAACTTGCTTATAATCAATTATGTCTTGAAATTTCTTGCATTGGTTACAGTGTTTTAGGAAATTAAGTTTCGCTGGCACTGGCCAGTTATGCCTGCTTTTGTATGAGAGACAAAAGCAACTAAGGTTTCAAAGGAGAAAGTTCTCACCTACCTGTGTGGGTCTGGCCATTCTGACACACCCTATTATGCCCAAAAGGAGAAAAACGATGTTTTGAAGTGGAACTAAGAGTGTTGAAATATCTGGAAAGGAGATGAAATGTGTCATTTTCCGCCAAACTGCAGTTAAAACTGCTTCTGCATAATTAAGGCTCGGTGATTCATGACTTCAAGTCTCGGCTATTCTACAACACATATTGGGTACGTCTGGTGCGCGGCCGCAGTGGTTTATCCAGTACTCTCTTTAGCTTGTATGACCTCCACTGCAGTATAAATGGTTGCTGCTTGTTCTTATTTCAGTCGACTTTATCGGTGGATTTGACACATTCTCTGCTTATCAATCGCCCGCCAAGACCTCTCATATGCAGCTCCAGCCTATGTATGTGTACGTATCACTACGCCACTGGGTGGTGTTTGTATCACTCTGCCACCGGTCGGTGAACTACTTTTTTTGTTGGTGCATGGTTGCTATTTGAAAGTTTTGCATGAACGGTAGTTTGGGTCATGATAATGATATTGTAGTCTAGGACATTTTAGCTCGTTGATAGCCAAGTCAGAGCATTGCACGTAGCTTTTGTATTAACCCCTTGAAAGCCACTGCACGCAGTGGCAGTTTTGCTGTTATTTGTTCCTTTTTTTATTGTTTTTTTTCCTCAAAACCGTCACATACACATGCCCTATTTTAATTAATTTTTTCCCCAAGACATTGCTGCAAGCTTGAATTGCAATGACACTGAGGCCAGTTTGTTGGTCAAACGTGGGCGGATGCTCTCCTTACACTGCTTTTTAATTGGCAGCCTGGTGGAATGCTTTAATGCCAATAACTCGAAAATCACAATTGCTTAGTTTATAAATCCTGTTGGACCACACTGGATCATGCCTTAATTAGCAGACAATTTTAAGTGTGTTCATGAACAATGTAAAGTGTCTCCTATCCCAAAAAGCTAGAGCTGCACTAGGAATTCTCAAACGGAGGACATTGCAGACTGTGATGTACATGAAATATACAGTCAATATCCAAACATAAACAATGTATTTCTGAATGCACACGAAACGGTCCTTGATCTCTACTGGTACGTATGGATGGTCAGATCTTCATACACAGAGTTGCGTATGCAAGTTTATGGACATCTGTCTGTCAAGACCTAATTAATGTCGCTACCTTTGTCCGAAGTACCGATGAATTATTCACGTGACTAGTACAATGCAGTGTTGCATTTTGGGAAGGATTTCTCCTTCTATTCTAAAGACAAAGATATGAAACATCACCCAGTGAAAGATCAGATGGATATTACAATCATCAGAGGCTGTTTGCCGTATCTCGTACTACTTCCTCCTGATGTTGATTGTCACAAATATTTCCAGTTGTGAGTGTGTGAAACATGCACAAAATATGCAGTTGTACCACATTAAGCGCCCTATCAGAAGCTACAGTTGACACTGATATCTCGTATGCCCATTGGCCCAGAAAAATGTGACTATGAGGTTTAGTACATGTAGACATTTTAACTCAGTGCCAATCACGTCTAAAGTCGATCAACAAAAGTCAGACAAGTCTAATTTATCATAGGGATCCCCTATTCGTATTCCTCGTAAAAAGACCTTTCCTTCAAGTACCAGTGTGCCCATCGTTCCAGAGAGAATACCCAAGGTCAACAGCTTTTCTCGGCATGCATTGGCTGCAGTGCGCCCAATGCCTGCCGAGAAAAGCCGTTGACTGAGTCCAAAATTTGCCACTGAAAGGGTTAATAATCAGGACATTTGCTGTCAGAAGGTCAAGCAGTGCATGTTTTTGCTGTCCTCTGTAAAGCGTGACAAATCGCGATCAGAATTGAATGGTCTGTGGCTGGTTTGAAAGATCTGATTGGATGTCAGGTTGCCATGGATTTGATTGTTTGATGCCATGGCACAATAGATCCAATTGGCTAGCAATTTACAGTCCGATCGTAGGATACCAATGTTGATCTGACCACCAGAAACCCATGCAACCTGATGGTACAATATATCTGATTGGATACCAAGTTAGTGTCTGATATCCAGATGCCGTGGTACAGTGGAAGTGATTGGATACAGAGTACAATCAGATCCAGCTTGTAGTAGTCCATATTGTCTGTATGGGCAGTCCGCTCTAGTGGATGTCATTCCCAGCTAGGCTTTGATTATTCCTTCAATTGTCGGAATGTGCCACTGATGAGAATGTGATAGATTAGTTCTAGACCGTGTTGTCTGTGTGTGTGTGTGTGCTTTTCACATGCCCTTTTTTTTCGGGCAATGCATGACTCGTATTTAGACCTGATGCAAAAGTAGCAAATCCAAATTACATGAAGCCGTCCCAGAAAGCGCCATGATTTCTTTGCTTTGTAGCCCCGAATGTGTTCTGTGTGTCATTTCAGATGTCAAAGCCCTATGTTTGCCTTGCTCCTTGTTATTTTCCACCCCACTGTGCACAAAGCACCCGACCTTTTACGTGTCTTCGTTGTTTGGTACTGCAGATCCACTTTCATGTGGAATCTTTTAATGTTTTTCAAGTAATCCTTCTCAAAAGGACTTGAAATGAATACAGTGTTGCTAAGAGGACTCTAACTTGCCATTGTGTAGAGGTACGAACCTGTTTGCTGCATGAAATTGCCGTTGGTCTTGTCCCACTGTCACACACTGCAGGATCATTTTAGTTTTCAAGACTAATTGTGGGATCATGTTAGCATCCAGCCGTGTTTGTGCCGTATGACAATGAACAACTGAGTTGATCATTCTCCGAATGGAACAAATATGGGGATGGCCTCCTTATCCCAAGGACTGGTACTGACACCCTTGTGTATGTGTGTCGAGGTACAAGCCAGACATGACCTACATCAGAGATTTGATATCCTTTTTCTGACCACAAGCAACCTGAATGGTCAGTGAGCCTGAATTTGAAGATTTGATTAGCCACCGGCGGTAATTACGTGTACCAGCAGTGTGGCTAGGGATTACCACTGACAGCAAGTTAATTCAGTCCACTTGTTAAAGCTCATCTGTTGGACATTGCATGTACCGATGATGTCATTAGAGACTAGTGCATTTCGTGTACTGATGATGTCATTAACGACTAGTGCATTTCCTGTAGACTACTGATTGCCCGGTAGCATCATTTTCAGATGATATGTTCTCACATTAACCGTGATGACTTACGAAAACTTGGCTTTTTCCCTGTCTTTTTGCCGCCTATCATACCAGGGATAATACATGGACAGGTGAGGCTTCATGTCATGCATTCTTGTTGCCGTGGCAACAGTATCCACACAAATGTAAAAACTATCCTTCTTGTTGCCATGGTCACAGTAGTCCTATGCCGTTCAATCCCATTTTTTTGGAGAAAGCTCAAGAGTTATAAGTACACTGTTATGTTGGCAGAAGACTTGGTTATCTGTTGTCATGACAACTAGTCCCCCATGCAAAATGCTCTTTGAGGAAGTTAGTCCATAGCATAGCCAGAGCCAGGTTCCATTGTTACTAGATAAAATTCCTTCCTAGGTTTTCATTTTTCAACAAGCTTTTTTTATTTACTATTTTTCTAGGTTTCATATAGGATTGAGCAACAGTGATAAACTACAGACATCAAATACAAATATTAGAGATCATTGGGGATGATTAGTGACACAAATGTATGTGGGTGGGTCATGAGTGTATGGTCACATAGTGAGTGTGAAATGAGTGTATGATCACGTGGTCAGTCTGATTCAAGTGTATGGTTATATGAAGTGTAAAATGAGTGTATAGTCTCATAGCCTGTGATGTGAGTGTATAGTGTGACATGAGTGTATGATCATTTGTAGTGAGTGTGACATGAGTATGATCACTTGGTTGTGAGTGTGACATGAGTGTATGGTCACTTGTAGTGAGTGTGACACGAGGATGATCACTTGGTTGTGAGTGTGACATGAGTGTCTGGTCACTTATAGTGAGTGTGACATGAGTGTATGGTCACTTGTATTGAGTGTGACATGAGTGTATGGTCACTTGTATTGAGTGTGACATGAGTGTATGGTCACTTGTAGCGAGTGTGACATGAGTATGGTCACTTGTAGTAAGTGTGACATGAGTGTATGGTCACTTGTAGCGAGTGTGACATGAGTGTAAAGTTACTTGTGAGTCTGCGACGTGGGTCTCAGTGCAGGGTGGATCTAGTTCTTTACATGTATTAGATATATTGAATGTAGTGAGAGCAGACTGTTAGTGCTCAGAGTGCTTAAAGTACTTTTTTAATTCAATTTCACTTTTGAGTATTGGATTTTAATTGAAATGAAAGTGCATGTATGGAATTCGACTGAAGAAAAGGTTAAAATGTCCAAGTATAAAGTGGTCCCAAGACTTGTGTTTGTGTGTTAGTTTTTGGGGGTGGAGTGACAAGGGGCAGGGTGGGAAACAAAGTAGAGAAGCAAGACACGCACAGTTACATAATACAAGCAGGACATTTAACCCTTTCCCCATGAATTTAGACTGAGTCAACAGCCTTCCATGGCATGGGTAGGGTGCTATGTGCTGAACCCACACCAGCAGAAGCTGTTGACCTGGGTCATATCACCTTGGTAGGTCTTGTGTACAATTCTCATTGAAAGTGTTTTTCATTACAGCTGAAATTAGTCAAAAATGGTGAAATTGACCACCGGCTAGTTTGAATCAGCTTATGGTAGAGCAGGTTGAAGTATACATTGCGTGCCTGTCAGACACGACAAAATTCTGTGAGGTGCATAAAAATACTTATGACAAAATATGAATAAATAAGTAAGTAAATAAATGAATAAATAAAGTAGTCATGGATTGCCTAGGCCGATTGTTTTATTTGGGGAAAATGGGAATATTGAACAGTTTTATTTGGGGGGAAATGGGAATACAGGTATGGCTAACTTGATGTATGAATGGTTTTGAGCTTGGTGTGTTGTGTTTGGTGTCAGTGGCCTCATTTGCTGTTTTTGTTTCATAGAGAAATGCAGAGAAGATGTTTGCATTGGAGACAGTTTATTTGAGATTATACTGAAAAGTGTTTGCTTGGGGACAAATGGCCCAGTACTAAATGGGAAATGCTACATGCACTATACTTTTGATACTAGTGCTCTCATAAGTTCACGACATCTTATTTTGGGGAATTGCTTTCTTCAGGGTTTGAAGCAGATTACGGGATAAGTTTGTTGTAGATCACCATTCAAGCCTTTGCTGTTAAAAAGAGTTGTGAAATATCATAAGGAGCCAGGGACCAGTCAGTATACCTATGTGATGTAGGGACCACTCATTATTATGTCCTTGGCGTATGCACAGGACTTCTTGAGTAAGTCGTATCTTTCCCAAGAGTGCGTTTTAAGGTGACTTTATGCAAAATCTCTCACTGTATTTTTGCCATTAATGTGAGTGTACATGATTGCCCCCTGTGCTTTTGTAAAAGGGGTGGACAAAAAGACTGACCCCACAAGCACCCGTAAGTACAACTACCTCATTCACTTATCTGTATTTGATTGTCTGGGCTCAGGTGTGGTACTGGATCTTCTTTCAATGATACCTACGGAGAACAGAAAAAAAAAGGACTTTTGTGTCGTTTTGTGGTTGTTTTTAGTTAATGATCTCCGTGTCTCTGTGTGTCTGATATGCTCTGTATTGATGATGTTTATGTTATACTTGGACAGTACTTGACTTATGGACACAGACTGGGCACTGGTCAGGTTTTTCCGGCTGTGAGTGACTTTTTCTTGACTTTTTTTTCCATACATGGCAATGTATTTATGCTTCCGCTACACCATCTTATTTATTTAAATTTCTGTGGTGTTGTCATACTGTTTGTGTGTTTGGTGATTTATATAAAAAGTCAGTGTTGTGAGTTTAGATGCAGCTTCACAGAAGACTAGTAGCGCCATCTTCTGGTCAGCATGGAGGATCCATTGATTATTCTGCTTTCGTCACTTGTTTTACACCTGTCCAGTTTCGTAGAGTCTTGACATATTTGTGCACCATCTTTTCACATTCAATATGGCAACTTTTTGTTTACTTTGCTGTCATTTTGTTGTTTTTGATGGTGAGTTACATAGGAGCTGTTGCTTTGGCATACAGATTGTTGATGGATTGATTGATTTGCTGGCAGAGATGGTCATACTTGCTTCGTTTCTAAAGCTTTTGGTATTATTAACTGAGAAATTAGTTATTTTTAGAAAGCTGGAAGAAGAACAGAGTAAGAGATTATGAGGGCCTCGCATCGGAGATATGGGTGCCCTGAAATTATCAGGTCGTCGATAAATCCATTCCGACTTTGCTTCAGGTGATAACTTGTGAAATATGCTCCAGTTTCTTCCAAATTTTGTCATAATGTGTGTCTAGGTGGGACCTTACCTGAGAATGATTATTGGTGACAAAATTGACATCCATGCAATAACAAGAACAGTTTGATGGAAATTCAAACTTGCTGGGGTTATGTGACGTGGTAGGACTTCACTTGGGATTGCAATCGGGTGTCCCCACCTCAAGGTCACATGGCCATAAAAATTTGGTGCTTAAAAGTTTGGTGCAAGCTCGTGGGGCCCTTGTTGACCTGGTCATTGCACCAGTTTCTCATAGTCTTGCAGATTACATGAACCTGCAGTTCAATTTGAATGTTATCATGCAAGACATATATGTTTTCTTGTTTGAATTTAAATGAAAATTGCATAATTTCTAGTGTGTAAAAAAACAGACAGTCAGTTCTTCATTTTTTTTTTCTGTGATGAGAATAACCATTGCTTGTGAATTAACTATGTTTTCTTTGTGTAACATCTCAAGACAGAGAGAGAAAAAAAATGCGAAGTTAACCAAGTCTGCATGCTTTGCAAGAAAACTAACACTTGAGATTCACTGCTGGCCTGGGCACCACAAACCACATAACACTGGGTAGTACAGGGTTAAAACGGCCTGGCTTTGCGTTGCACCTTGTAAAGAATAATGAAGAAATTTAGGTATAGAAATAGAACTGGCCAACAGAATTTTGTGGTATTTTAGTTGCTTAGTGTTTGGTATAACCACATTGCTTTTCACAAAAGGAAGAACTTTTTGCCATTTAGCCAAAAGGAAGTGGTATTTCATTCATGCTTCTATGAAATTACTCAGCAAAAACCAATAAAGGGAGCTATGAAATATATGCTGTCCAAAAAAATGTAAAACTGATTTTTTTGTGAAGTGTATTCTAAATATATCCTGGTCCATCATATGTACATTACATGTATGTCTTACATAGTATCTGTGCACCCACTAACACTCATTCAAACAAGATCACCAAAACTTGAAGTCTAAAATTAATGTCATTCACTACTGTCATGTCAGTTTTGAATTTCCTTGTATTCCTCTTGACTTGCATGAAACAAAGATTGTATGTCCAAGTTCATGAAAGTAGCTTTTCATTCAAACACCAACATGCTCAGATTAACCCTTTACTGGTGAACATAAGATTGAATTAACAGCTTTCCTTGGCGCTGGTTGGACACAGCGCACCCAGCCCATGCCGAGGAAAGCTGTTGACCTGGGGCATGCTATCATTATAGGAATCATCTACAGTTCTCAGGAAAAAATGTCTTTTGTTGAGAATTTTATGTGAAAATTTGAGGAAGGCGACAATTTAAATCCGTGCTCTTTGGCGGCAATTTGAGTCAGAAAAGGTTGAAATTAACCCTTTCCAGTCGATGTCCACATATATGCGGACTCATACAATTATCCCTTGATGTTGATGTCAGCATATATGTGGACACACTTATGGTTTCCATAGCAACCAATCAAATGGGTATTTTCTATGATTATTAAGGTAGAAAGTCTATTTTTCTAAACAATATGGCCAAAATTACACATGATAATATGTTAGCAAAATTTTTGGCATTTTAAAATTTTTTTATGTACATGTATTTTAATAGATAAAATACCATTTTATAAATAAAATTTAGGCAATTTCTGTAAAAATATAGCTTCCCATACAATAACATATCCTGCTGAAGTTTACTGCAACAGGTGAATAAATGTGTTAGATATATGATTTCGGATCCAACGATTATTTTGCCAAATAATTCATGTTACCATGAATGTGAAAAAATAAACAATAGGGGGGGGTTTGGTGTCATATTTTGCCAGGGAGAAAAATGCATTATCAACAGACACAGGATGCAAGGATCCTGCATAAAGCTAAGACTGGATAATGTTAATGGTTTTTGCATTGCCTGGACAGTCATGGTGTAGCTGCTGTGAGGGCAGTTGTAGCACAACATGCCAGGCAATTGAAAAACAAAAAAAACTTTTTTTTATCTCAGGCCTTGACCAGAGCTGTATGGTGCAAGTTACCTTCAATGTTTGTCCTGTATTTATTGCCATATAAAATGAGCAAAAATGTCAAGGAAACCTGTGATGATATTCTGTTTTAACCCTTTAAGTGCTTATGACAACAAAAATCTTGCTGGTTTGAATGATTATAATGATTTTGGATTCAGATTCCTTGTAAACAGAATTGTCTGTGTGTAAATTGTCATCTGGCTTAATTTTATTTCACAAATTTCCAGTCAGTAGAGAAGATTTATGCGTAGAACCGTAGATAAGATCCATCATGGTGGCGTGTCCTGGGTCAGTCACGTCCATTGGCATGGGTTGCCCCCAACCTGTGCCAAAGAAAGCTGTTGACTCAGTTTAATTTTGATCAGGTGAGGGATAATAAAGTGACCAGTGTGCCTGTAATTAAAACTAAAAACTGGTGCAGCATAACAGCTTTTCTGAGTGAACTTCAGACACAATGTGCCCGAAGCAAATTGAGGAAAGCTGTTGACTCAGTCTCCAACTTAACAGGTAAAAGGTTCACAGATTTCTCCAGAGTTGGCAGCCTCTGAAGAAGGCTATGTACACAATGGAATAGGAACAAGTAGGAACTGCATTTTGAAATCCCACACAAAATTAAGAGCCTTCATTCAAGAGCACTAATGTGTATGATCCCTCAAGCAGTTTTGCTATGTTGTGCCAGTCATGCCCCAAGTGCTCAAAGGCCAGCTGGAGAATGAGTTGCAAGGCAATGCAGAGTCTGTTGACTCTTTCAGTGCCAATTGCACCTAATGTTGAACTACCGAACACAAAACTGCTCAGAAATATAAAATGGGTGCTAGATTCATGCTCCTCGTACAAAGACGTTTCTTTCAAGTACCAGCATGCCTGCACTTACATAGAATATAACAGTCCAGGTCAACAGCTGTTCTTGTTAAGCTTGTGCCCAAAGCATGCACAGACAAACTGTTGACTCGGTCCCAGATGTGGCACTGAAAGAGTTAAGCCATGCTTTGATTTAGCTGTGTGTGCAACGAGTTAATAATCGACAGGTTTCTTTGATGTTGTGCCTGGTACTTGAGCAAACTTGCTACATCCAACCAGTAACCATGCAGTTGCATTAGACTTTCGTACATTGAAAATATGAAGCATGATTTTCTTTTTAGTTCAAATTTGATTTCCAGTTCACTGAGTAGGTGTTCTCTGCATAGCTGGTCATGACAGAAGTGTTATGCAGATGTTCCAACAATTTTTCTTCAAGTGGGTAGAACATGCTGTGTAAAGCTGTTTGCTCAGCCTAATATACCCTGTACGACCCCAGAGGGCAGCACGTGAGGGTGATCATTTGCATAATGCTACTCATTTGCATAACAACAAATCTCGTTGACGCTTTTCTTAAATAACCAAAGTAATATAAATGAACACTGTCAAGTGCTGCCACCTGGGGTTCCAAATTCCACTGTTCTGCATGATCAGAGAAGACTTAAGATTGTTCTTCCCAATTAAGATCTGAAGGTAAAGATCAGCCATGCAGGCAGCTGCTGTTATTGACAAACAAAGCATTAAAAGATAAATTTAGACTAGATTAGATTTCGGCATTTCCTACTGTGTCTGCATTTACATGTACTTGGATTTGTTATCAAGCACAGACCTTGTTTTTTGCACAACTTTATAATACTGGAATAACTACATAATCAGTCTTCTTATATTCTCTGTTCTTTGTTCTGTGTTCTTACAAAGCTAAGTTAATTTCATCATTATATATATATTAATCCTTATACTGCCTTCCATAAGAATATTAGTTCAGATGAATCTTTTCTCTCTGGCTATAAATGATTTTTTAATATTTGTACTAAAGTGACTAAGGTTAGTTCTCTGAGTGACAAATGTTGTTTCCATCAAATTTTAATTTTTCGATAGTGGGAATTTAGCCAAAAAAAAAAAAAAAAATTGAAGGGGACCTCATCAGAATAACATGCCATTGGTCAAGATATAATGGAGGATGTGTGCTGCAGATAGCGCCACTGGTGACTTAGGCTCGGTATCCAGCTTCTTACAAGTAGGGCCACCTGGTGGGCAAACAAATCCAGTTCACTGACTGGCTAGTTGTTGCCCACTGGAAGTGATGCCACATAAATTTATTTCAACAGAAAGTAAGGTCACATGCAATTACCTCTCCGAGCGGCCTCCATTGCACATCTTTACTGGCTTGGTGCTCAACTGTAGACTCAGTCAATAGTTTTCTTCTGGCTCAGCATGTTTTGGCCACATTGCTGACAAAGCATAGTGCGGATATTGTTTGTCCTGGGCCGTTATTTTTTATCTGTTAAACTATCAGTATGATGTAGGTACATGTTCTGGAGTGAAAGAACTATGAAAATGAACAAAACTAGGCACACAGCCATGCTAACACAATTCACTGACACACAACTAGTAATGGCAATAACTTATTTCAGATATTATGACTAAGGGCATGGCATTCATGATGGGGATATTAGTCCCATTTTATTTGGACATCAAAATTTACGTGAGGCTGAAGGAAATGAAAAGTTTGGTTCATTAAACTTTCCATTTAGGTTCTCAGTGCTGATTACACATGAACAGAAACAAACTGAACTAGAAAAAATGAAAAGCTGATTGTAAAAGCAAAAGAAAAAAAACTGCTGCTTTCGGGTGTTTTGATGGTGACCAAGAAAGTAAAAAGAGTTTGTCTGGCTGTCTGTTATTTGAGCTGAGAATAATAATCATGTCAAGTCAAACTACACCGCAGGGGAGGAAAAGGGTCGATAAAATTTCATTTAATCACACCCAAGTGACAAGGTCTGATCAGAGGTTGACATCTGTGTTTAATGTTTCAATTTTTGCTTGCAGCGCAACCAGTCAACGATGAGCTCGAGTATATAAAGATGAGATACAAATCCCCAGCTCGCAGCAGTTACCGGGACTTAGGAACTTATGAGACTTTGACACGTTCCACATTTAATACAACTTCCACAAGGGGAATTGAAGGTCCCCACAGTGACTCCTCATCAAATACTGCACAGTCACGTTACTCGGAGAAAAATGGAAGTCGAGACCAGAACAAGCCATCAGATCGTATTATAAGTGAACTGCCATGGGTTAAAATAAGCCCTGCTCAGCAGAGACGTAATTCCAAGGACTTTGATGACAATAACCAGGACCCAAGATATACTTACAATATGCTTGACCAACCACCAGGTGTCACTGTGATATGAGTGCATCAAGATGATTACATTGCACATTGCCACACGGAAGATTTATACACAAGGCTTGTCAAGTGTCGTACCACCCAGGACCAAGTGGGATGGTCTCTGTTCTCAGAGATATTACAAACAGTGACCCTTGGTCAGTCTTAATGGCCTATAGTAGGCTTTTCTTAATGGTAGCAAGGACGACAGGTGCCCAGGTCAGCTATTAGGAAATTGTGTTGTTTATTCCATATATGGTGTAGCATTGTGCGTGGAGAAGAAGTCAAGGATTGAATATATGTAAAAAAATTATAATATTGCTGTATGAATGCAGGGAAATTTGTTCCCCTTGGGTGGAAAGGTGCCAAAATATTACCAGCCCAATAGTGTGATTGTGAAAGACAAGGAAAAGTTTATCGTCACAAAGCATGTATGGGTGATTAATTGAATGTGGTGCACAGAAATACAGTAACTGCTAGTGCCATCTGGTGGTCTAATGAGTGGCTGGAGCTCCAGGCCATCAGTTGGCAAAATTGGGCACACAACGCAAGGTATCAGCAGCACTAGTGCCCCCTAGTGGTACTTAAAATAGGGGGCTCTAGTATTGCTGCTGCCCTCTGGTTTCAAACTGGTGATACTCATCTTTTTGTCATCAACATTATGTTTGATGATGGAAGGGGCCATGGGCTCCCATGTTTTATCCAATTTTTCTTCAGATTTGCCAGCAACAAATTTGAAAACTCATTTGTTTTGTGTGACCTGTGTGTTGGAGATTTTAGTCAGTGTGTTAACTCAAGAAAAACTAGAAGTCTTAGATTGTAACTTTTTTAAAGCAAACATATTGTCAGGGTTTCATATCTAGATTTGAAATATATCATCAGATTTCACTGGACAGGGCATCAACATTTTGTGCACCATTTCATAGTTGACATAAGGGGGCATTTTCATCAATGCTGTTTGGGAGCAGACTAGGGAGCAAATGAGGCTGTTCCAGGGGCCACTCAGGAGAGAACTGGTGAGGTGAAAAGGTCATTTCTGGTGAGGTCATAAGGTCACTCTAGGTGGGGTGAAAGGTCACTACATTTTTGCTCAACAGAGGGAATGTGAGATAGATCAAAGCAGGTATATTAAAATTTTGCCTGCAATAACACTTTGTCCAGTAGGAAATTCCTTAATGGTTGATAATACTCTGGCGAGCTTTGACAAATTTGAAAGTGAGGCTGTAGCAGTCATGCCGCAGATGGCGCTTTGAACTGTCTCCAGTATTAATAAAGGGCAAATGTGTATCAATGTGAACAAGGAACATGTCAGTTTACAATGGTTATCGAGATACAAACACTACTGGTCACAGCGAAAAACAAAGTGATAAGCCTTTTTAGATACATGCAGTCTCATTTTGGTTTAAAAGAAAGCTTGAAAGGGATCAACCACATTCTTGGAACAGCAAATGGCCCAGTGACAGATTCAGAAATTTTGAAGAAGGGAGGCAAGTGGGAGAAATATTGAGTCATTTTGTTGAGCTGGAGGGACTGAGAGGGTAGGTCATTTATCAGCGCTCAACTTACGGACAAAGATGATGCATATAAACATACAGTTGTGTATGATTGAAAATAAGTATAAATAATAAATGATGCTGACTAAGGAAAATTTGAAACCCCCCCCCCCCAAAATAAATAAATAAAAAGTGGGCTGTGGGCTGGCAAAGCCCTCCTCTGAATCTGCCCTTGTGGCGTTGATTAGATCCGAAGAGCTGAATTCTCATAACAAATGACCTTGACCTTACCAGGTCGTTCTGGTAAAAGCCAAAGTTGCTCCCCAGTGTGTCTGTCCGTATTTTGTAACTAAACTGCTTAAAATATGTTCTACCATACATTCATGTCAATACACATCGTTTCCTGTGTTACCCTCTTGTTCCATATTTGTAGATCCAGTTCCAGTTTCCCATGGTGCTGACGTTGATGGTTGATACTGAAATAGAATTTTATCAGAAATGTAATTGTGTTACAGTGAGCTGATTTTTCTAAAAAAGTAATGCATATGAAGCGTGTTTCTTTCTTTGTTTGGCCTCTGTAAACTGCCTGCTACAGTTCTGTTTTTTTCATGCTGTAAAATACAGTTGCATTCCATGTTGCTTTTGTAAAATTACCATATCTTTTCTTGACAGTAGTACACACTGTACGTGTACAGACAGATGGACAAAAAGAAAAAAAAAATCTATCACCCAATGTAGTTTCTAGAGCATTACATATGTGCCCTATTTGAAAAAAAAAAAGAGAACTCTAAGATAGTTGTCGAGATAATGTGTTTTTTTAAGAAACCAAAAGGGCATTACTATAATGGTATTTACTGCCTCACAGACCTATGTAAGTGTGATGCACAGTGAAACCTGGATTGACAGACCACACATAAAGCAGCTCTCTTACTGGTCTTTCATAAAGAATTTTATACCTTTAACTCTTTGAGTGCCAACTGCAACTAAAAGTTGAATTAGTTAAGACAAACTGCTCTCGATTATAAAATGGGTGCTAGATTCATATTCCTTGTGAAAAGATCTTTCGTTGGAATACCAGTGTCCCTATAGTCTCATAGAATATAATGGTCCAGGTCAACAGATTTCCTCAGCATTCTTAGGGGGGCAAAATGCACCCAAAGCATGCTGAGGTAAGCTGTTGACTCAGTCCAAAACTTGGCACTGAAAGAGTTAATTGGAATGATAGACAGAATGTGTTAAATATGGTCTTTCAATTGAGAGCGATGGTCTCGTCAGGATGGTCTCTGAATGCTGGTCTCACTCTGCCAATATATACTCAACAAAACTGTTCCCTGAACCTTTATTATTTTTGAGTAAAGAATGACAATCTCTGTTGAGTATATGTTGCTCTACATGTGGGTATAATGTGTGTCCAATATGAGGGCATTGCAGTATGCTAGAGACTTTGCAGTGAGTGTTTAATAGTACTTATTTTAGGGAAAATCTATTTTTTTAAGTGAAACATTCTCTCGTTACCAGGAAAAAAATATTTATATTGTTAATGGGTGAATTCAAACAGAGTTGATGGACTGCCAGAATGGAAACTGATAATCTGAGTATCTTACAAGGCTGCCAGCAGACAAGAGTTTCTGGAAATTTGGCAGGAATGTATGATAAATTTAACCAGACGAGGTTTGGTGTAACTAAGCATAGTGGCTTACTGCTGTCAAAAAGTACCATCTGGCGCACTTCACTCCAATTTTGTCCTGCAAGCTTTCATTGCAAACGGGAAAACGTTAAGTTTGCCGATTGATTGTCCTGTGTTGATTCTCCATGTACAAGAAGCAGTGGCTGATTCCACATATCAGAGCGTCACCAACCTGACAGCTGGGTTAGTGACTGGGGTTTATGTGTTTCTACACCATGCTGTTGTATGTATGTAGGTCAGGCCGCCTCTTTTGCAATTTCAACACGAGGGCCATGTAATGCTTTGCATAATGAAGTTGAGATGAATGTGCCAAAACACACAGAAAGCTCACGCTCTAACTTATATTTTTAAGATAAAGATTCCATTGTTGAAAACTGAGAACCTTGTTCTCCTGTATCCTTGTGGAAGAAATTAATCCACAGCCGAGCATTTATTTTCCTATGAAAAAAGGTCAATTGCTATATTGCATGGGACTCATAGTCAGCAAAAACAACGAAACAATGTACAGCATTTAGTCAAATGTGACTTTGGAAGCATTTCTAATTCTTTAAACAAAAATTCAGCTGGGACACAGTCGACGACCTGCACGGGGACACTCCGTCATAAAGAAAGGGAGCAGCTGCCCTAACAAAATGACTGGTGACACACTTGCCTAATAGGGCATGCTTATTCTGCATGGTGGCAGCACCTGCTTCTTGCGTCACGTGATGTTTTCAACCAATGAATGAAGCGGGTTTTGTTCATCCACCTGGTGTCTCCACCTGTGACAGGTGGATACCTAGAGGAAGTGACCAAGAGTGCCATCTACAGGTGACATGCCCCATTGGTTATGTATTTTCTCAACTGGAGCAAACATGGTAAAATGACCGGATAACCCACAAGATCTCGTTCATAAGGTAACTTTTATTCTGAATGATATAAAAAGGTTCAGCCAATGGCAGTCCTTTGACACCCTTTCACGGAAATCTGTCAGCAGAGACCACCATCAGAGAGGGCACATTGTGGTCTTATGAGACAGTTGGTCTCCCATGAGGGATATTAATAACAGAGGAAGCACTAATTAGTGGTCTTTGAAAAGTGAGCTCGTGAGACAGCTGGTGTTTCACTGGGACAGTCCTCTGGCGACCACTTCCAGTCCGCCACCAAACAATGCCTGACAGGGACGAAGGGTCTCATTATGGAGTGATGGTTGAATTAAAGCTGTTATTTATCATGTTTATAGCTACAGTCTCTCCTCACTACACAAATGACTCCAGTGCCTAAAATCTTCAAGGCCCTATGGGTCCTTTTCAGATTTGATCAATTAAGAAGGTGGATTCCTTTAACTGGTAAATGCCTGGGGGAAGTAGAGGTGTGCTGCAAGTTTTTTTTCCCGTTTGCCTCAAGTTACTACCATAGCATCCACAATGGACAGGTGACGTAGTTCAGTAATATCTGCCACAAATAGGGGACATTCGTATTAGCTGTGGTGCTGCTATCATTTAACAAGAAATTACCAGCATGTACAGGCAGATCCCTGTATTGGACATGGTAAAATATGTTGCTCTTGCCAAACTAGCAGCCTGAGTGAAAAAAACAACTTTATACAGTCACAGCCATTGGCTCCAAACACAAACAGAACATGGTATAAGATGGAGTCATCGTATGTTTAGAATGAGTAATCATTTCCAAAAATGGTAGAAACTACCGTGAGTTTCTATCAGCGGTCCCACATCCTGGCAGCTGGCTGTTCCCATTTCCTGTTTAAAGGATCAAAGATTTTGCTGGGAATTGAACATTCATGTCTTATATTGGCACATTTTTTTCATTTGTAAATGGTCTAACGACTCACATTTTTCACAACAAATGATATCAGGCTGTTTTAAACTTGATTGTTGTGGGTTCTCGATGTAGGGCCCTTTGCTGGAGCTTCTGACAATCAACACTTTCTATTGCTAATACAAAAATTATCAAGAGTTTGGTAGAAAAAATAATTAATCAGCAGGATTTATTTAGCTTTGAGTTCAACTCTCCTTGTACATGAAATTTTATTACATAGCGGGCCACATACAAGAAAAACATTGGTCAGCAGTGTCACTGTCTTAGACCCTGGTGCCATCTGGTGCCAAGTATGTCTCATTAAAATACCTCTGTTCAAATACGTGTGAACATATGGAATACAGAATGCAAGAAAACAAATTAATGGGAGACTTTAACTCTTTAAGTGCCAAATTTTAGACTGAGTCAACAGCTTTTCTGTGGAACTAGAGGCATGCTGGTACTTGAATGAAAAGTCATTTTAGGAGGAATACGAATCTGAGATCCTAATGATAATCCAGACTAGTTTCACTGTAGTAGATTGACTTTAGATGTGAATGGCACTAAAAGGGTTAAACAACAGAGTGTTGTAAGTTTAGGCAGGGAATAGGGAAGAGAAAGATGACTATCATTATTTGGTTGAATGCTAGTTTCACATGCAGATTTGTATCCCACCAAATTGTTCTCTTTGGCGGCGGTGGGGAGGGGGGGTGGGGGGGCTTTATTTTCCTGGCAGCAATTTAATACTGTGGACTTAAAAAGTTAATATCGCAATTTGTTGAGTGTGTAGAATTTTGATACCAGTAGAACCGTTGCTATTATGGGAAGCAAGTTGAAGGTGTTGTCAGATATATGGGTTTAGTATGATACAGGTTAAATAACAGTTTCGTCAAGAAACCTCCGTCATGTCTTCCTTCATGCAGTATCACTTCAGGTTCAGTAACAATGTACATCAACAGAATATACCTCTGTAAAACACTTTATTCTCATAATTTCAGTAAATGTCATAAATTTATTATTTCAGCTAAATAACGCCTGTTTGCTTTCACATTTTTTTGCTGAGCTGAAGTGAAGGAATCAAAATTGAACTGCAAAGTTTGAATGGAGCTTCGTTTTTGCATTTCTGACTCACATGGGAATGTTGTGAAGGTAAAGTGTTTTACAGTACACGTATTTCTGAACAGAGGGGTTAGTATATCCCCCTAAAAGGGTAAAATACATCTCAGAATAGCCTGCTAGTTAAATGTAAATACTGAACCCTTTGTTCCCGTATGGTATGGTCACCATAATGTTACACAAAGTTAAACAGGGTCTGATTTACAGGCAAGCATTGCACTAAAAACATACTTGAAGAAAGTACAGAGCTTCTTGAAGGCTTGAAAATGCACGAATATAATTGTGTATTTGGGAAATGTCCTGGTAATGAAGCTTATTTATTTGCCAGAAAGTTAATATTCACTTTTACACAAAATATTCATTCACTAGAAAGTGAAATTTCAGTTTTGTGAAAATACCACATGTTTGCTTCAGCAGAGAGCAAATAGTGGCTGTTTGAGGATTGTTTTCGTGTCTTTCCGGTTCCTCTTGACACTTCTTGACCAATCAAAGAAGACCGAGGAAGAAAATCCTCCTGATGGCTTCTCTGGCACCAAATTTTGTTACAAGAAGCGCTATCTGTAGTCTGACACTTTCATTATAACCAATCATGCCACGGGCACACCCTCCACAGAGCAAAAATGCAGTGGAACGTAAATGGAAAATTCACATTACAATTCTGGTAAATACATACGAGCAGCGCATATCAAGTGAACATGCCAATAGTGATATTACGTCTATGTAACTGTTTATGGTGGCTGCATCATCTGTGTTTGTAAGTGCACTGGTGTAGATTCTGTCCATTTTGATTTGAAACTATCCTGTTTATGCGAGGCTCTGTTAACCACCTTTGGTCTGGACTAAACACAAGAATAGAGTGCTGCATGTCAGATACTAAGGACGTCTCAGATTTTTAATCATTGCCAGTCACTGTCAACAGAGAGACAATCAGGGAGCCAAAGGGTTCTTTACATTTCATTTAATATATATATATATATATATATATATATATAGACACACATATGGCATAAGTTGTTGAATGGTACTGTGGTGTTACAAGTGTGATAAAGGTTAAAGCATTAAAACTTGAAAAGACTACACAGGATGACTGCTATGGACACCATTGTGTCCTTATGCCCACCATTGTGTCCCTAATTAGCTCCAGACATAGTTGAAGAAGAAGAAGGAAAACAAAAATCAAATGAAGTACTGCTGAGAAGCTTAACTTGAAACAAAAGACCATCAAACTTTATGTGAATTTTCTTTTGGTAATATGTGTATATGTAATTGTTGTGAAGCCTGGAAAGCAGAGGGCATCAAGAAGGAGGGAAGAGCCTAGTTAGGGATTTTATGGTCACATCAGTGGTTTTTTTTATTGCTACGACTACCAGGAACATGGGCGGAGTGTTGCAAGTCTTGCTCCGTACGTGGTGGAGCTGAAGCGGAAGCAAAATTTGACCAGCTTTGTCGGCTGTCACCAGCACCGAAAGTGAAGACAGGAAAACTGCCTTACTTTTTGCGCATTGCTGTCATGTGATGATGGCACATTTCAGCCAATCCTTGGCAAATGCAGTTGAAAGTGAAAGTCCGTTTGTACCATATTCCTCTCTGTAAATGTCCATTTAGCATGCAAAATAATGTAATAAGCCTTGAATTCAGACCCCTTCTGTGGACCTTGTCGGTAAAATACTGTGAAAAAAGATCATTAAATGAAGAATATCTGATATTTTAGCGCTCAGATGCCAAGGGCCCCTACTTAGAAAAAGGTCCCTTATTACGGATGAGTATGGTACCCATTTCATCAGTTTTTGTTTTGACGTTGTCCTTCTGTCCTAGGGGCCACATGGGTGAAACCTAAGCCAGACTCAGATGTCGGATAAGTGATGTGAGTTGTGTTATTCAGCAAGCGCAGTGCTCATGTATAGACAATACTTGGAATATATGTAGGGCCCCCATGCGTTGCTGTATGTACTGTTGGCAAGGAATCCTTCAAACTTTTGTCTGCGTCTCGGACCGTTACAAATGCTGTGTCGTCCCTGTTAAACTCTCAGGGCACTAAAGACTTCTCACAGAAAGTTGCAATTAATGGTAACTGTAATATAATGACAAGATATACACAGTGGTTGGTAGGTTACATTGCCAGTGCTTAAATGCCATTGGAAGCTGAAAAGTAAGGAGTGCTTTAGGGACAGATGTGTGACATAAGAAGTTGACGTTGACTGGCCTAATAGTTGATCATGTACCGGTGATGACCTGCAGGCCTTGTGACCTTTTTTTCCGCAGTCTTTGTGTGTGATACTGGTCAAAAGGGTACTCCAAGAAAAGAAAAAAATGCATTTTAAGAGGGTCATACCTCCTCAACCCCTTCTCCCCAACATTTTTTTTTTTCAAGGAGCGTAATGTACAAATGATATATTTTGAAGAAAAATCAATAGAAAAACAAGTTGAATAGCCCGCAGTTTCATAACAACATGACTTGGGGTGTATTGACAAGGTTCCATTTCTGCTCACTTACATGAAAATGTGGGTTCATTTGACATTGTTTCCTAAGAAGCTATTGGCCTGTCACTGTAAAAGCCGCTATAAAAACCAACTCTTTAGTCTCCCAACTGTTAAAAATTTAATTGAATCAGTAAGAGATTAATATTTGGACCTAGTGTTTGAATGCAGTGGCAGGATATTCAAAACTATTAAGTAGATAATATCCTGAGATGTACTTTTCCGAGGAAAGAAGAAACAAACACAAAAAGTCCGTAAATTTCTTTTAAACTGATTTTTCTTATGTCCCTGCAAAACACTGTGAATAGAACCTTCAGGAATGTGAGTGATAGAGTGAAATGGTTCCTTGTTATTTTTTCAAAGCAGAAGTAAAGTGTGAAATTTTCTATGAGTTAGCTTGAAATTGTACCACTCATCTTAAGGTCGCTTGACTATTTTTGATCACCCCCTCTCACACACACACACATACACCATACACAGGAAAAAAGGAGGATGGATTAAAAAAAACAGTTTAAGTGCTAAATAGTATAACTTTTAAGTTAATTTTGTTTTGGCATTTTGGCCAAACTGTTCCGAAACTATGTTCACAGTTTAAGCACATTTGAAGTACATTTTTTTTAAACACCCGGGGATGATGTAGCATGTACTCAAGAGTTGTATTGAATGCATTATTATTGTTATTATATATTTTTTTTCAAACAAGAAGGCAACTGTCGTCTTATTTCATGTCAGATACTTTGATACATTGACACATTCATCACCCTGCAGAATCTAGGATGGGGTAGTCAAATGCATTTAGATTTTGGAAGTTCGGCTTCCTGGTTGTTTTTGAGGTTGTGTGTCAACTGGAGTCATTGTTATATGGAGCCTTGTCAGTCTAACCTGCATCAACATAACTGTCTTGATATCACCTGTTTATTTTGTATACAAAAGTTGACCTTTACATTGAAACAAAAAACAGAGTATACTCCACCCATTTGGTAACATGAACAATTCACTGATCAAGATATGCCTATGGGAATAAGTCCAGAAGTGTTGAATCACTAGAGGGCAGCTCTGATGACCGGGGATCACCTGATACCTTATTTCATATCTCATTTGTCAATGTATTTAACATGATTACTTTTATCAGTGCTGACCTCAGGTGGTTCAAGTCTTCTTGTGTTATCCCATTGTTTACTTACAGGCTTTGACAACTTATCCAATGGGTCACCATTTTGTGCAGGAAACAGTTATGCATATTACATGTACATGTTAAAATCAGTGAATAACATAATCTATTTACCAGAGGTTATCATGGTTATGGTCATTGAACAAGTTGAATGATTTATTTTCTTGATCCGTGTACTCAGTATGGACTTGTACCACCAAGCATTTGGATAAGTCCAGATCACTTCAGTTACCAGAGGGTACTAATACTTGAGAGGGATCACCAGACATCTCCTGAGCAATGGGATATAGTTGAAGTTAAGTAGTCAGGTGATCTCTCTTGACTGTTGGTGCCCTCTGGTGAGTCAAGTCTTCAAATTGGCAGATGTTCTTACTCTTGTTGTCAGACATTAACTGGAAGCAAGAAGACCCTAAACAGTATGCACTCACTATGTCAAACTGTTTGTAATATACATGTGAAGAAAAACTATAGCCTTTACTGTTGTGTCAGGAGGAGTCTTTTTGCGTGGAAAATGTACACCTGTGACGACTTTCTTATTTCTATGAACAAGGTACAGTGTTTTACTTGGGTAATGAAGAGATTTACATGCAGACACTTTTCCATGGAAACCACTCACTGTCCTAAATATAGAACAGATGTTCTAAATATAGAATACATATAAACATAGTCGACATGACTGCTCAGGGTATACATTAGAGAAAGTGGTGCATGGTATATTCTGTCTTGGTTAGCAGCGTAAACCCCTTCCCCTCTCAAACCGGCTAGCAGGTTAAGCCTCTCCCCTCTTAAACTTGTTAGCAGGTTAACCTTCTCCCCTCTTAAACTGGCCGATTGTCAAAGGATGGCCGCCCTAAGTTTCAGTTTTGTCGTAAACAGCACATGAGCATGCCCGAGGTGAAGGTATGAAGGGAGCATGCCGTACGTTAATAGGTTTTCTTGCCATCTGTTGGGTACTTATCACCCAACCTGTGTTAAAGAAAGCAGCGGGTCAAGTGTTGCCCCAGAGAGGAAGGGGTGAGATGTGTGCAGTAGGGACACAGGAGCAGGCTTTTTGTCAGATTTGGTACCAGGTGTGTTTGGATCAAATGTGATAAGCAGACATTCCTGTAGCTTGTAAATTTCCTGTCCCTCCTCTCTTCCTCCAATTAGAACTTGGGACAATTAATATTTTACTGAAAGCACATGAAAACACTTCTGAATTTGGGTAAAAAATGTCCAGACCTCGCCTCTTCCTGGCTCCCTGTCGTACTTTCCAGCTCAAATCACCAAAGGTACCAAAATGTCTGCTTTCATTTTTTTCTTGAATTTGATGTTAATAGAAAAATATTTTTCCTGAGAATTGTCAAGAAATCCTACCATGATGGCACACTAGATCAGTAGCTTTCCTTGTTAGGGATTGGATGAAAATTTGCACCCAACCCATGCAAAGGAAAGTCATTGATTCAAGTGTTATTCTGACTAGGAAAAGGCCAAGTTCTTATTCAGCAATGATCAAAAAGAAAGAAAAGAAAAAGACTGACTCCTTTACTCATGCAGTGCTGGTTACTAAAACATAGTTTCTTAGGCAGTTTGAATAAAAATGATAATTTCAGAATCAAATTGCTCATGAAGCTCTCATTCAAATACAAAGATGCCTAGTCTAAATGTAAAGTCAGTGGTTTTTTGCATGGCCTGATAAGTCATGCTGCAATTTTTGTAAAGGAAAGTGGAGTTTGACTTGTCAGATGACTTAAAAACAAGGGAAACAGGCCTCTTGCAAACTCAGCATGGAATGGTTTAGGTGTGGGTAAAACATTGCAGCCCGGAATCAATGAATGCCACACTGGTTGTGTTGCCTGCATGACAGACCCAGGAAAGTAAAGTAATGAAGCAGCCAAGGGTCTGGCATGCAGGCAATGGGTTGCACTGAATTTAGAAATTTTTTGTAAGTTCCATCGCACAATATTAGATACCCACATGTCAAAACAAGGAAAAATAATAGATTTTGTATCGAATGCTTTTTGATTGCTTTTAAATATGATTCCAAGTGTCTGTGGACTATTTGAAGCCTCCCAGGGGGAGGTAGATTTTTAAGAGTTTTTTTTGTAACCCTCATGTGAAAAATGACCTGACTGTTATATACTGCTCATTGTGTCGAGGAAATGTTAATTGTAATTTAAAAAGAAATGAGAATTGTACATAAGTTTATTGTAAATGACTAAAAGGTCCCATAGGGGCGACTTGTTCATTACAGAGGACAGTAGATCTGCATCCTGACACCCCCATAAATGGGCAGGTCCACCATTCATTTCCAAAGGTGGGATGTGCCATATTTGCCATATGGGGGTAGCAGGTTAAAATTGAAATTAGAACATTAGATGTATCATTTTAGGAAGCATGCTGGAGAAATAAGTTTTGTATATAGAATCTCCTTCATTATAGACTAGTGACATAGCAGTCCCAGTTTTGTGGCTGGAAGTCTTCAACAATTTGCCAGCCCACATATGTTAAACTGTACAAACATGTATGTATCATTGGCTAGCTTCCAACACATTGTCAACATTGTTTGCTAATAAACTGAAAATTGATACAAAAATTCAGTGTTTGGAGTCTTCCGTGTTTAGATGTTTTACAGAGATGATATAGTGATGTGAGAGACATGCAGTCGCCATCATGACATCATGGTGCAGCTCTATCTCGTGCTCTGCCAAGGAAGGTAGCAGGATGTTATGTTCTGGCAAAATGGACATTTTTATTTATATCCTAACTTCCCCATACTGGAAACACCTTTACTTCTTACTTTTTATCCACCATTATTTCAAAATTTTCTGTATCTTGTACAAAGGAAAATTACTTGTGTATGGGGGACCCCTTGTGCCGACTTAAACCATTTGGGTTACCGGCTGAATGCAGTCTGTATTGTAACTGCTAATGTGATATGTATACATGTACCTTTAACAAGGTCACTATTTATACCCCCATCCTACAGGAGGAGGGGCATATAGTAATTGCTTTTTCGGTCAGTCTGTGCATTATTAGCAGAAACGCATCACAAATAAGGGAGTTCGTAAAGAGGATAAGAATATTGATAAAAAAACTATGACATAAAAACTATGGCAGCAAAAAAGGTATATAAAACTGTTGAAGTGTTTGCATAGATATGGAACAATACTGACAAAATACAACACTCATTCCAAGACACTAATAGATTATATTTATCTATAGATTTAGGTAGGGCTAACATAGAAGTGGTGGCAGGGCGATTGTTGGTATACCGTAAAGTTAAACTAAACCCACTTAGAGATTTTCTCTAGTCTGTCCACAGTCGGAAACCATCATTCGTTGTTGTTTTCTCTATTTCATCACTTGAGTGTTGAGTGTAGAGGTGACAATAGTCTATTTTAAATACTCTCTTCACAATCATTAGTACATAGTGTAACATACAAGAGACGTCTGCTATTCGTGTCTGGGCTACAATTCAATTGTCCTTCAACTTACATTAATGAAACTTTATACACAATTGCATCTGGACATAAAGGTGTGTCATGTACTGAAAGTAGGTCAATAGGTCAAGTATCTGGGTCACTGACATATTCTTGTAAAATCATGTCTGGGCTATTAATTCCTTTACTATTTAACTTAAATGAAACTTCACACATGCTTTAACTTGGATCAATAAAACTTTGCACACAGATTCCATAACTGTTTAACTTCAATCAATGAAACTTAACACACAGATTCATCTACACATAAGGGTTTGTCATGTATCAAAAGTAGGTCACTAGGTCAAGGATCTGGGTCAGTGACATATCCTTATAATATGTCTGGGCTATTTATTCCTTTACTATTTAACTTAAATAAAACTTCACACATGCTTTAACTTAGATCAATGAAACTTTGCACACAGAATCATCTGCACGTAAGGGTTTGTCATGTGTCAAAAGTAAGTCAGTAGGTCGAGTATCTGGGTCACTGACATAACCGTATAAAATCCTGTCTGGGCTATTAATTCCTTTACTATTTAACTTAAGTAAATGAAACTTCACACATGCATGTATCTTGACTCAAAGGTGTGTCATCAACTAAAACTAGGTTACTAGGTCAAGTATCTGGGCCAGGGTAAAACAAACGTGTAAAACTAAATTACACTTCATGTCCGGACAGTGATTCTCTTGTCCTTCATGTCAGATTAATGAAACTTTACACACAGGTGATCTAAAAATAAGGGTACGTCGCGTACATAAAGTAGGTCATTTGGTCAAGCATCAAGGTCAAAGTGACATATCCTTGTAAAAATTGTGTCCCGGCTGCTATTCCTTTACCATTTAACTTAGTTTCATGAAACTTCACACACACACGTATATCTTGAGCTTAAGGTGTATCATGAAACAAAACTAGGTCACTAGGTGAAGTATCTGGATCATGGTGATACATTCACCTCAAGACTGTAATTCTGTTGTCCTTTTCCTGAGAATCATGAAACTTGACACGTCTGTGTATCTGGACACAAGAGTGTGTCATGCATAAAAGTAGGTCACTAGGTCAAGTATATGGGTCACAGTGATAATCTATTTTTATTGACTACACTCATTCCAAAAAAAAGAGACCCGTGATTAGCAAAGTTTTAAATGAGGCGAGAGGGGCATGGATCAGCAATCTCAGATTGCTTTTTAATTTTGATAACTTATTAAAAACCAAAATGACGGCACCAATTTGTAGTGAACATTTGGTGGAGATGAAGTCCATGTATTTTCCCGATAAATTTGAAAAGAATCCAAGAAAAGAGTCGCATATGCAAATATTTTGAGAATCTGGGCGATTCCGGAATCGCGCTCCGGATTTTAGGGATTCCTAAATTGCGCGCCATTTTAGGAATTCCTATTTCGCGCTGCGCGGTTTAAGAATCTGCGCCTCATGAGAATGTTTTAAAGAGAATATATATTTGTAGCCTTAATGTCCAAATACATATCCTCTTTGGCGGATGGATGTTTAAACACTCACAATTGGGTGTATGTCTGATAAAACATCGTTTAAACTGATGTTTAAACACATTGGGTTTATGTCTGCAAAACCATCGATCCACCACTTCCCATTTCTGGGACTCTGTGGGAGTTCTTCTAAGTTCTAGGCTAATGAACACTTTTTTTTTTTCTGACCGACTTAACGGTGGAACTACAGAATATGTTGTCTTATTTCATGAATTTTATGTTTTGCCTGCATATATTAAGTTTAGTCTATTTTAATATTAATGCCTGACCGTTTGGCATTTTGTATTGCGCAATTATGATGCTTCTGTGTTAAGATCTTTGACCGCAGGTTTATCCCTTTCAGCCTCGCGTAACATTGCTCTGAGCTTGTTCATGGACCTGTAATTGGGTCCACGGGTCATTTTAAAATATACACATAATCAAATGAATACGAGTCTCCGACTCTCGATGTCTATAACCCGTGCTTGTATCAATTCAATTGTCATTAAATGGTATAAATCGAGGTGTAAATTCACATGCATGCATGCACTTTCATAAACAACAGTGAAACTATTTGGGTCGAACCTTTGAAGACATGGACGGTGTTTCATTAAGTCAGAACAACTGTTGTCACACCAATACCAACATCTTTTTTAAAATTAATTTTTTAACCGTATTTTGGAGCACTCATATAGGCCTATCACGGTATTTCATTAAGTCTGAACAACAGTTGTCACACCAATACCAGCGTTTTGTTTTGTTTTTGTTTTGTTTTTGTTTATGTTTTTGTTTTTTGTTTGTTTTTTTTTAGATTAATTTTTAACCGTATTTTTCGAGCACTTATATAGGCATATCATGAAGAATAACATGTCTTCTGTAACAGAATTAATACGGTGCCAGCGTAGTAAATTTCTATTATAGGCAAACATGTATATTTTTGGTATTTTATTTTCACATAGGGCCTATGTTTCAAACAAACAATTGCAAGTAGTTTTCATGCCAAAAATTTATACCTCAGTGAATGAGTGTTTTAGCTGTAGCCCGTCAAAAACGATATTTGTATTTGTGTCTTTTTGTCCAGAACCACTTGCTAGTAGTCATTACCCTATTCCGCAGTCCGAACTCTTTACTCTCCATAACCTAACCTGCCTATTCGTGACATGACCTGTAATGTTAATGAAGTAAAAACTTTCACATCGTGAAAAATTTTATGCAGTTGCATAATGAGCTCGTATTGCATTCTGTTGTAATCTTTATGCAAAAATATAATACCAGGACCATGATATAGACTATAGATACATCTGTACATAGGCATATTCATTTTTATATGTTGCGTGTATCGTCTATTTGGCTTGTTAATGCTTACACCATTAAGGAAGATGTACCTCGTGGGTGCACATTTTGTGCGAGATAGGGCGTAACTGATGTGACTTAAGTCTTAACATAGCATAAGTGGAACTTTAAAATGTCAGCTTCTTAAAATCATATAACTTTTGATTATATATATATTGTAGCGCTCATTCTTACAAGTATTTTGATGAAAAAAATAATACCCGTTGGTCTTCTTCTTCTTCTTCTTCTTCTTCTTCTTCTTCTTCTTCTTCTTCTTCTTCTTCTTCTTCTTCTTCTTCTTCTTCTTCTTCTTCTTCTTCTTCTTCTTCTTCTCCTTCTCCTTCTCCTTCTCCTTCTCCTTCTCCTTCTCCTTCTCCTTCTCCTTCTCCTCCTCCTCCTCCTCCTCCTCCTCCTCCTCCTCCTTCTTCTTCTTCTTCTTCTTCTTCTTCTTCTTCTTCTTCTTCTTCTTCTTCTTCTTCTTCAAATCTAAGCATATTTTGTTCTCATCGATGATAACCTGCTAAGAGGAGAGATTTCGACAGTGCCCACATAGGCCTAATATGCGCGTTATGGAAATCAGGACCACGCAATTTACAGTGAAGAATTTCCCGAAAGGCGCAACACAATGTAAGAATCCTTTTCTAGGCGTGATAAATAAGGCGGCAAAAGCTATAGGCTATAGACATTCAGTGCTATGTAAAATTGGAAGAAAACTACAGATTTCAAATTGATAATATTGAGACCACTTCTTACATGTACTATGGGAAGTATGGCATAGGACGAAAGTTACATTTGAATCCGTGTGTCCGTGAAATGTGCATTTTGCGCACTTCAAGAAAACTAGGCTACATCGGTATCATTCCTGAAATGCGCAGCGCATTTTGAGAAAACTTTATCTGTATCATTGTGTTCTTGAACTTGAAAGGGACAGCGCTAAAAGTTATAGGCCCTACTTTCAAATTGCCAAAATACGCTGCGCTGTCTATTTTACACTACAGTTGAGACATTCCCGGAGTGCGTTGTGCGCTATGAGATTCTTGACCATATTCTGCAGTCATAAACACTTCATGAATGTTGGCCTATATCATTCATATGTAGGCCTATCAGTGTCACTTTCCATCGACAGTCTGCAAACGGGAGGGGAGACTTTCGAAAACCCCAGCATATAGGCCTATAGGGACGCGTTACGGGAATCGGGACCATGTAGGCTATGTCTTATAGTATGCTATATTCAAAGACAATCCTGAAATGCGCAGCGCATTTTAAGAATCCTAAGTGACCTATATGACCACAATAGCAAGGTATGCTTTGCCATGAAGGGCTAACTTGGAAGAATAATATGTATAAATAGACATATCCCAAAATGCACAGCGCATATTGAGAACCCTACGAGATTTAATTATAGATATTCGGTACACTATATACTATACACCCATAATGAGAGGAAATATGAAGAAATTTTTTCTCCGTTGTCAAGTTCTTTAGCATGAAGCTACCCGAATAACAGGCATCACTTCCATTAAGTCTTAACATATACATGCACATAGTTTGCAAATATATTGAACACTTCTGCATTTAAACTGTATGAATGTAATAAATATGTATATACATGTATTACTTTCCATCCATAATCGGTATTACTTTCCATCCATAATCAGGAGACGATTTCCAGAGACTTTCGAGAGGTCCAAAATACGCTGGGCACAATGGAAATCGTGCATGATCATGCAGTCGATATATTTCCGACATGCATGCTCTTGGCGTCAGGGAAATCATGACCATGTTTCTTGCCCTTCAAACTTTGTGAATCCTTAATTTTCCGCTCTCAAGCAAAGTATCAGTAGAAACAGATTACCTTTTACGGACCTAACAGTTCGATTCGTTGATAAAACAGGTAGGTTATCGCACAATCGGAATATTCATGAAATACGCAGCATATTTTAAGAATCCTAATCATAATAATTATGACCGATTAGGCATTCGATGCTATCTAAAAAATGGAAGAATTACCAAATGCAACGAAATAAAATTTCAATTAGGCCTAAACCTTATAAATGAAGAAAATCTCTATTTAATTGCTACAGCTTATACGGCTTATCAATCAGATACAATTTAATTGAACATTATAATGACACCAGTATTCCACTCCTAATCATACCGCCGCTACATTTTATTCGGCTAGCGCAATAGGATGTATTCATATCTTAATGCGGTCCTACTCTAATACCTATTGAGCAGAAGAGGGAGCCACCTGCAGCAGGGCAGATCCATGTATTTAGTATGGTCAAAGGTACTTTCTCAACAAAATGAACAACACAAACCAGGGGCCAGGGCCATAGCCAGCCTTCTAAAATAGAGGAGGCAAAGGGTACTGGTGGGGGTGGGTTTGGGAGGGGGCGTGCCCCCTCCCTAGATTGAAATATTGAAAAATGGCGCATAAAATGGTGTAATTTAGTGGGTTTTGAAGGGAAAAAAAGACTTGATACATGTATAAATTCTTAAAATTTTACTTAAATGTGACTATTTTTTATCCTTTTATATGAATTGAATATGGTCCTACAACTATACGAGGGCAAAGATACAAGTAATCATTGAAAAAAGTACGGCTTCTGTGATGCTCTTAATTTCTATCACTATGAGTGACTCAAAGTCTTGGTTACAATAGGGTCTTTTTGTTTTTGCTGTGTATAATAACTTTAACTTAACAAGTTTTGTTGAGGCTAAACAAACTATTTCTATGCTAATTCCTAACATCATCAGCCAAAATTCAGAGGAGGCAAGCGCCTCTTCTGCCTTAGCCTGGCTACGGCACTGCAAACACACAATACTCTTAAGAAAATGTATTAACATACATTTGAAACATAAAGGATGCCTAAAATAATTAGAAATGTGCTCTCTTTTGGTTGAAAAGGTGTTATTTATGGATGTTTATGTAGTATATAATGCAAATCTGCCTTGATCATGGTGGAAGCATCAGTCTGTTGCCCCGGCAACACAGGAAGTGAGCAGGGTCTCAGTTAAAACTAAATATGAATGTCTCCTATTCTAGAATCGCTCTACGCGATTCCGACATTGACGCGCGTTTTCAGAATTCCCCAAGTGGGCAGCACGATTCCGGAATCGCGCAAATTCCCATACTGCGGGGAACATAGGCCTATGTAAATATTGATAATTTAAAACGGAGTGACTATTTTCACCGTACGGTGAGAATAGTGTTTTGTCTATTTTCACCGTACGGTGAGAATAGTGTTTTGTCTATGTTCACCGTACGGTGATGATAGAGTTTGGTCTATATTCATCGTATGGTGAGAATAGGGGCTGCTCTATTTCTAACGTACGGCGATGAAAAGATCAGGGAAAAATATTTTGGAAAAGCATTGTGTCATGATATTACACACAAAGAGAATTGGAACAAACATTTGCTGAAATAATAAAAAGGCCTAACATCCCAGTTTGAGCATGGCTTATGAGATCTGTTGAGGTGTTATTTCAGCTTTTATTATCTAATAGTTTTTAAAGAGCCAACACTGTATTTTTTTATGTGAAAAGGCAAAAATTTAGGTAGCAAGACAAGGTAGGAACTTTTTGTAATATTGTCATGGATGGAAGTTACGGAACTTAAGGGTAACGTATAGATCTATCTTATGACTTTGGTTAAGGATCGCATTAAAAAGAAATCCACGAAGCAACAAAAATGAAAGACTGATGGGTGGGCAGAGTAAATTCATATACATTAATTGGAGATGTTAAAAAGCCAAACATTTAATGGCATTATGCTGTCACGGTGCCAAGGTAATTGCTTTACAGTAAACCCTCCGTAAGTGGGCACTTTGCTTTGGTCCCGTTTCCAATTGACTATACTATAAAGCTAGCTATCTCCCCATTGACTTGCATAGGAATGTATACATGAACCTAAATGTATACCGGAACTAAAAAATTGTTAAAAATCAAGGATCTGGGGTATCACCTCCCAGTGAACAATTTTGTCTGACCCGTCTGCAAATATAGGCCTACATTTATTTCCATGAAGTTTCAGAACAATCTCGGTGATAGTTTTGGGAAAGAAAATTGTGTGAAAACAGAAAAAATTCACCGAAAATTTGAAACAAAAAATGCAGTGCTACCTGTGGAACAAATAAAGGTCTAAAAGTATCGGTACGTTTTTACGATACGATTATTCCTGTGACTTTTAAAGATTAAAAAAAAAAATCATTGGGGCATGACTATTTGAACAAATTTTGTAGAGACCCCACATAAGGCAGATGATAGATCCCCACCAAGTTTGAAGTGGACCTAGGAAACATTAAACTCTTTCAGTGCCAAATTTATTGCGTCCATTGCGTGCCGAGAAAAGCTGTTGACCTGGGATATTCTCTCTGGAACCATAGGCATAGGCATAGCCCAGGTATGCTGGTAAGTTGAATGGAATGTCTTTTTAGTATTTACGAGGAATACGAATCTGAGATCCTAATGATTATTCAGACTTGTTTGACTTAAGTAGATCGACTTTAGATGTGACTGGCATTGAAAGAGTTACATTGGGAAAGACGACCACAGAGGTGCCAAGTCTCCCGATTTGGCGGGAGATCTCCCGTTTTTGTAATGATATAAATCAACGAAATTTGTCTATCTCCCGCTTTTTTACCTGTTTCCTCCATTATAATATAATAGGACTCCCGCTTTTTGTAACATTTTTCAGCTTGAGCACCCGTTTTATATGTTGGGCAACTTGGCACCTCTGCGACCAGCACAGACCATCATAAAAATTCAAAGCTCATTCCGCTTACGTGCATGTTGCGGAATCTAAGGTGAGCACGGGTTCATGCGGCACTGCCCTCTGGTGGAAATACAATGAAAGTTAAAAAGCACGTGTGACAGCTGGAAGAGCAAGATCTGCAGCGGCACACGAGGTTGACCAGGAACAGGAAGGACCACTTGGCTGTCGGTTCACGTTTGCACAGGCAATAGAAGTTACAAACGGTGACCTGTCTATGAGGTGCGTATTCAACCATGTGATCAAAGCAATGTAAAAGTCAGTAAAGTCGGTAATCATTAATGCCGGCCCAAGTTTCACTGTAGTTTCATCTCCCACTCCCACGTAAAACGTCACTGGCCAGTGCCCATGTACAGGCAGTGTGGCACTGTGGCCCAGCACGGCATCGGCGACCAGGCAAATGGGGAACGATACGCACCGTGCAGGGGAACTTGAACAATCATGAAGAGTGTTCCGTGAAGATCCTGTTGAGAATGCCTGTCACGGCTAACTACGTAGGGCCTACTAGCACTGTCAGTTGTGATGGTGGGCACTTGTTGACTATTGTCTGTATTGACACCGACAGCTTTGATTGTTGCTGAGGCAGCAAAATGACGATGAGCCAGTGCTGTCCAACAGAAAATCTCTACAGCAAAATTTTCTTAACTTGAAGCATTTTTTCTACTTATGTACATAACAAACACTTATTTTTAGAGAAAATCTGTACCGGTGGCAGTTTTGAAGAGCTTTGTAGTAAAATTTTGCTACAGTGCACCAGTTGCTCTGCAAAAAAAAAAAAAAAAAAAAAAAAAAAACCGAAAAAAAAAAAAGAAAACGAAACAAAAAAGAAAACGAAACAAAAAAGAAAATGAAACATAAAAAAAACGAAACAAAAAAGAAAACGAAACAAAAAAACCGAAACCAAAAAAAAAAAAAAAAAAACGAAACCAAAAAAAAAAAAAAAACAAAAACAAAAAACAAAAAAAAAAGAAAATGAAACAACAACAACAAAAAAGAAAACGAAACAAACAAACAAAACCCTGGATGGTGGGCGGAGTCTGGGGGCGAAGCGATAAAATTAAAGGAAGCAACTATAAATGGCATAATTAAATAATATTACATCTTTATTTGCCAACAGGTAGTTGAATACATCCATGTAAAACAATATTTATAACAAAATGTCAAGATCAGTTAAAAGGAAATGATACAGCAAACCACTATAGCATAGGCCTATCCATATATGCTTAAGTAACCCTGTGATTGTTTCAGCTCATGCTGAGTACTTCAAAGATAACTGTAGCTGCCATGATATAATGTTTGGAGTCAAGAGAGGGAGGGGAGGGAGGAATAAGAGACCAGATTTAGAAGATCTTGACAATGCCTTTTTTTTTAAAACAAGAATATCTGTTTTTTTGTTCTTGTTATAAAGAAATAAGTTATTTTCAGGAAAAGTAGAATGATTTTCTTAGTTCATTATTGCAGAAAATGTCCGTCAAAATAAAGAATTTTTGCTGTGGGTAACCTTATGATTTTAGCTTGCTTTAATATATATTATTATACTAGCAGTCATCCAGATTACTTCAAAGGCCATTCGGGGTGTATAGATAGCATCTTGTTCTATATCCTATTGAAATTGTGTTTACTTAAGCTAATTACTCTGATTCAGAATATGACACACACCAGAAAGGTTTCCCACCAAAATCTCTGATCCAGTCACTTGGCAACTGTGCAGCTGCCAGGATATAGACCTAATGTATGGACACACAAATGGAAAACCTAGTATGTTCCTAACTAACAATTTGGGGAATTACGAATACTTATAGTCCTACTGGTTCTTGCATCAAGCTCAGCATTATCCAGGAGGGACCTCCCCATTGTCTGTTGACTCAGCTAGGGTTAGCCAACAGAGCGTGGGCAAGTCCCTCGGTGCTAACTCGGCATGTGGTTGCAAACCTGTCTAGAGGAGTTTTTAAACAGCTTATTTTGGCCAGTTGCTTTTTTTTTTTTTCCAAAAACAACACATTTTCCCCTTGATTAATTCAAGGATCTGCCAGTGCATGTAGGGACTTTTTATTAGCTCAGCTCACTTGTCAGTCAGCTGAGCTTACAGGATAGGTGGCGATCTCTTGTGGGTGGTCCATCTGTCCATCTGTCATTCATTGTCTGTCCATTCACATCTCACATTTTAGACTTCTCCAAAACCAAAGGTCATATTTTCTTCAAACTTGGTGGGGATATATCTTGGTCCAGTGATTTTGGATTTTTTTTTAATGTATTTTTTTTATTCCTTTCTTGGCAAAACCTGAAAAAATCATCTCAAAACTGGAAAGCAAATAGCTCTGAAATTGCATGGACACACTTCTGGGGTCCACTAGACCTTAATTTGTTCACCAAGTGGCACTGTGATTCTTTTACATACGGTATGCTTGCGTGTGAAAGCTATTTCGACTTCTCTGATAGTGTTTCTTAGATTCCTCTGAAACTTAAAAGAAATGTAGCTTGTGGAAGGATCAAACAGAGGTGTTCATCAGGTGATGATGTTCCACATCTCTAATTATGACAGCTTTGAAAAAAAATTTTGGTACCTTCAAACTTGGTGGCAATTCACCTTGGGTGGGTCTTCAGCAGTTTTGTTCAAATTGTTTCACTCCAGTGATTTTTTTAGTTTTTTAAATTTTTTTGTGTATTTTTGTCAAAATTTTCAAAAATCTTCTCAGAAACCAAGCAAATTGCTTTGAAATTGCAAAGGGGCACTTCTGGAGACCTCTAGACCTTAATTTCTTCAGCAGGTGGCACTGCAATTATTGTTTACTTCTTTAAAGAATTTTTGTGTGTTATATTTTTTTTTTACTTTTTCTCCCAAACGGTAAATTGGATTCTCTTCAGATATATTGGGAATGTATGTGGACTTGATCGGTACAAAATCTGTTCATAACATGGTGTTGTTGATATTTATGATTTTCAACAAAATATCAAAATTCAGAAAAATTGGTAAGGGGATACATGTTCATGTTAGCAACATCGATGATGGTCTTAAACAAAGGTGAGGTTGAAACGTTGAAGTTCACAGGACCACTTCAGTGTGTGCATGTAAGGTCAGCTGGGCACAGGACTGTCACAGTCCTTTTGTTTAATTCATTTTTATTTATTCTGAGTATTGCAAACTGTATTGGTTGTGTATGTGTGCTTGATTATGAACCATTTCAAAAGCATATTTTATTGTCACTTCTGTCAGTGATATAACACACAAGGTGGCTGTACTAAACTTGAAAACAGATGGGCTTGAAGGCCAATGTTTCCAGTGGAGTTGGGGGTTTTAGGCCACCCTCAAAAATGTGTTTTCTTACCTGCAACAGTTTTGAGAAGAAAAAGATGAGGAGGGAGGGTGTTTTGTTGTTGTTTTTTTGTTTTTAATTTGGTTTTGTTTTTAGTGAGTTTCATGTGTATGAGGGAGGTAGATTTTTTTTCAGAATTTACATTTATTTCTGCACATATATATTCAAGAAAAACAAAGAGAAAAAAAAATAAAATTCCTTCAATGTGTTGATGAGGTGGAGCTAATATATATATATACATACATATATATATATACATACATATATATATATATATATATATATATATATATATATATATGTATATATGCAAAAGTAATAGGTACTGTGACATCTCAATTTGATTTTGAAGGAGACTTTCTCTAGTTCCTGTTAAATACATTGAAGCAAAAATAATCTGCCAAGTCTGGACATGTTGTAACAATGGTACCAAAATTTTACTCAAAAAAAAAAAAACAAAACAAAAAACAAAAAAAAAACACCAAAGAAAAAAGCCCCACCCATTGTTGCAGTGTCAGTGACAGTCGCGGCATATGCGAGACTCTGGATGATGATGATTTATGGTGTTCTTTTATGCCTCTCGTCCACAGTGTAATTAAGCAACGGACTGTCTCTTTATAACATGAAATTTTCAAGACTCTCTCACCATTGCGTAATTTTTACTATTGCTTCAACTGTCCAAGTTTATTTTACATGGTACTCTATACCCTGGATCCTTAATGTCACGTATTGTCTCATTTGACTAATCTCCTTTGTCTATAGCTTTCAAGAACACTTGCCCCATACTCTACAGTTGTTATTCCGCAGATGCTAGTGTACCTGATGGACTGGTAGACTCACTCAGATTCTTAAAGGTCAAATGTCAAAGATGACGGTAATTTCCCACATTTTAGCATTAATGTGTATATCAGGACCACATTTTTCGAACCCGAAAAAATTTTTGTATGATTTTACCTCCGGGATACGAAAAAAAACGTCTTTTATCACCCTCACCACTGAAAACATTATTGAAGTTATTACCGTATTTTTGCCGCCAGATGGCGTGCTTTGTGACGTCATTCTTGTCAAAGCAAGTGGGAAAGAAGATGCCGGAATACATGTTTGACCCTATGTTCGGTTGGGAAGATGATGAAGAGAGTAGTTTTGGACCACAGGTTATATTCAGATCCGTTGTAAAACCGTACATTTATGAGCCTTAGCAAAGAGGAGACGTAATGAGGAGATGGCGGTGGTGCCGTGCGACTCCGAGGAGAACGTGGACCCAGACTGCCAGAGCCGGAGGACCCAACAGATGTTTCATGGTATGTGGATTATGCTCAATTTTGCGAGAGGAATATACGCCACTCGGACAGAGTTTTGTAGATTTTTCTCGTGTCGTGTGGTCACAATAGCGTACACTAAAGTTTCGTATCGAATTAAAGTTATACAGATCAACAAATTCCGCGTAGCTGGCAATGAAAGACGTGTGTATGCTGGGGCATTTCTCCATTGCCTTTCTCGGGAGTACCGTGCCCGTGGAAGACTTCAGTAAAGCCCCTTGTCTCATTTGTAAACTCGAGTTTGTCTGTGTTTTAGATGCCATTGGTATTGTGCATGTGATGATACTTGTAACAAACGAATGACATTTTTTAAAAGCCAAATCTGACCGAGCCGTCTGCACAGATCGTGAGTAGCTTGGAGTGGGGCAGTAATACACAAGGCCACACAAGACTGGCTACCGGGTCACGCTTTATCTCGTTGCACAATCACTGATGCTAACAGTGATAATTAGTTTATGGGGGGCGGGAGGTAAACGGCAGCTACTGTTCTGGCTAAGTAGAATACACAGGCGTGCATACAAAGTCAAATACGGTGCTGAGGAACGACTGGGTAAAGGAAACGCTATGAATATATTCCATATTTATGAAAGGGTTTTTGAGTGAGAGCAAGTATTTCCCACCCAAATACTGTCTTGATGGGTGAAAAGTGCGTAGCAGTTTTCAACATAGTTGTTGCTTCTGTAACATAAAAAGTCCGAAGTGAAAAAGCAAAAAAAAAAAAAAAGAAAAAAAGGGGCGGGGTGGCATTCTGACAATTTTGAAATCTCTTCCTTCCTTTCTCTTTATTTTCTTTCTTTCTCTTAATTGTTTGTTTGCTTTCTTTCTTTTTCTCTCACTTTCTTTATTTGACTTGCACCAAAAAAAAAAAAAAAAAAACCAACTGGGCATTGTGACAATTTGAACCATAAACTAAAACTGTCAGAACTGTCCTGAAACCTTTTTCCTGTTCATAGTATAAATAGTGGTGAACTGTGATTTTTGTCACTTGTTCTTAAAAACCATCCCTAATAAAAAAAACGGGACAAAATATTCAAGTTACTGTAAAAATATATAAAGTTTGAGGTACATGGAGAGGAACTGTTTTGTACAAAAAGGAGCTGCAGTCCTGTGACAGTGGTCGCCACGAGGCTATCACATGTCAACAAGGTCAAGGTCAACCATTAAACAAAGGAAGAACTGGACTCGCACGTGTTGACCAGTGTTTACGTTTAGACGCATCACTGGGCACACGAACGGAAATAGTGGACTGGCGACAACAATAAGTGGATTTTAATTACGAGGTTGTGATACAAAGTGTGGAGCGGTAATTTTGTTTAATAAAAGCTTAATTAGCTTACAAATGTTACAAATTGGCAGAATACTTCATCGCAACGATGCTTCGTTTGTTCATCATGAAACTTTGAAAGATGTCATCATACACGCGATGGCGGGGAAGCCTGATTGATTTTGGAACATTCGTCACTATATAGTTTTTCGGGTCTTTTCGATTAAAATTTTATGGGCGCTGTTTCAAGAAGTAAACAAGATGATCGAGTTAATCTGTTGTGTTATGCTTGGTGCAGTGGGACTACGAGGCCGACGTGGTGAGGCACTGAGGGAAACCACGCTTTCACCGTCTGTGCGAAGAAAAAAGTGCACAAATCCGAGTAGATCTACAGTAGCCACGCTTTTGAGCGACCAACCCCCGCGCAGACCAAAAAGCAGTTGTATAATGCAAGTGGTCTCTCATTGGAGGAGCCCCATACTCGCGAGCTGAACACTAACAGTAACAGCTCTAATCCTGGGCCGCCTTTCCCTGGTGGTAGCGAGGTACGCAAATTTCTGCAACCACCAGTTCATCATGATCGATTACATATGCTTTGGGAAAAAACACGATTTATTACATTTAACCATTACAACCCTTAAAATCTTTATTTCAATAACAAACGCTTGCCTTGGTGGTGAAACTAGTGAAAGACGTGTTGCAACTTGAAAATATTTGGCGGTCCTGAGTAGTGTCTTTCCATTACGCTCAGCCTCAATGGGGCTGATGCATAATCCCGTACGGAGCTTTCGCTTGTGAAGTAATGAGCTTAAAGTTAACTGTCGTAAAATTGTTTTGATGATATAACTCACTTCCTTAACCTTATTCTACACATTCCATGGAGCCTAACTCACCGTAGTTCATAAGTTATGGATCAAAATAAGATTCGGCATTTTCTTACTGCCACCACGTGTGTTTTGGGCACCATGTTTACCTCGATCTGAACCGTGGGAAAAATAGATCGACTCACTTCGTCAGTGTCGGTCGCTGAGTCATGCAGGCAAGCACGTGCTTGATCGGGGTTTTGATCCAGCGAAAGTTATCACCGTTCATTTTATAAATATTCTATCATAAAACGTTGTTCAATTAGAAATGAGAACACTAAATAATATTTCTGTAGCTTTGCTCGTATCTGCCAGGGTTAGGTAAGGTTTCGCATGCAAAAAAGAGATGACCACGTGGGTTGTTGATCTGCGGGGAAATGACGGAAGATTGTTCCGGACATTTCCGGAGAGCGTTGGCAACATTCGTCCTGCATTTGGATTTGAAGTATTTCAAGGTGGATGATGTGAACGATCATGAGTGCGAGTGACCAAGTTCCCACCACAAGGAAATTTCTGCCGATCATTATGAGGTTTAGTTCAGAAAACGATCCATAATATCCCAGCATACATTTTTTTCTACTCAGTCACAAATCACGGTTAAGTAAACAGGTCCAATTACGAAATAAACACCCCCACCCCCCACCCCATTTGTATAATGTGGTCACAAAATCTGTTCATTAGACATGGTTGCTGGTCACGTTTAACAGGTGGTCGTTCATAACAGGTAAATTATCAAAGAAAAACAAATGACCGAATTTGGTCCTTCAAACCACGTGGTCATTTATACGAGGGGTCGTTCAATACAGGGAGAGACCCATATATGGGTTAGGGCGATGGTCATGGATGCTATCAGTATATTTCAGTCAATTTCCGTATACAGTGTTGGCAAATTATTCACAAGATACAGTGTTTTTCATTCAAATTCAAATGAAAAATAAATTTAGAAACTGGCCTTCTTTTAATCATGGATCGTTGAGGCCTCGATTTTTCAATTTTTTTTTTTTATAATTTTTTTGTGTGTTTTTCCTATTTTTGTCTCCTCCAGAACCATCACTCAGATTGAGCAGAAACTTGGTGGAGATGTTCTTTGTGGAAGGGTCCAAGTTTTTCACTAGGTGGCACTGCTGTAGATTCCTGATTTTTGCCGGGGTTTTTTTTGTTTTTTTTCGTTTTTTTTTTGTTTTTGTTTTTTAGCTCAGCTGACTTGTCAGTCAGCTGAGCTTTTGTTAGGGTCCGTCCTCCGTCTGTCCACAATTTACATTTTCGACTTCTTCTCAAAAACCGTTTGCCAGATCCACTTCAAACTTAGTGGGGATGTGCCTTGGGTGGGTCTCTACGAAGTATGTTCAAATAGTCACGGTCCAGTGATTTTTGGATTTTTAATGATTTTTTTGGTTCTTTTTTGGGTAAATCTTAAAAAATCTTCTTCTCCGAAACCGCTCACCCAATTGCTTTGATGTCACACAGGAACACTCCCTGGGACTCCTAGTTTTTAATTTGTTCACCAAGTGGCGCTGCAATTTTTTTCTAATTTTGTACTAATTTTTGTGTGATTTTGTACTAATTTTTGTGTGATATAGCTATTTTTGACTTCTTCTCCAGAACCATCACTCAGATTAAGCTGAAACATGGTGGATATGTTCCTTGTAGAAGGGTCAAACAAAGTTGTTCATTATGTGGGAATGCTGCTGATATCTGATTTTTAACGATTTTTTCAATTCGGGTACTTATCGGTCAAAGCATCTTTCCTATTGATTACTATGCAAGTCAATGGACATTCTAATGCTAATTCACATTTTCGACTTCTCCTCCAAAACCGTCATCCAGATTAATTTCAAACTTGGTGGCAATGTACCTTGGGTGGGTTTCTATGAGGTTTGCTCAAATGGTCATGCTCCAGTGATTTTTGGATTTTTAATGAATTTTTTTCAAAAATCTTTACAAAAGTTTTAATAGAAAAGTTTAACATGGAAATTTCTTCTAATGGTTATTACTTGAATTATTTTGGCCAGATTTACTTCAAACTTGGTGGGGATGTGCATTGGGTGGATCTCTAGCAATTTTGTTCAAATGGTCACGCTTTATTGATTTTGGGATTTTTTATGAATTTTTTTGTTCTTTTTGGGGGCAAATCTTAAAGAATCATCTTCTCCGAAACTGCCCCGGCCAATTGCTTTGATATCCCACAGGGACCCTGCCGGGGCGCCTAGTTCTTAGTTTGTTCACCAGGTCTCGCTGCGATTTTTTTATGAATTTTTGTACGTTTTTGCTATTTTCAACTTCTTCTGCAGAACCGTCACTCAGATTAAGCTGAAACTTGGTGGATATGTTCCTTGTAGAAGGGTCAAACAAAGTTGTTCACTAGGTGGCACTGCTGTGGATTCCTGATTTTTAACGATTTTTAATTCAGGTACTTGTCGGTCAATGCAGCTTTCCTATTGATTACTATGCAAGTCAATGGACATTCTAATGCTAATTCATATTTTTAGCTCAGCTGACTAGTCAATTAGCTGAGCTTTTTTGAGGGTCCGTCGTCTGTCCGTCCGTCATCGTCCACAATTTACATTTTCGACTTTCGAAAACCGTAAGCCAGATTTACTTCAAACTTGGTGGGGGTGTACCCTGGGTGAATCTCTACCAATTTGGTTCAAATGGTCATGCTCCAGTGATTTTTTTGATTTTTTTATGAATTTTTGTTGTTGTTCTTTTTTTGGGCAAATCTTAAAATATCTTCTCAGAAACCGCTCACCCAGTTGCTTTGATATCTCACAGGGACACTCCTGGGAACTCTTAGTTCAGAATTTTTTTGCTGCAATTTTTTTCCATTTTTTTGTGAGTTTTTGTGTGTTTTTGTTATTTTCGACTCCCTTTCCAGAACCGTCACTCGGATCAAGCTGAAACTTGGTGGATATGTTCCTTGTAAAAGGGTCAAACAAACTTCTTCAAAAGGTTGACTCAGTTAATTGTTTCATTCATTTTTTGAAAAAGTACAAAATGAAAAAAAAAAATATCTTTACAAAACCTGAACATGGAGATTTCTTGTAATGGAAACAACTTAGATAATTTTGGCCATATATATGTCACACTTTGTTGAAATGGACCTTTGATAGGTCTCTACATATTTTATTCAAATGGTCACACTGCATTGATTTTTGCATAAATTTTTGTGTAAATTTTTGAGAATAAGCAGATGCATGTCAGCTGAGCACAGGATCATCATGATCCTTTTGTTTTGCTTTTTTTTCTATTGAGGTACTTGTTAAATGCATCTTCTCTATTGCTTACTATGCAAGTCAATGGGCATTTTAATGGCAATTCACATTTTGGACTTCTCTGAAGAAACTGTTTGTCAGATTTACTTCAAACTTGGTGGCAATGTACCTTGGGTGGGTCATCTACCAAGTTTGTTCAAATGGTTATGCTGCAGTGTTTTTGGATTTTTTATGATTTTTTGTTTAAATCGTTAAAAAGTTTATCATGCGAATTTCTTGTAATGGGTATAACTTAAATAATTTTGGCCAGATTTGTGCCAAACTTGTTAGGGATGTACGTTTTATAGATATCTACCTTATTTTGTGCAAATGGTTATATGTTTTTCAATTCTGGTGCTTATCGGTAAATGTACCTATTCTGTTGTTTGCAAGTCAACTGGAATTCTAATGCATTCTAATGGTAAATCACATTTTGGACTTCTCTGTATAAATTGTTTGTCAGATTTACTTCAAACTTGGTGGCAATGTACCTTGGGTGGGTTTGAACCAAGTTTGCTCAAATGGTCAGGCTCCAGTGATTTTTGGATTTTTTATAATTTTTTTCAAAAATCGTTGAAAAAGTTTTAACAGGAAAGTTTAACATGGGAATTTCTTGTAATGTGTATAACTTAAATAATTTTGGCCACATTTGTGCCAAACTTGGTATGGATATACATTTTATATTTTTTGTCTACCTAATTTGTGCAAATGGTCATATTCTAGTGATGTTTGGACCTTGACCTCATTCCCAAGGTCACAGGACAACTGACACAAAATTTACTGTTCACTTGATAACTTGAGATCTGTTTTGAGTTAAGACCTTGATGTTGCACATGTTAATGTTTCTCTATGAAAGTCACGCTTACACAGTACATGAGTGACCTTGACCTCGTTTCTGGAGTCACAGTGCGACATACATGAATTTTACTTTTCACTTTAATTTGAGAACTACTTGAACTGGGACCTTGATGTTGCACATGTTAGTGATCCTCTGAAAAGGTCAGACTTACTCCGTACATGGGTGGCCTTGATCCTATTCCAAGTTCACAGAGCTCCAAGTGTTATGAATGTCTAGGTCAGCTGAGGATGGGCTGTTCACATAGCCCTCTTGTTTATGATTTTTTTGTTTTTTTGGGGGGCAAATCTTAAAAATTCTTCTTCTGGGAAACTGCTCAGCCGATTGCTTTGATATCACACAGGAACACTCCTAGGCACTCCTGGCTCTGAATTTGTTCACCAGGTGGTGCTTTTTTTTGTGTGTCTTATTGCCATTTATAACTTCTACGTTTCTCAGATAAAGCTGAAACTTGATGGATATGTCCCTTGTGGAAGGGCCAAACAAAATTGGTCACTAGGAGGCACTGTTGCGGATTCCTGATTTTTAATGATTTTTTCAATTCGGGTACTTGTCGGTAAATGCACCTTTCCTGTTGCTTACTCAAGCCAATGGGCATTCTAGTGCTAATTCAATTCTTCTGCGAAACCTGGCAATGTACCTTGGGTGGGTCTCTAGCAGATTTGTTCAAATCAAAATTTGGAGTTTTTATGAATTTTTCTGTTCTTTTTTGGGACAAATCTTAAAAAAAATCTTCTCCTCAGAAACTGCTCACTCGATTGCTTTGATGTCACACAGGAGCACGCCTAAGGACCCCTAGTTCTGTTTTTGTTCACCAAGTTGCGCTGCGATTATTTATATTTTTTGTTTTTTTGTGTTTCATTGCTATTTTTGACTTCTTTTACAGAACCGTCACTCATATTAAGCTGAATGTTGGTGGATGTGTTCTTTATGGAAAGGTCAAACAAAATAGTTCACTAGGTGGCAATGCTCTGGATTACTGATTCTTCACAATATTTTTAATTCAGGTATTTACTGGTCAATGCACCTTTCCTATTGATTACTGTGTAAGTCAATGGGTATTCTAATGCTGATTCACATTTTGACCTGTTTATGCAAAACTGGCATTCAAATTCACTTTAAACTTGGTGGCAATGTACCTTGGTTGGGGTCTCTAACAGATTTGTTTAAATGGAAACACTCCATTGATTTTTGGATTTTTTATGAATTTTTTGTTCTTTTTTAGGGATAATTCTCAAAAAATGGCAAGTGTATATGTACATGTCAGCTGAGCACAGGACTGTCACAGTCCTCTTGGTTTATAAACTAAGTAAAGCATAAGCAAGGAACTGGGTATTATTATTTTCATAAATTATATTCAACAAAATGTTTTTGTTACACCTGAACAGTCTTTCCTTCAATTATTTCAATTTGTTCAACAGCCCTACAGGCCTTCATATGCTTTGCCCCTGCATTTAGGCCACCAGGCCTTGTTTTTGTTTTGTTTTTGTTTTTTGTTTTGGTGCAAGTCAAATAAAGAAAGTGAGAGAAAAAGAAAGAAAGCAAACAAACAAGTAAGAGAAAGAAAGAAAATAAAGAGAAAGGAAGGAAGAGAAGGAAGAAAGCTTTTGGATACTCATATAGTCTGAATAAGCCTCACTGCCTCCTAGCTATGCTTTGAATGAAAGACTTGGATTTCAAAATTGTCAGAATGCCACCCCCCCCCCCCCCCCCTTTTTTTTTTTTTTTTTTTTTGCTTTTTCACTTCAGACTTTTTATGTTACAGAAGCAACAACTATGTTGAAAATTGCTACGCACTTTTCACCCATCAAGACAGTATTTGGGTGGGAAATACTTGCTCTCACTCAAAAACCCTTTGATAAATATGGAATATATTCATAGCGTTTCCTTTACCCAGTCGTTCCTCAGCACCGTATTTGACTTTGTATGCACGCCTGTGTATTCTACTTAGCCAGAACAGTAGCTGCCGTTTACCTCCTGCCCCCCATAAACTAATTATCACTGTTGGCATCAGTGATTGTGCAATGAGATAAAGCGTGACCCGGTTGCCAGTCTTGTGTGGCCTTGTGTATTACTGCCCCACTCCAAGCTACTCACGATCTGTGCAGACGGCTCGGTCAGATTTGGCTTTTAAAAAATGTCATTCGTTTGTTACAAGTATCATCACATGCACAATACCAATGGCATCTAAAATACAGACAAACTCGAGTTTACAAATGAGACAAGGGGCTTTACTGAAGTCTTCCACGGGCACGGTACTCCCGAGAAAGGCAATGGAGAAATGCCCCAGCATACACACGTCTTTCATTGCCAGCTACGCGGAATTTGTTGATCTGTATAACTTTAATTCGATACGAAACTTTAGTGTACGCTATTGTGACCACACGACACGAGAATAATCTACAAAACTCTGTCCGAATGGCGTATATTCCTCTCGCAAAATTGAGCATAATCCACATACCATGAAACATCTGTTGGGTCCTCCGGCTCTGGCAGTCTGGGTCCACGTTCTCCTCGGAGTCGCACGGCACCACCGCCATCTCCTCATTACGTCTCCTCTTTGCTAAGGCTCATAAATGTACGGTTTTACAACGGATCTGAATATAACCTGTGGTCCAAAACTACTCTCTTCATCATCTTCCCAACCGAACATAGGGTCAAACATGTATTCCGGCATCTTCTTTCCCACTTGCTTTGACAAGAATGACGTCACAAAGCACGCCATCTGGCGGCAAAAATACGGTAATAACTTCAATAATGTTTTCAGTGGTGAGGGTGATAAAAGACGTTTTTTTTTTGTATCCCGGAGGTAAAATCATACAAAAATTCTTTCGGGTTCGAAAAATGTGGTCCTGATGTACACATTAATGCTAAAATGTGGGAAATTACCGTCATCTTTGACATTTGACCCGTAAGAGTGAATTTTGTGCGTTGAAAGTTTTCGCACTAAACTCAAGTGATTACTCGTGCATTCATCGATTCAGTATAAACTGATGAACAAACGAGCAATCGGCTCAGATTTGGGAGACATGAAAGGGCAAGTGAAAGAGTTAACTAGACCAGATTCACTTCAAACTTGGTGGCAATGTACATTGGGTAGGTCTCAACCAGGTTTATTTAAATGGTCATGCTCCAGTGGTTTTTGGATTTTTAGCTCATCGGACTTGTCAGTCAGCTGAGCTTCTATGGGATGGTCCTTCATCCTTTGTCTGTCAACAGGTGTGATGACCTGTTGACAAAGCTAGCAATAATATTGCACTAACTTGTAAACCATACTACATTAATACAATACTGAGTGAATTAAATAATGAAAGTTATCAACAGGCAATAACCTCTGATACTGTTATCAAGGACCAAGTGGATAAAAACAAGTTGAAATGCATTTCTCAATTGAGGACAAGAAATTACCAATTATATACACATGTATATGCAATCATCAAAATGCATAAAAACCCGGTTAAATTCAGGTTCATCATTGCAGCAAAGAAACGTGTTTCGAAACAAGTTGCCAAATGACTCACTAAAGTTCTCAAACTTGTCAAAAATTTACATACTAACTACTGCAAAAAATGAGAATGTACATGGGAGTGAATAGAATGTGGATTACAGAGAGCACAAGTGATATTCTACTAGACATTGACAAAATCAGCTAGAAGAATGGTGCCAAACCAATTCATACCTTTGATTTCTCAGCATTGTATACAAAGATCAACTTGATAGACTTAAACAACATGTTAATTTCAATGTTGGGTAAAGCGTTCAAAGGTGGCACATGTCAGTATATATTAAAATATCTGGTGCTGAGGCTAAATTTGATAAAGGTAAGAATAGAGGAATATCTTACACAAAGCAAGAGTGGGCTCATATGATAGAATACAGTATGAACAATGCATACCTTTGCTTTGGAACCAGAGTCTATCAACAACTAGTAGGCATACCAATGGGAACAGATCTAGCCCCATGTATTGCCAGCCTTTATTTACATTATTATGAATCAAAATGGATGGAAGAATTGGTAAAAGAAACTTTACAGCTGCAAGAAGACATATTCTCACACAAGAAGATTTATAGATGACCTGTGTGCTTTAAACAGTGGAGATGAAGTAAAGGGCAATTGGAAAAACATATATCCCAAAGAATTAATATTAAATCTGGAAAATGAAAGTGATGCAAAAGCTACTTTCCTTGATCTGGATATAGAAATAAAGAACATGTCAACCAGTATGTAACAAAGATATTTGACAAGAGAGACCAGTTCAAATTTTATATTATCTCCTACACTGATCTGACAGGAAACATTCCAGAGAAACAAGCATATGGAGTTTGTATTGGACAAGTGATACGTATTGCTAGAAACACCATACTTTTTAGCGATTTTTTCAATAGAGTCAGAACTTTGTTGCTGAAACTACAACACAAAGGTTATAAAAAACAACAACCACACAAAACTCTGTTGAAATGTTTCCAGAGATATGAACAAATACCTAATAAATACAACACCATCTCAAGAACATTAGTCAAACTATGTCAAGATGGAGCTTGAAATGACTAAGTGTAATTGTCAAAGTGTTTAGAGTGGTAAGAGGGAAAGTACTCGGGGTAAAGTACATGTATAGTTAAACCACCTAGAGAATTTTCTCTAGTCTGTCTTAAGTCGGAAAACCATGATCATACTCACTTTTTGCAGGATTTCTTTCTTTTCAGTCTTCATCCAGTATAGTGGAAGAGGTGGCTTCCAGCTTATACCTTTGTACACTTTACCTCATAACACCTCTAGTCAACTGTATGGTGGTAAAAATTGTATTACTATTTACCTGTTTATACCAGTGTCGGTATGTTGGAATAGTGTATGAAGCTTTTAGGTTTCAAAGGAGACATCCATCTGTACGTAATTCACGTTTTCGATTTCTTCTCCAAAACCGTCAGCCAGATTTACTTCAAACTTGGCGGTAATGTACCTTGGGTGAGTCTCTACCAAGTTTGTTCAAATCACCATTCTTTCTTTGAGCAAACCTTCAAAAATCTTCTTTTTCAAAACCATTCACCCAAGTGCTTTGATACTACACAGGAACATTCTAAGGGAATTTTAGTTCTTAATTTCTTCATCAGGTGGTGTTGCAATTTGGTTCCATTTTTTATGATTTTTGTGTGTGTGTATTTGCTATTTTTAACTTGTTCCCCAGAACCGTCACTCAGATTAAGGTGAAACTTGGTGGATATGTTCCTTGTGAAAGGGAAAAACAGAGTTGGATACTAGGTGGCATTACTGTGGATTCCCAATTGTTAAAAAAATTTTCCATTTGGGTACTTATTAGTAAATGCGCCTTTTCTCTTGATTACTATGTATGTCAGTGGGCATTCAAATGCTAATTTACATTTTGGACTTCTGTCAAGTAACTGTCGGTCAGATTGACTTGAAATTTGGTGGCAATGTACCTTGGGTGGGTGTCTACCAAGTTGTTCAAATGGTCATGCTCCAGTGATTTTTTGATTTTTATATTTTTATATATATTTTTTTTTTTTGGTCAAATCTTTGAAAAAGTTTTAATAGGAAAGTTTAACATGGGAATTTCTTGTAATGGTTATAACTTCAAAAATTTTGGCCATATTTGTGTCAAACTTGGTGGGGATCTACATTTGATAAGTGTCTTCCTATTTTGTCCTATTGCAAGTCAACAGAACCACAAGTGTGATGAATTTCTTGGTCAGCTGAGCATGGGCTGTTAACACAGCCCTCTTGTGTATGAATTTTTGTGTTAAGGCTATGTTTGACTTATTCTCCAGAACAGCTGAACAGAATTGCTTAAAAATTTATCTCAGAATATAATTTGAATTTAGACAATGAAAGTTTGGGAAAACCATGGATACATGTTCGTTTTTGACGAAGTTATGGGAAATCAAGCTTTGTGACTAAGTGTTACCGCTGTATATTATATATGGCTATTGTATTTACATTGTCGACTTCTTCTCAAAAAGCTGTGCTTCGAATGTTTTGATCTGCACATGGGTGTTCCCCAGGTGGACCTCTACCAAGTTTGCAGAGGAGGTGATGGTGCAATATTTTTTTTTCTATTTTTTTAAAAATTTATAATGGATTTTTTGAAAAAAAAAATCTTCATCTCAAGAACTACTTCGCCAAATGCTTATATGATATTACACGTAGGTTCACCTAGGGTCACCATGTTCCTATTTTGGCCACCAGGTGGTGCTGCAATTTTTTCTATTTTAATGAATTATATATCAAACTTTGCCAGCACTGCACACTCATATAGCTATACAGACAACAGTACATGTGTTGCAATACTGTAAAAGCATATTCCAGTCAGTAGAGCGCAGGATCATGATGATCCTCTTGTTTACAAATTTTTTGTTTGTTTTTCACGTTTTTTTGACTTTCTCTACAAGTTTGTCTGTCAGATTGTTCTGAAACATGGTAGAAAGGAAGCATGAGGGAGGATTAATCAAAAGTGGTCACCAGGGTGTCATACTGTCAGTCTGTGTCCCAGATTTTTAATGAATTCTTTAATTTGGGTACATGTTCTTGTTGGTTAGTGAATATGTTATTGATTACCACGTAAGTCAATGAGGGTTGCGATGGAAACTCACATTTTTTACTTCCTCTCCAACATCCTCACCCCCCAGGCTGGATTGGGACTTATTATGGGTTGAATGTCAAGGTCAGCTGGGGATGGGTCCTCTTGTTTGGTGATGGTCATCAGATTATATGTCAGCAGAGCATTAGGACCAAAGGCCTCTTGTTTCCTTGTTGGTGGTGTTCACATATCTTAGGTTAAATTTGTAATTTGGGACCCAAAAAGGTGTTTGTTCAGTGTTTACAAAAGTGAGGTACATGTGTTCACCAATGACAAGTAAAATTAATATTTTAATTTGAAGGCTTCCTATTAAATATACAAAGGGACTGAAAAGAACGTTCACTGATGTCAGGTGTTTTGATGACAAGTTTTTGCATGGCATAGCTGGCACATGGTACTGTAACTGGCCATGGATAAGATGTAGCATGACTTGCCAGGCCATGCAAAAGCTACTGACTTGAGACAACACATATATAAGAAATGACCTCCTCCTCCTCCTCCTCCTCCTCCTCCTCCTCCTCCTCCTCCTCCTCCTCCTCCTCCTCCTCCTCCTCCTCCTCCTCCTCATCATCATCATCATATGGTATGTGTGTTCCAGAAAAACTTGCAAAATACATCTGACTTGAGACAACATATGTTGGTTCTTGAAAGTCAATAAGAAGTGACTTTATTTGTACAGAGTGAAGGTCAGTAATGTTCTGGCATGTGTCCTCCTCCTCCTCCTCCCCATCATCATCATCATCATCATCATCATCATCATCATCATCATCATCATCATCATCATCATCATCATCATCATCATCATCATCATCATCATCATCATCATCATCATCATCATCATCATCATCATCATCATCATCATCATCATCATCATCATCATCATCATCATCACAAGTATTATCCAGAGGAAAAAAATAGTGTCCACACAAATGTTTACATGTCAAAGTTGCACATTCTGACATACACATTCACAACAGCTTGTGTGGTAGAAGATAGTTCTCAACTGATACCTGTACACAAATAGATTTTTTAAAATAGAAAGTGATACACTGTGAAAGCAGAAAACCTCCAAAACACTGAGGATGGAACTTAAGTAATGGTTTATGTCTGTAAAGTTTGTTGATTTATCAACAGAGATTCTACAGATAATAGATTCTATTATCTGCAGAATCTCTTAATGAAGCACTGCATATATATGTAAGTGTAGTCTCCTCACTTGTTTTTCAGCTAGATATCAAACTTTTGAGTGAAGTTTGTAAGAAATATACAGAATTGTCAGCCCTTCTTAAGCAGCTAATCTTGCCATTGCTTCCAGAGCTTGTCAAGAAAAGCATCTGACCTGATTTTCATTTGACCAAGGAAAGGTTTAAAAAAAAAAAAACATGCACCCAGAGTCTGTTAAGGAAGGCAGTTGACTCAGTCTTAATTTGACTGTGAAGGGGTTAAAATAAAATGAAAACTGCCCACAGAGTGTGTTTAGGAAGGCGATTGACTCCATCTTAATATGACTGGGAAGGGATTAAAATGAAGTGAAAGCTTTTCTTTTTCTTTCTTTTCTTTTTTTTTTAAAAGAGGAAATCTTGTGCTTTAACGTCATGGTAAATGTGGCTTTTAATGTCAGGATGATGGGGATGGGTATGGAGTGAGTTAAGGCACACGAGCTCAGCAGTGGGGAGCACAGAGAGTCATTGAGGCCTGAGTGAATATCCCACACATGGGGAACATAATACCTCGGCTGTGCTGTGCAATATTTTAGCTTAAATTCACTTAGATTACCTCACCAGAAAGAGCTTCATCATTCAACTTGTGTCCGTGGCCTTCTTTTCTAAGAAATGAGGTGAACTGACCCACCAGAATCTGAATAAATTAGTCGAGCAGGGCTGGGGCCCCCTCCTTTGATGATCTTTGATCCTCCACTGGCTACACCTATGTGTGCATTAATGGAAGTCCCTGGCACTTTTAATGGGTACACTGGCGGTACAAAGTCACAAATCAAGGCGTAAAACTTTCATTGGTTTGCATATTATTGCCTGCCGTTATGTGTGGTTTTCAAAATAAAATGTAATTGGTGGGATTGAACTTATGAGGTTTTTTTTCCCCTGCTTTATGTGTTTTGTTGTGTTTGGTTGCAGCCCAGGGCGTGTGGTAGGACCATGAGGCATTCCAAAACAAGAGGACGGAAGCAGGCAGGTTGGTAAAAATGATGTCTACAGAGTGACTTCATGCTTCGCAGTGGTACGTGCTTTAATCCTTTCCCGCTTGAATTAAGACTTGAGTCAACAGCTTTCCTTGGCATGGGTTGGGCACTTAGTGCCCAAACCATGTCAAGGAAAGCTGTTGACCTGGGGCATGTCATCTTGATAATTGTCATCTACAATTGTGGGTCAAATTGATTTTCATTACTGCGGAAATTAGTTGAAAACACTGAAGCAGACGACATTTGACCACCAGCCGGTTTGGGGCAGTTTAAGGGGGAAAGGGCTAAAGATGACCCCTTATGAGAGACCACTTTTAAGCGTGATCTTTTGTGACTGAATCTGTTCCTCTACTGAATTTTCCTGGATTTTAAGACAGTAGGGCTGTTCATGAATTTTGTTGGTGCCATGGTGGTGGTAAAAGCCTTTTTAGTGGTCTTAGCATTGCCGTAAGGTCATGGTCTAGCAACAGCATGACTGGAAAGGCAACACAAGACAATTTAATCAAGTATATTGGTTCATGAAAGAAAGCTTTTTCAAAAGGAATTTGAGGTCCCCGTAACTTCTGTAATAATTCCTTCTCATGCACAGATACACCTGCAACGTTCAACAATCTCTGCTGGCAACAAAAAAGTGATTTTGTGTAGGTATTAAAATGCAGGTAAGTTCAAGAAAGAAGCATATTCAAGTATTATCAAAGAACCAGGTTAATATGTAGTGTCTTTGGGAGATTGTGTTTTAAGCAGGTGCCACAATCCCTGGCAGAAAACTTAAGGGGTGCCTAGGAATATGGAATGACCTAGTACTCAAGTTGGCAAATTGTTGTGTGTTATATTGGTGACCCCATGTTGACCAGGGTGAGAGGTGTCATAGGGTCACCTGTTGAAGCTGTGTGCTATTAATGTTAACCCCATTCGTCCCAAAATGGTAAAAAAGTCAAAAACGTAAAATGGTGGTTGCTTCAAAGTTTTTACTTGTAACTTTCACCAGTGGAAGTTATTTTCAATGAGAATTGTTGATGACGTTTGCCAGAAGAACACGTTGAAAGTCAACAGCTGAGATTATGTCAAAAATCAACAGTTGTCCTTCATGTAATGCCCAACCCACACATAGGAAAATGGTTCTCCTTCAAGCCAGCAAAAGTGTAACTAATTCCATGGTTTGTCTCCCCCCCCTTTTTTTTTTTTTTTTTTTTTTTTGATTAAAATGACGATTTTCTCATTGAGATTCTTGCTCAAAGAACAGCATTCTTTAAGATACAAGTAAATTAGTTGGTTGTCCATGGTTTTGTCATGAAAGGTGAGTCATGTTGCAGCTGTTGCATGTGGGTGACTGGCCAGGCAGCTAATCCTATAAATCCTGGTGAAGATCTTAACACAGCAGTTGAAATGAGCACTTGGCCGGTCAGCCACATCCTGATGAAATCTGTCATCAATTGGGGTCAGCTGGTGCAGATTTTGTGTCACCAGCTGATGACTAGTTAGATTTTTCTGTATCAGAGTGTTTTTGTTATTACCATATTCATTTTAATAAGCACACTGTGAGCTATGAATAAATTTCATCCACAAAAGCTGAAAAACATGTAGATTCTAAGTGTTTCAATAATAAATTCTACCACTTGCTTGAAAACCATGGGATATTTTGGGGCTTCTTTCTTTGAAAAAAATGGGGGGGGGGGTGTGCTTATTAGGGAGCGTGCGCTTATTATATATGGTATTATTATTTTTTTAAAAAGTGCATGTACATTAAAACTTTTCTGACTTTCTGGTACAAGCCCTGTTATAAATTCAAAATGTTTGTGACTTATAATGAAATTGAGTGAATACCTTGATGCAGATTACACTTTCTTGCATCAGCCTAGTTAAGGAAAAGATTGAGAGGAATATGTGTTGGGCTGGCAAGAGATCAAGTCTTTGGCCTGTATGGTGAGAACTTGGTTCCCTGAACACGTGTCCACCAAACATTTCACAAAAAAAAGGAACAGTTTATGTTATTTTCATGATTTTGTTTACATTCAAAATGCTTGTCAGACACACTTAAAAATGTGAATTTGTGGCAGGGGAAAGGTAAACATGGTTAACCTGAATTGAAAGGTTTAGAAGTAAAAATACACACAGAGGCTGAATTTCTACATTTTTCTTACGTGTGAAACCTGCAACATTTTAACTGATTTTGAACAACTCCATGATAGGTATGGAAATTGGCGAAGATCCCCCCCCCTCAAAAAAAAAGAAAAAAAAACTCAAACAAGTAGAGGAAAAAACCCAAAGTAAAACATCAGTGATATTGTATAAATATTACTGAATTTGTAAGGTACTGTTTTGGGGTATGTAAGGGTTAAGAGCCTGCTGGACATATTCCACAGGAGCCAAAGTTTATTATATCCTTCATTCTTGTCTGTCCTGAAACAAGTGCAGTAAAATTCTGAGGGTAGTGGGATCTTTCAAAGTGAGGCTGTGAAAGACCACATTGTACGACTTCATGTGCACCGCTCCATTGCCCATTATATTTTTATGGACTCCATTGACATCAGGTGGGCTTGCCACTAAATGGGGACCACTCGCGCAGTAGAGCCCCAGGCCTGTTTGGGGTATTACAATCAATTAGGGTGCCTGTCTGATGAGGACAATACATGTACAGTGGGATGGAATGAGAGGCAGTTACAACTGCAGCATTAAGCTGATGAAAAACTTTTATTCATGAAATTGCTGGGGTCTGCTAGGGTTGGACCACCATGTGTGGTGAGAGTTGTCAGGACATAGATAAACTCTTCCGTTGATTTGTCAGGGGCATTTTTATTTTCATGTTTTCCAATTGATGACAGCTTGTCATTAAATTTGACGACAAAGACCAAGAAAAAGCATTTCAACAGATCCATCACAGGAATAGTTACAAAACTGCAGGTTTATAGAATTGAAAATTATGAATTAAAAGTTTCTCTTAAGTCCATGAAATGCAAATACCTGCGAAAATTAATACACTTTAAGATAAGTAGCCCTATAAGCAAGTTGTGTCACTGAAGTAAGACACTTACTTGCTGGGCCACTGGGATGTCAACATCTTGTCATCATTTTACTGCTATGGAGTGGATGGATGTTTTGATTCACGGCATGACCTCGAACTTCGGAGAATGGTAACCAGATGTCTGTCGGGTAACTAAATTTTCACATTCATGTATGGCTAACTGGTCTGAAAGAGTTATAAGATAAGTATGGTGCTGTACAGAGGGGGTGTGCCTCAGCCCAGAGTAAAGATGCCAGCATACAGGCCTGGTTATACTGGGTGGCAGTTTTGGGAACCAAAGAGTCAATTTCTGTTGGGGCCCATGTGCGCTGTCTGGCTGCTGTCCTTTGGCTGTAGATGACTTCATGGCCACATCCAGTAGGAAATGTACAGACACATGTATATAACTTGTGGACACATTGATACTATATGGATCGACACATGTCTATAACTTATGGACACATTGACATAACATGGATGGACACATGTCTGTAACTTATGGACACATTGGCATAATATGGATGGACACATTTTCAGACACATGTACATGACATGGATGGACATCTATATAACATGAACTGACACGTACATAACTTATGAACACATGTACATAACAGTATGGCACATGTGCATAACATGAACTGACATGTACATAATGTGCTGATACACGTTCGTAACATGGATACATGTATTTAGCATGTATTGATACGTGTACATAATGTAAGGATACATGTACGTTACATGTACTGACACATGTACATGACATACAGACACATGCACATAGCGTGCTGACACATGCACTGACACATGTACATGTCTATGACAGATACTGACACATGTACATGACATGACCGGATACACGTACGTGACTTGTAGTGATACATACTTGTACATATAACATGCTGACTCGATGAATGTAATTCCAAGAAAGTTCATCTAGATCAGGACAATACCTGAGACTTATCAAGATCACATGAGTCAACCCATGCCAAGGAAAGCTGTTGATTCAGGTCTTGAAAGGGGAAAAGGCTAAATCTATTGACTAATGGAATTATCTGTACATGTTTCTTGTGAACCAGTTCTGGATCCTTACCCCCCCCCCCCCCAAAAAAAAATCAGTGATCCTGGATAATGGGACAATGGGTGTAGGCTATATGTGACCACCAACATTTCGAGGTGCTCTTCATGATAAAAACACACTATTCCTCTATTAAAGTAAATATTTATTTGTATATGTGTATTTTGTACAGCGTACTTTACTAATTTTATTTGCATTGTTTATATTCCAACTGCTTTGTGGCAGACACCCAAGCTGATATGATGCTTTTTTTTGGGGGGGGGGGAGGGGAGGCTATTTATAGCCTTCCCTACCTACTTACACATTTGTGTAATGACTGGGGATGAGACCTGTCCAAGACCACATTACTCCAACACATGATTATGTCTGGGCGCGAACCCAGACATATTGTTTCTCTAAGAATTCTTTTCAGCAGAGCTTATAACATCACTCATGTCCATCCGTATACATTTTGGAAACACTATAGTCTGTATTTAATGAAGAATATTTCAAAGGTTGAGAGGACTGGTTTAATACCACCAGTTGCCTTTTATGGGTGACTGCCTGTCTCAAGTCAGGAGTGAAATTTGTTTCTTCAGATAATTGGTATTGGAAGATGAATGTTGATGCTTTGGTATCTCTGGAATCTCTTTGCTGTCATTGTTGGGTTTGAAATTTATGAATATGGGTCATGTTTTTCTACATAAGTGTATCATACTAGAAACGTCCGTCATTCTGTCCATCCGTAAACTTTTGGCTTGCGAGTGCGGTACCACACACAGTTTTCAAGTTAGACCAATATAACTTTCAGGACTAACAGAGTGTATGAAAATCTTAGTTCCTTTTGATATTGGTGGCGCCACCTACAGTATTATGTAACATAGGGGTCAAAATGTAAAAATCTTGTGGACACTCTAGCATCTTTAATTTGTGGCGGATCTTCAAATTTTGTGGGATTTTGGGGGACATCAAAGTCTAAGTTGCTAACCATACTAGTGGCACCACCTGTAACTGGATGGAAATTATGAGCCAAAATGTGTTTTAAGATATAAAATTCCATATTTGGAAAAGTAATTGGATTAGACTTGCCAAATTTATAGGATATATAGACCATATCCAATGCTAGAAGGATATGTAGTATCAGTGACCTTGACTGTGACTTACTTTGGTGAGGTCACCATGCCTGTAAAGTTGAAAAGGTGAGTTTGTAATGGCGGGGTGTAGCTTGGACATCAATGGCAATGTCTGCAAAACACGGTGTCTATCACAAGTTAGCTATGATTACATGTGGAGCGAAGTGCCATCTGATGGCATTTCTATACATTAGATGCACATAAGCTTTATATGTTCAGGAGCCACTTGAGGACTCGCAACTTTGAAATGAATAGGTGCAATATGGCCATGGTGCCAGCAGGGCATTGTTTTCCGTATGTCTGGGTGCCAACCCAGGCATATTCTTTTTCCTTGGATTCTTTACCCAGACATTTTGTCTTCTTTCTTCCTTCCTTCCTTCCCTCCCCTCAGATGCTTTATTTCTTTCTTTCCATGACACCCAAATTATTTTTTGGAATTGTCATGGTGTTTAAAATTATGCAAATTAGGGGCAATTAAAATTTTAAAAGCTTTGTATCTTCCAACCTATTGCATATGGACACAAAATATCAATGTGCATGTATAGGTTTGCGAGACCTGCCAATGTAACGGACAATAAAGTAAAGGAGCATTTTAAATTATGCCAATTATGGGCATTAAAAAATTTCAAAGATGACTGTTATAGATAGAGGTGCCATTCCAACTTCAATTTATGGGTTTTTGACATAGCCACAACTGATGAACCATGAACCAAAATTGTTAAATTGTAATTTATGCAAATTAGGTGAATACACAGAATTTAAATCTTGAATAGCTACAAAACTACTATTGATAGAGGTGCCATTTTAACTTGATTGTATCGGTTTGTAACAAAGGTGCATCCAATGAACCAAGAACCAAAGTTGCAGCACTTTAATTTATACAAATTAGGCTTCTACACGAAAATTAAATAATGTTGAACAATGGTAAAGTGTAGCATTTCAAACTGTTCTCATTTTGATGGCACCCAGACAGATTTGCTGTGAAACAAATCTTTTTTAGTTCTCTCGTATAGTATCACTGATTGGTGTGTGGTATTATGTGATGTATGGGTAAATGTGAATCATCTATTAACTGCAGTAATAAAAGATATGTGACCATTATCTGGTAGGGTCTGTTTTGGCTAAGGTGTGGAGAATTTTGTCTCCTTTTTTGTGCACAAGAACATCGTTTCTTGGCTCCAGGCTCTTAGTGATTCATGTGGTTGTGTGAAGAAGAAGTAGTTTGTGCAGGGTCTTTTCACCAATTATATCATTGTATCCAGTGTCATCTGTTGATGTAAAAGAGTCTACTTTAGTTAAAAAGGGGCTGAGTTTGTTTTCATATGTTATCACAGCTTTTGACAACATTCGTCATTTATTATAATAAAATTGACATCATGTTATACACCATATTTCGGCTTTTTAGCTCAGCTGAGCTTTTGTGAGGGTCTGTTGTCCGTCGTCCGTCGTCCGTCCACAATTCATACTTTCGACTTTTTCTCCAAAACCATCAGCCAGATCCACTTCAAATTTGGTGGGGATGTGCCTTGGGTGGGTCTCTACCAAGTTCATTCAAGTGGTCACGCTCCATTGATTTTTGGATTTTTATGAATTTTTTTTGTTTTTTGGGGGGCAAATCTTGAAAAATCTTTTTCTTCGAAACTGCTCACCCTATTGCTTTGATATCGCACAGGGACACTCCCAGGGACTCCTAGTTCTTAATTTGTTCACCAGGTGGCACTGCAATATTTTTCTGTTTTTTTTTTTTTTTAATGATTTTTAGCTCAGCTGACTTGTCAGTCAGCTGAGCTTATCTTATGGTCCTCCGTCCGTCCGTCCGTCCATCCGTCGTCCGTCAACAATTTACATTTTCGACTTCTTCTCCAAAATTGTCAGCCAGATCCACTTCAAACTTGGTTGGGATGTGCCTTGGGTGGGTCTCTACAAAGTTTGTTCAAATGGTCACGGTCCATTGATTTTTGGATTTTTAATGAATTTTTTTGTTCTTTTTTGGGCAAATCTTAAAAAATCTTCTCTGAAACCGCTCTCCCAATTACTTTGATATCACACAGAAACACTCCCTGGGACACCTAGTTCTTAATTTGTTCACCAGGTGGTGCTGCAATTTTTTTCTATTTTTTTATGAATTTTTGTGTGTTATAGCTATTTTTGACTTCTTCCCCAGAACCGTCACTCAGATTAAGCTGAAACATGGTGGATATGTTCCTTGTAGAAGGGTCAAACAAAGTTGTTCACTATGTGAGAATGCTGCCGATTCCTGATTTTTAACGATTTTTTCCATTCGGGTACTTATCAGTCAATGCAGCTTTCCTATTGATTACTATGGAAGTCAATGGGCATTCTAATGCTAATTCACATTTTCAACTTCTTCTCCAAAACCGTCATGCAGATTAACTTCAAACTTGGTGGGGATGTACCTTGGGTGGGTGTCTACCAGGTTTTTCAAATGATCATGCTCCAGTGATTTTTGGATTTTTAATGAATTTTTTTGTTCTTTTTTTGGACAAATCTTAAAAAATCTTTTTCTCCAAAACCGCTTACTCAATCACTCTGATATCACACGAGAAGACACCTAGGGACTCTGTGTTCTTAATTTGTTGACCAGGTGGCGCTGCAATTTTTTACTAATTTTTTATGAATTTTTGTGTGTTCTAGCTATTTTCGACTTCTTCTCCAGAACCGTTACTCAGATTAAGCTGAAACGTGGTGGATATGTTCCTTGTAGAAGGGTCAAACAAAGTTGTTCACTATGTGAGAATGCTGCAGATTCCTGATTTTTAACGATTTTTTTCCATTCGGGTACTTTTTGGTTAATGCAGCTTTCCTATTGATTACTATGGAAGTCAATGAGTATTCTAATGCTAATTCACATTTGCGACTTCTTCTCCAAAACTGTCATGCAGATTAACTTCAAACTTGGTGGGGATGTACCTTGGGTGGGTGTCTACCAAGTTTGTTCCAATGGTCATGTTCCAATGAATTTTGTTTTTTTTATTAATTTTTTTTCAAAAATCTTTACAAAAGTTTTAACATGGGAATTTCTTGTAAAGGTTATAACTTAAATAATTTTGGCCAGATGTACTTCAAACTAGGTGGGGATGTGCCTAATTGGGTGGATCTCTACAAAGTTTGTTCAAATGGTCACGCTCTATTGATTTTTGGAATTTTTATGATTTTTTTTCATTTTTTGTGGGCAAACCTTAAAAACTCTTCACCTGTGAAACTGCTCACCCAGTTGTTTTGATATCTTTCATAGACACTCCCAGGGACACATAGTTCCCAATTTGTTCACCAGGTGGCACTGCAATTTTTTCTATTTTTTTTTTATGAATTTTTTATATGGTTTTGTTATTTTTCACTTGTTCTCAGAACTGTCACTCAGATTAAAGTGAAATGTGATGGATATGTTCTTGTGGAAAGGTCAAACAAAGTTGTTTACTAGGTGGCACTGCTTTAGATTCCTGATTTTTAAGTATTTTCAACTCGAGTACTTATCGATCAATGCAGCTTTCCTATTGATTACTATGGAAGTCAATGGGTATTCTAGTGCTAATTCACAGGACAACTGACACAAAATTTACTGTTTACTTGATAACTTGAGATCTGTTTTGAGTTAGTACTGTGATGTTGCACATGTTAATGTTTTTGTATGAAGGTCATGCTCAGACAGTACATGAATGACTGACCTCATTTCTGGGGTCACAGTGCAACATACATGAATTTTACTCTTCATTATAACTTGAGAACTACTTGAACCTTGATGTTGCACATGTTAGTGTTCTTTTATAATGGTCAGACTTACTCTGAACATGGGTGACCTTGATCCTTTCCCAAGTTCATAGATCTGCAAGTGTGATGAATGTCAAGATCAGCTGAGCATGGGCTGTTCACACAGCCCTCTTGTTTATGTGATTTTGCTATTTTTGACTTCTCCAGAACCGTCACTCAGTTTAAGCTGAAACTTGGTGGATATGTTCCTGGTGGAAGGGTCAAACAAAGTTGTGTACTTGGTGGCACTGCTGTAGATTCCTGATTTTAAACATTTTTTTTTTTTCAATTCGGGTACTTGTCGGTAAATGTACCTTTTCTATTGCTTACTATACAACTCAATGGGCATTCTAATGGTAATTCACATTCTGGATTTCTCTGAAGAAACTGTCTGTCAGACTCAGTTTAAACTTGGTGGCAATGTACCTTGGGTGGGTGTTTACTATGTTTGTTCAAATGGTCACAATCCAGTTTTTTTTTTTATTTCTTATGATTTTTTTCGAAAATCTTTAAAAAAGTTTTAATAGGAAAGCTTTAACATGGAAACTTCTTGTAATGGTTATAACTTAAATAATTTTGGCCAGATTTGTGCCAAACTTGGTAGGGATGTACATTTTATAAGTGTCTACCTATTTGGTGCAAATAGCAAATCTGACGGGACTAGGCCGTAGATGGAAGAGGCTTTTGTGGTTTTTCGACGTAAGACTAGTTTCGGTGATCTCTTCACCGCATCAGTTACGAAACCGACCGTTGAAAAAACTGCGTGTGCCTGTTTGTATACGTTAGGTTGCTACGTAAAAAACGTGCTATTGTTTATGTTGATTCAAAGAAAAATATTTGGTGCAAATGGTTATGCTCCTGTGATGTTTTAGATCTTGACCTCATTCCCAAGGTCACACGACAACTGACACTAAATTTAGGAAAGTTTAACATGGGAATTTCATGTAATGGTTAGAACTTGAATACTTTTGGCTAGATTTGTGCCAAACTTGGTAGGGATGTACCTGTTATAAATGTGTACATATTTTGTGCAAATGGTAATGCTCCAGTGATGTTTGGACCTTGACCACATTCCCAAGGTCACAGGACAACACAAAATTTACTGTTCACTTGAGAACTTTAAGATCTGTTGTGAGTTAGGACGTGATGTTGTACATGTGAATGTTTCTCTATGAAGGTCATGCTTAGATAGTACATGAGTGACCGTGACCTCGTTTCTGGGGTCACAGTGCAACATGCATGAATTTTACTCTTCACTATAACTTGAGAACTACTTGAACTGGGACATTGATGTTGCGCATGTTAGAGTTCTTCCATAAAGGTCAGACTTACTCAGTACATGGGTGACCTTGATCCTATCCCAAGTTCACAGAGTTGCAAGTGTGATGAATGTCTAGGTCCGCTGAGCATGGGCTGTTCGCACAGCCCTCTTGTTACATTTCATGGATTGAATACATTTCAGAAAATGATTTGTTGGGGATGGTAGTAAGCAGAGTATTGGGCCCATGGGCCTCTTGTATGCATATCTTACTCAATGTTGAGCCTTTTCAGCAAGTGAGGAAATCAGTCAAAATGAAGCGGCCACTGGCGCTGCAGTCATCCCAGTCTCAAAATCTATTAATTATTCATGAAGGGTCTCCTTCATTTTCGCTGAGGATAGATCGGGGCAAATTATCGTCATGATCCTGACCACATGAAACTTATTGTCCATTTATTTTCACGCAAGACCATTCGTTGATACTTATTTGTATGACAGATGCACCACGCAATTATAAATGCAGAAATGACCATTATGCAGATCTATTGTTAATTTGCAGGCCTTTGCAGTTCACGGACATGTGCCCTTTCACATTTGCACACATGTTATCTTCCCTGATTGCTAGTGACACATCTGGGCATTTTTCAGTGATCTGGCAGACATGTTTTAAAGTATTGAAAATCGTTGAAATTTTGTGGGAAGACGCCTTAGAGAATGAGAATGAACGGTCTAAATATTCAGTAATTTCTTCTACCCAGGTTTCCTGGAGGCAAATTGTGCTGAATACAACATTATTGATGGGTAGTTCATCAATAAAACATTTCAGTTTGTCAAACTTTGCATTGAGACATTGTAGTGAAACCTCATCATAGCAACACTCAAATAACCGACATATTCTTTATAAAAAAAAAAAAATTAAAAAAAAAAAAAATATTCTTTATAATGACACAAGTTTTGAATGTCAAAAGTTCATTTTCTTTGTTGTATGATTTATTTATCTGACATATTCAGTTATCTGAAACATTTCTAAGGGAACAGATGGTGTCATTATAACGAGTTGTAACTATATATTAATACTTAATACTGAAAATGCTTGTCAAATGAATTAAGGTAATCGGCCATATTGTTGGAGGACTCTGTATGGAAGCAATTGAAATAGCATCATCGAGGTCATTAGGATTTTGTATGATTCATTTAGATTATTTCCATGTGTACCACTGAATTATTATGAAATGCCATTTGCTGATGCATTAGAAACTCATAATGTGAGAAGTAATTTCTGTTGAAGTATTGATGATGCCAATTGTAAGCACTCATCAGGCCTTGCCATGAGCAAATCACGGGTGAGCTGCTAATAGCTCATCTAATATCTTTTCAGGTGAGCTGCCCACATTGTGTCTTTACAAAATTGTTGCATTTATGAGTGATCGACAGCTCACCTGAAGTGTTTTAGGTGTGTGTGGACATGAAGGCAAATGATCGCTCACCTTTTATGGTGAGGCCTGACTCAGGTGATGGTGATCAGATAGCACATAAATATCAGAGCTGCCACAGGGTAACTGAACTGAATCAACATAGAATAGCACAAAACATATATGAATATCAACAAAGAAGGTATGGTATGTACCATGGTACATATGTCACAAAAAGTGATGGACCCCCCCCCCCCCAAAAAAAAAGAAAAAAAAGAAAAAAAGAAACATATCGGTAAGTTATGTCCAAGGGTAAAAAAGAATGGACAAGCAATATTGGCACTGGATAAGGCTGGTTGCCCTTAAGTACTCATGAATAGAAGCAAACTAAAGTACCTCACAGTTGCTTAATCACAAAGAGTTAGTAACCTTATTCAAGAAAATTAAACTAGCCAATTTTGTCACAGTACAACAACTAGACCCCTATATATTGAAACTTGAATATAACATGAGAGAGCTGACTGCTCTTTGGAACAAAAGCATTGCAAGCCTATGCTTTCCTTTTGAATAGTAGCAAGTGTGTATTACTGTAGTACTTACTGTGGTGCAGAAATATGATTATTATAAAAAAGGGAAAAAATAGTGAACTGTGCGTTGAGCCATTTGCCTTCGCGTGGACACTTTCTCAAATTGACCCGGAGCCTCCCTACTCACATGCCCTCTGGTGGTACTGAGCAACTCGCATAATCAGTGGCCAAACAACAGCGATGATTAAATCAGATAAGTGTACAAAAAATTGATTATGAGTCAAAAAGCCATGCTACAGATGGCAACTTTATTGAGAAAAAGAAGACTACAATGTTATGGGATGTATGCACATATATTCTGCTAAGTCCTGACCAGGCAAGTAAATTCTCCCAACTGCGGACCACTTGGTCTTGGACTAGGTTAGACTTTCTGGTATGACAAAAGACATGATACAGGTTGCTCTATTTGTATGTTGCAGTATTGTTAGTGATTGTTTTCAATTATGTACTTTCTATTATGGGTCTTGAGGCTGAAAAAAAACCTGCTAAATTGAAATGAATAAATTCTCCCAACTCTATGCATGATGCCCTGTCCAGTCCGCACTTACTACGGGGTGGATCAGAGTCTGGTACTGGCTCACTGTTGTGAACAAAGTGAAACAGACATGTTCTGGTGTCTTCTTAAGAAGATTTTCTGCCTGCTCTTAGTCATAGTCATGGCAGTATGTCTTGTGTTTCTCTATATGTACAAATATATCCAACTTTAAATAAGGATCTGTACTTGCATAATTTATTGGTTTTGGTTTGAAACAGTATATGTTCCAGATCCAGATGAGGATTCCAATGACCCACAGAAGATTCTGAAAGTAATTGTCCGCAGTGAGAAGAGACTTAAAGAAATAGCGGAGAGTGGGCACCAGGCAATGATGGCTTTGGTGGACAGTGTAGCCGAGATTGGAAAGGGTTAGTGTTTTAGACGTTTTTTTATCTCGTGAAAAAATGATCCTTCAAAAAAAAAACTCTGGAGTGGTCTTTGGAGAAAAGATTTGGTGTACTTCATAAGGCTAAAATGGAACAGTAAGGTGTTAGACCTTAGGACAGGTATGTATAGTTTTGTAACTATGCTGTTGCCTGTACTTACTTATTTTCTAGAAAAGAAAATGATACATTCTTCAGTGAAATGTTTTCATAAAGTTTATTTCTAGATACATGTAAGTAATGTAACTGGTGCAACACAGCATAGCCTGTAGAGATGTCCAGATTCCATTTATTTTTGGCCATTTTCCGTTTTTCAAATAAAAAATTATATTCCTTCAAATTTAGAAATCTGGTTTTTTTACCCCTCAGCCCACATAGGCCCGTGGGGGTGGTGGTGTTGCTATTGCCTGCATCTGTGTTTGAATCGGTGGATCAGTCTGTCCATGCATCCGGATATCTGTGTGTCCTTTCTTGCACACAATTTCAGAAGAACCAGATAAGTTTGGATCATGAAACTTTTTAAGTTGATCACCCTTTTTGAGGTTTACATCAAGTTCTAAGGACAATGACCTTGACCGAATTGTAAGGTCACCTAGGTCAATTCTCTATGAAGTATTTGCATGCAATATCAGAAGAACCAGAATTGCTAGGATCATGAAACATTTACTGATGATAACCCTTGTAAAGTTCTTCATCAAGTGTGAAGGACAGTGACCTTGAAGGTCGCAGAGGCAATTTTACTCTTTCATGGATGTCTTTTACTTGCAATCTTAATAACTGGATCAGATAGGATCATAAGACTTTCGCAGTTAACCACCCTTGTAAGAGTCTAGCTCAGGTTCAAAGGACAGTGACCTTGACCTGATTTCAAGGTCACTAAGTCAATCCATTAAAAAAAATTGCAAGGAGTATCAGAAGTACCAGATAAGCTAGGATAACAAAACTTTTACAGTTATTTGTCTTTCGAAAGTCGATTTAAAGTTTAATGGAGAGATAAGAATTTTTTAGTTGACCGTCCTTGTAAGGGTCTAGGTCAGGTTCAGAGGACAGTGACATTGACCGGATTTCAAGGTCACCAAGTCAATCCATTTAAAAGATAATAATTTGCAAAGAGTATCAGAAGTACCAGATAAGCAAGGATCACAAAACTTTTACAGTTGATCTCTCTTTCGAAAGGTGATTTAAAGTTTGAGGGAGGATGACCTTGACTCAGTTTTAAAGTCACCTGATCAATACACCATATGCATATTAATTTCCCACCACAAAGCACGGGTTTGACGCCAAGTGATCATAGGGGACGTGCCGGTCACATCACTGTCACAGACAGAGCCATATGTTCATTTCTCACAAAATTAGCGTCTTTGAGAAATTTAAGTTCACAAATGCCAAACTAGTACTCATCTGGTACTTCCCAAGCCATGTATAAAGGAAAATTTCCATCTACCTTTAATCAGTATTCTTTATTTCCAAAATATTAATAATATCCCGGTTGTCCCCAAAGGTACCGACCTGTATCTCACCATATCCCGCCAAGCAAGACTAGGCAATCAAGTATGCAGTTGTGTGGTGGGAAATTAATATGCATATCTCCTATTTACTTTGAAATTCATTATATCAGGAGAACCAGATCCCCCTTGTAGGCAGCCGAGGGGTTTTAAGGCATTAGCGGTTATGTTTTAGCTCTGCTGACCATAAGACGCAGAGCTTACGCCATCACTCAAGTCCGCCCGGCTGTCAGTCTGTCTGGCCGTCCAGCTGTCGGTCCGTAAACAATTTGCTTGTCGACATGATAGCATCAACAGTTTTAAATGTAGCCTATTTAAATTTTTTGGACATGTGTTATACATGAAAATATAGGTTCCTTTCGTTATTGATGGTGCCACCTATATGGGGACTCCGGACTCAAGGACTCAAATGGCTTTATTTGACAACAGTATGACATAGAACATATCAGACAGAATGTTATTCGAGTTAGATATATAAATACATCAACAAAACAGTACAGTACGCAAAATAACATTCAAATATGTATACTGTTAGGATAACTCCAGTTAAGGAATATATAATTCCGCTATCACTGGAGCTACCTAGGAAACATAGGATCACATCGTTAGCACCTGGTTGTGTATTATATAAACACTGGTTATCTGGGACTGAGAGAAAAAAATAATTCAGGCCATGGTGGGGTGAAAAAAAAATTAAAATGTGCCATATCAAACTTTGGATTAATTTCTGTTACATATATAGCAACTTACAGCTGAACATAAGGAGTCAGTCCACCCATGTTATGACATAATGGTCAGCTATGTGTAAATAACATGGGCTGCATTGTCATGCTCCATGACATGAGGGGCATTGTCATTAATCTCTTGCATGTCCCAGTGGTATCTGGGATACCCTGTCAGAGCAAGATAAGTTATTCGTGCAAGTGGTTGAGGGGATTTTGCTCAGGAAACCAAGTCTTCTCTTTGGGGAATGCTTGTTGGGAACCCACTCCTTTGTTCTTGGGAAGCAGAAGGACAGTAAAGGGTAATTGTGTGTCCTCAGTACTATTTATTATTTGTTGTAGCTTTTATGTAATAAAGACGAGTCCTTACTAAATTTATTGGTGTGTGGGGGAATGAGGATACATGTAGAACAGTAAAAATTTAGCACTCCCATATGAAGACCACATTTTTTCATTCCCTTAGATGGAATTGAAAGGGGGACTGTATCTGTATCGTGCATAATGATTTTCAGGTTCAGGTCATGCCAATTGGTCAAGTGATAGAGCAGTTGGTGAGGTACAAAATATGGACTCTTTTCAAGGCAGGGAACCAGGTACCAATGAAGGGTCCAATACTGAGTTTGTAATGTTTGACAGTCCCAGTCGAAAATTAACTCTTTCACCGGAAAAGAGTTCAGCCAGTCCTACCTCCAAAGACAGCCAGGTGTCTCCTGTGTCCTTTCCCACAAGCCACCAAAGTTCTCTGTTCAGGCACAACCTGAGGACATTTTCGCGGGAAAAGAAAAACGTAAAGCTTGGGACAAGGTCAGACTATTGGCAAGAGCCAAATTATGCACCAGCCGTCAGGTATCAAACAGAAAGGGAGTCATTCACCCCTCATTTGTCATGTAGCGGGACATCAACTGCCAACCCATCTTTTGACAATGCAGCTGATCGAAGTGGTTCTCGTGTCAGAGGTTTCAAAAGGAAAGCAAAGGACAGCCTGGTCGTCCACAAGAAGGCAAAGAAATCATCACTGAAAGGAATCCCTTTGCAGCCTGAAGCTGGGCAACAGAGATCACCAGCAGTGATTCCAGATTGCGTTTTGGTTGCAAGCTGTGACGAGTCCCGGAAAGATATTTGCAGAAAAATCTCATCCCCAAGTAAATACGAGGAAACAAATGCAGTGAGAGAAGAGCCTCAAACAGTTACCAGTTCCAGTAATTTAAAAATCCAGACTGGTAGACCTGGAAGGCCCAGAAAAAAGAAAGGATGTCAAAGCATTGGAGGTTCATCTGCACAGAAGACAATCAAGGTCAAGGTCAAAGGTCACCTCATTGACAAAGGACAAGTGTCTGCACAGGAAGCACTGAATTACAAGAATGTTAAAAAAAATATGCAGAAAACAAGAAGGGCTTCTGGTATCGGAAAAGACAGACAGGGAAGAATATCGAAGCGGGAGCTGAAAAATCTGGGAATAACACAGAACTGTCCCAATAAGGAAGATGCCTGTGAGAACATCCAAGATCAGAGACAGTCAGCACAGCATTCTGGATCTTCAGCTTCATGTAAACCTACAAAGGAAGCTAACCCAATGAAGAAGGTTTTGAATATGGCAAACAACTGGGGTGCTTATATTCATGTAAATCAGTCAAGTCCTATGAGCAAGGTTCACAAAAAGTCTAAATCTGATTTGAAAGTCACACGAAGTGGAAAAAAGCAGACTAAAGGAGCTATAAGTTCTGACAAAGATAAAGTTGGTGTAAGTAACTCTGGGAAAGACAGTGGTGGTCGAGGGGAAGGTATGTCAAAGGTCGGGAGCAAGAAACACTCCCACACCATAAAGAAAAAGAAAACCAGTATGGCACATAACACACAGCAAATAATCCAAGGTAAGACTTCTGGGAATAATGGATCAATGGGCTTCCAATATTCACACAGAAAGACCTCCAGGGGAAATGAACCCAGATCACCAGAGATTTCCAAATGTAAAAGAGGGGAGTTGAGATCTTCTGAGAAAAGACAGGCACCAAAATGGTCAGACTCTAATTCTGCTGTAACAGACAAATCAGAGTCTAAAGTGCAAAGCCCCAAAGTGATCCATCATCAATTTCCATTTACTAAATTTGTCCTGATCGATACTGCTGTTGATTGCAGAACACAGGAAGGAACTGATAAAGAAGATGGTTCATACTCTAAAACTGACCAATCATATAGCTTCCCAAGTGTGACTGACCAATCATGTAACTCCTCCAGAGGAACCAACAAATCCGACAAGTCGTCTTCCAGAAGCAAAACTCAGAAAATGCTGAAAAAGGCAAAAGCAACGTCAATAGCTGCAAATATGAAACGGTCTCGTGGTGGTATGAATGTGTCAGGTAGGATAGATAGCTCAAAACATGACTGGCAATCAGAAAGGAAGATTAATGGAAAAGAAAGAGATCTGAATTTTGAAGCAGAAAGCATGCAGACAAAACCAGGGACTGAGCACCAAGATTTCAATCTGGTCAAAGATGCATCTCACCCAAAAGATTCCTCTCGCAAGAGTCCCTCAAGGAAAGCATATATCTATAAACACTCCGATGAGATCTCCCTTGAAGATCGGTCAAAGGAGACCAGTCAGAAAAATCCATTAGACACCTCCATGGACTTTGACACACTTGATGAATCTCTACAGAGTCAGGCAAGGAACATGTCTGAAGAGCACAGAACTGAAATGTTTAGTCAATGTAGGAGTTTGTTGCCAAAGGAAAGACAAAACCTACAAAGAATGAAATCTAGCAATCAAACTAAACTGGGTGGCTTAGCCAGGCATCGTGTGACTGTCAAGTGCTCTGTGCCTTTGAGTGACATATGTATTGGAAAACTAGGCCACAGTAGCAAAATGGCAAAGGAACAAAACCCTGTTGTTCATGCAGAACACAATAATCCACAAATTTGTGTACACTCAGGCACAGAGACAAATAGATATCTTGAACCATGTGAGGAAGTTTATTCAGGGCAAGAAAGTAGTGAATTTGAGGCTGATAAAAACAGTACTCTTAAGGACGCTCATGGCAAAAGATTGACAGGTTTTGATGATGTAAAGGAAACATCCCAGGATTTGAATGAAAATTCTCATGGAACTCCATCAAATTCCAATCACGGGCAACCAACTCTAGAAGCCCCAAAGTGTCACAGTAATTTGGACGACAGTGGCCCTAAAAATATCAGAGTTCGTGAAGCAAGACAGTCCTCATTGAGTATGGAGACAGACTTTCAGGCAAGAAGTGCATACTTTCATGAAGATTTTCTTTATGGTGTGAATGAACAAGTCACTGGGATCAAGTCTTTGAAAATCATGAAATATCCGGAAGGTCAAGTGGGACACAGGACCAGCAGGCAAAATGAAAAGGGTGAATATTTACAGCAAAGGCCAAAGTTCATCAGTGAGTGTCCCTTTCAGCAGCAACCTCTGAGGTACAGTGTTCCATGTTGGGAAAATCTGCCTCAGGTGTCACATCCCGTGTCCTCAGTTGATTGTGTTCCTTTCTACACTGACAAAAATTGGAAGGAATGTAGACAAGATCACATAATCCAGGCGGTGGAAACCTATGAACAGAACCAAGCTCCAAGTTTGAATGTTCCTGCTGTTGATATTTGTGCATCAGAGGATATATCAGCCAGCTACTCTTGGACATTTGAGAATTGTCCGAGAGCTGTGCAAGTTCCACTAAGGACATCCAGAGAATTTGTACCAGGTCCCAATCCTGTCTACTGTAGCAGAAGACCATGGAGAATCACACACAGGCCATCTTGTGAATATGCCACCAGAGGGCTCTGGCAGATCCCAAGGGACTCTTCATGGGATTGCCAAAGAGAAGTACTTTCAAGGAACCAAGAATCATCTAGATGTTTGGAATCTTCAGTGACAGTACCACTTGGTGTAATCAATTCACAAGCAGTGGTATCAAGCTCTGCTCCATTGCAATACATGAGAAGGGACTTGAAAGAGTCCAGACACACCCTTATGAGAGAGCCACATAGGGAAATGTCAGGGTCAGTGCTACATGAAGAAATGGTTCGTGATATCACAGAGAACAACATAGAAAATGAGATGCATGTTGAAATGCCATATTCAGAAGCACAGTATGGCAATGCATGGGATGTGAATCCCACATTCATGGATGATGGCATCATTGAAAGGCAAAATGCACCATTAGTATATGAGGACATGGTAGATAGTACACATGATTTTGTTGACAGACGACATTCTTTTAGAGATGGAATAGGGTGGGACTGGGATAGGCATACCAGCACTGAGACCCAAAATACTGGAAGAACAGAAGTAACGAGGGGTGGCCGGACAGGCTGCATTGGAAAGGAGACCGTGAGCAACTGTTTGATTTGTTATGATAATGTGTCTGGAGATGCATGGGATTTACCTGGACAACATGTAGAGAGTGATAGTTTCTACTTGACGAACAGAACCAAGAAACCGGTGAAGGGGGATAGCTGTGCAGGGCAGTGGATGCCAGCTGAGAGTGTAAAGGTCTATGCAGATGGAATTACACAAAGTGAGACCAATAGCTACCATGCACCAGTGCCAACTGAGACCAGGGATAACATTTTGCCTCCACAAAGGGAGACGAGGAATAATATTCCACCTCCACAAAGTGAAATTAGGGGCAGAAGGACAAGTGCAAGAACAGAGACGAGGAAAAGTTGTGCCCCTCTGCAAATCAAGAGAGGAAGTATGGATGTTCACAGTGACACCAGGAGTAGCTTCAAACCGCAACAAGCAGAGGCCATGGACATTCAACGTGTGACCAAGGATAGCTTCACACCTCCACAAACAAAGGCCAGATGCACAAGGTCAGTGACACAAAGTAAGACCAGGAGTGGACACACAAATACACAACATGAGACGAGGAGCGGGAATATCAGTGTACAGAGAGAGAACAGGAATATCAGTACACACAATGACTACAGGAACAGGAGTACCAGTACACAAAGTGAGACCAGGAACAGGAATACCAATACACAAAGTGAGACCAGGAACACCAATACACAAAGTGAGACCAGGAACAGGATTTCCAATACACAAGGTGAGACCAGGAACAGGAGTACCAGTACAGAAAGTGAAACCAGGATCAGGAATACCAATACACAAAGTGAGACCAGGAATAGGAGTACCAGTACACAAAGTGAAACCAGGAAGAACACAAGTGCACAGAGTGAGACTAGGAACAGGAGTACAGGTGTACAAAGTGAGACCAGGAACAGGAGTACGAGTACACAATGGGAGACACTGAACACCAGTGCAACTTTACAACATGAGACTAGGAGTGTAAGTACAAATACACACAGTGACACTGGGCATAACTGTAAAACTGTACAGACCAGGACCAGAAATACAAGTACACAATGTGAGATCATGAGCAAAAGTGCAGGTGCCCAAGATGAGGACAGTAGTGCAAGTGAGCACCTTAAAACCGGGAGCAAAAGTGCAGAGACACCAAGTGAGATCCAGGATAACAATGCAAGTGTGCAATATGAGATCAGGAGCAGATGTTTGGGTACACAGAGTGAGAGGAGGACTAGCACTGGAAGTGGACTCAGCGTGATTGATGAAAGTGTGCAAAATGGTGGTGGAAATTCCTGGGACTATAGTAGCATACAGGGGGCATGCCGGTGTAGGACAAGGGCGATGAAAGATGATAATGCTGTCAGTAAAAGAATCTCAAGTTTTTCTGGAACACAGGAAATGGATATGAATGCCACAGGAGAATTTGGTAATATTTCCATCAATGAACAAAAGCCAAAGGGTGCTAAAAGAAAGAGGGAACCCGTTACAGTGGGTAGGTGCTCTAACTCCATAAGTGGGACTTTGACCTTGAGCAGTGCTGATGCAAACATGGGTGACAACACAAATAGAGTGAACAGACAACATATCACAAAGGGTGGAGGTCAGCGTGCTGGAGTTGGCAGGCAGCACATAGTACCTGAGGTTGTGGACACATGGAGCAGTGAACCATTGACCATAAACATTGATGAGGGTGCAGTCCCATCACAAGATGTGACTGGTGCCTTCCACATTGATGATTCATCTGCAGTGAAGACAAAAAGAGCGCCAGAACCGCAACATATTTCTGCAAAGCGCCACACACCACAAATGTGTAGCAAAAACAGAGGGACCACCAAAAGGAAAAGTGCAAGCAGAAAGAATACTCGGAGACGGCAACAGAAGCTCAGATGTGAGGATTGTAGGACATGTGATGAAGTAGCTGCTAACACTTTAGATGGGTTTGGGATAAGAGACCACAGGCAAGTGCACCCAACATCATCATACAGACCTTGTGAATTGGAAGATGCACGTGCCTTAGAAGGAACTCCTAGAAAAAATGATGTTCTGGAAACTGTCATACCTGATGACTTTCATTTGACCTCACAAGCAAGCAGCATTGAGAGTTTGGGAAGATCTGGTGTGCAACCCACTGAGGAGGAAAATGGCAGCGGCTCAGAAGCTAAGGTTTCTGAGTCACCAGAGAAGAGAACCACGAAGATCAGCAGAACTATCCATAACACCAGGAAATATGGAAGAAAGAGAGTGAAAAGGTGTATGCAAAAAGAGGAAAATATCAACTCCAATGAAGTGTTACTTTTGTTGAAAGAAGGCAGTGAATCCAAACAGGCGGAATATCGCAGAAGACTGTGTGAACCGAGTCATAGAAGTGGATTGGTTCCTAAAGGAACTACTACTATATCATGTCAGACAGATGAGCATTGCAATGAAGAGCCAACAGAATTCCTTCTACAAGAGGACAGTCATTTCCAAGAGGAGCTTGTAGAAATGATAGATGGGCAAGAGCAGGAGGAAGTTCAGTATCTGGAAGAGCCAGTGGTGATGGAAAAATGTCAAGAGCAAGAAGTTCAGTGCATTGAAGAGCCAGTAGAAGTGCAGGAAATGCATGGGCAGGAGGAAATGGAGTGCATGGAACAGCCAGTAGAAATACTGAATGCAGAAGAGGGTGAGGAAATTCAGTGCATGGAAGAGCCAGCAAAAGTCAAGAGGACACAGATGAGGAAAAAGACACAAAAACTTGATAGTCCTTCAGTTGTTGAAGCAGACGTGATCCGTGAGTGCCAGCATATCACCAGGCAGAGAAAAAAGCAAAGACATGTGGTACTAGGAAAGACAAACACTTCCACAGATGGTACCACAGTTCAGCAGTGCTCACTTGGACACAATCATACGTCGAACTCAGTGGACACAAGTGGTTCCTCAGAACTATCAAAGAGGAATTCAAGGGGCTTTACATGCACATCTCTGACTAGTTGTCAGGTCATGGATAAGCTCTCAAGGCTAACAGCGATTCAGAAAGATGTCTATCCATATCTTCATGAGGAGCAATGGGCATCGCTGAAAGAGAGTGGTGATTGTCCAGAAGAGGTTCAACAGTCATTTGTGTCTCAGCAACAGAGCATTCAGTGTATTGAGCAAAATGAAGAAATTGAGAATATCCAGATTGAATCTGGTGTACATGATGGAATGGCTGAAGAAGAAACATCGTCAAACAAAATTGGAGGGACTCCACGTCACTCTAAAACAGTACAACACAAGAAGAAAATCTTGAAGACAAAGAGAGGAAAGCACCCAGATGCAGAGGAGGTTTCATCAGCTAGAAACAGATCCTTGGTAGACAAGGTTGAAGCAATGTTGGATGAATTGTCAAGCAACTTTGGGAAAAATTTGCAGCATGGTCCAGTTGGCTCTGACTCGGAGCCATCCAGAGACACCAGTGTCTATGACTTCTGTGATGAGACAGAATCTGATAGTGATAGGCAGCCGTTGTTCAGACAACAGGCAAATAAATACAGAGAGGAACCTGCCTGGTTCCCCTTTGGCCAAAGAGGGAGATGTCAGGAGGAGGCAGTTATCATAGAGGAGATGCCGCCTGAATCTACTGGACTGCTGAGGTCCTCGCACAAGCACCGGCAAAAGCATGACAAGACAAGAGCTGGTGCATCCTGTGGCTCTGATGAAGGCATTGATGGAGCGCCACCTGGTAGAGAGAAAACCGCAGAGGTAAGAGAATCAGGTCTTGACATTTGATGCAGTTAAGTGAGTTTGTACAGGGGTCTTTAACTTTTCTGCTCAGTGAAGATGTAAATTTATATGCTGAAAAAATACTGCTGAGACAAATAAAGGCCACTTCAAATACTGACTGTCCTTTTACAGGGGCAGATCAGCAGCTTTGCCTGCTGCACTCTGCATGTTATGTACGCAGAGAGTTCCATCGAACATTCTGGCTATGATGCATGCAAATGCATTGAGAAAAGCTGTTGAATAATCATCTTAATGAGTCTTGATAGTCAGCACTTACGACTGATTTATGTCCGGATGCTTCCACAGAGGGCCCCTTGGAAGCTCATATTCGATCAGTCAGAAGACACACCCAGATTGGGTAAGCAATAAAAAAAGGAGCTGGCAGTCTGCTATGCAGGCAGCATATGTGGTAATTGTTAATGAGAAACACTTGCATGCTGATACATTGACATTGGATCCCTCCGGGCAAAACTTGGACATGCATAACCTTTGGACTGTTTTGTTGTGTGTCAACAGACATGGCAGATTGGGGACCTGGTCTGGGTGTATTGGACAGGACAGAAGTGGTGGCCTGCCATCATTGTGAACCCGGAAGTCATGGCCAAGAAACCAGCCAAACCAAATCACGTGTGGGTGTACTGGTTTGGTGACCACCTAGTTTCTATGGTGAGTAGCTTCTTGCTCCTAAACTGTCTGAACTGTCTCTGTGTACTAATAAGGGGAGATATATTGTTTTTGTGCCTGTTTCTTCCACTTCTCCTCTTCCAGTACCTCGTCCTCCTCCTCGTTTTTCAAGACGCGAGTTTCTTTGTAGTAATTCTTGGAGCATTTCATGAAGCTCACAGAAACTTGATGCGGTTATCTGACTAGGTTATCGAATTTGAGTGACCTTGACCTAAATATCCAGGTCACAGCTGTGCATGGTAAATTGGTATCTGGGTGACAAGTGTTGAAGAATTTCACAAACCCTACTGAAGTTGGTACAGTTATGTAACAGGATAAGGCCCAGCTTTGCATTGTATTTGGATGGCCTTGACCAAGTGGTCAAGGTTACAGAAGCATATATCATGTATATGGTAATTTGGGTATCCGTGTGACAACTATTGACAAATTTGACACAACTTATTGTAGGGATGTCCAGATTCCATGATTTTTTTTGTCATTTTCCATTTCTCAAATTAAAAATTCCGTTTTCTCAAATTGATAATTCCGTTTTTTTCGATTTTAAATATTTTATCCACTCTGCAATTATTAGGAAGGGCTGTTTGAGGCTGGTAGTGTTTGGCGTCCGTCACCACGCTGCTTGGCTGCCATATTGCTGGCCAACTTCGGCAAGTAGTAAATAATAGTTCCGCACAAAATGAGGCCGGCCGCCAGCATTCGGTAATTTATCTAAATTTGTCACCAGAGGTCTCTGGTAAATTATTGTTTATTAGAATGGAATGGTAGCGATCACGAAGGATGAGTTTTATGTGAATTTACTTCAAATAAAGCTTTGGAATGGCTGAAAATAATGGGAAATGGTGCAGTTTTGGAGAAATTTATAATTCCGTTTTATTTTACCGATTCCGCAAATCCGTCCATGATTCCGTGATCGCGGAAACTGGACATCCCTATTATTGAAACTCAGTAGGATGATGCAACTATGTAAGTGGCAGCTTATGATTGTATTTAGGTGACATTGACCTAATTGTTGAGGTCATAGAGCCATATATGGTACTTTCATTTCTGTGAGTTAACTTTTGAAAGGTTTTATAAAACATAACGGGGCTTGGTAGGGTTATGTATATTAGTAAGAACTAGGATGGCATTGTATTTGGGTGACCTTGTGCAAATTTTGAAAGTCACAAAGCCAAATATGTTAATCTGATTTCCAAGTGATTTCTCTTGAATAATTCAACAAAATGTAATGAAACGTGCTTGCGTTATGTACCTTGGTAGGACAAAAGTGGGTAATGCATGTGAGTGACCTTGAACATGGTAGAGCTGTGTACCTTGGTAGCTACAGTGGTCCCTGTCTTAAGAGACCACTCCAATGAGAAACCACCTGCCTAGAAAGACCGCTTTTCAACTTACTTTGCTTAGTGCTTTTCTTATTATTTGTACCTCCTATGAGAGACCGCCTGTCTTGAGAGACCATAATTTGGTCATCCCTAGAGGTGGTCTTTCAAGGCAGGTTTCACTGTACATGTATCACACGTAGTTCCTCATCAGTGACAAGTAAGGGACACTGAAAGACTTGGCCTTTGAAGAAACTTCAAAGAAAAGGCTTTTCAATTGCCATGTTAACGCATTGTGGGAGAGTTGACCTCTAAGCAAAGAATCACTGATACACTCTTATAGTATTAAGTCTGCAGATTAAAATGAGAAAAATTGTCATCTGTGTCCTGGCTGTTTCCTAGAAATAAGCCGAAAGGTACATTTGGAGGTTCCTTCCATCATAGCTTGTGCTATCATTATGCACAGAGTGTGACTTAAATGACTGAGATGGACTCTCTGTTTACTATGTAGTGTGATGAATATATCACTTTGTCACTATAGTTAGGAATGTTAAGATCATTTTGAGGTGCTTTTGAAAGCCATTCTTTTTCAAAGGATTGTCAGTCCAGCCACCATAAAATGAATTGCTCTGAATTATAATAAGGATGCTAGATTTAAATGTTTCTGATGAAAAGACCTTTCCTTTAACTCATTCCATAGCTGTCCGTGATTTTTCTGCATATTTATCTAGATTTAAGACCACAATTGCATGTTTAAATTCTTCATGAAAAGAGCTTTTGTTCAAGTACCAACATGCCTATAGTCTTAAGTCAGTGGTTCTGGCACTGCCTGGCAAGTCATGCTGCAGCTGCCACAAAGGCAGCTGCAGCATGACTTGCCAGACAGTGCCAGAACCACTGACGAAGGCCTGTCACCATAGTATGTAAAGAGTTATGTCCCAGTATGCTTGTAGTCTCGTAGAATATAATAGACTAAGGCAACAGCTTTCCTCAGCAAGCATTGGGTGCAGGTTGGCTGTTGACCCATTCCAAAATGCATTTAGAGAGCTCAGTTCCCTCTGGCTGTATTTTTGAAGCATGGGTTGGACTTGCTCAATTCTGGGTTACCAGGGTGTGCATATGCTAAATCACTGTCTCTGTATAGCTAGCCACCAACAGATTTAGATCAGAGGGCATTCAGCATGGACAATGACCTCTCCATGCTCGACTTGTAAAGTTATGATACTGGTATTGAGAATCAACTTCCCATTGTTACCACAGTCCTTGATGGCTTTCTTGAAGAATTGTTTGATTATAGGTCTGCTGATAGCACTGATGCTTAAAAGACAGTGTATCAAGGTCATTCTGTATTCAAATTACTTACGAAAAGTTCTGCGATTCCATTACAGTGGTCCCTGTCTTGAGAGACCGGCCAGATAAAGACCACCTGTCTCTAAATAACACTTTTGACTTCTTCAGGAACTTTAATTTGTACTGTTCATATTATTGATTACCTCCTATGAATTACCACCTGTCTTGAGGGACCACAATTGGTCATGCCTCGGTACATGTATGGTCTTTGTAGACAGGTTTCATGGTACAAGCATCTTATTTTCAGAGATAAAGAATGTCCTTGACTAACATCTTTTAGATGAATGGTCCAGGTCAATAGCTTTCAAAAGAAAGTCTCACGTCAACTTTAAAAAGGATGAAGCAAAGGTAACAGTTCACCTAATTGCCCAGGTCAACAGCTTTCAAAACAAAGGGCATGGGTGAACAGTCTTGGTTGGTATGCCTTTAGTGTATTGTACCCAAAGCATATCAGCTAAAACTATCGGCTCAGTCTGAAATCTCGATACTCAGAGTGTTATTCTGTAATGTATATACAGAAAAATTAGTGTCGAACATAGTATACTAATGATTGCAGGGACATTTGTGTGGTGAACATCTCCGTGGTTCTTATGTGTGGTGCTTGTGTTTCAGGTACACAGCAAGAAGTTGGAAAGTTTCAGCACATGCTTCCAGAGCAGGTACCGCAGGAGTGGGAGGAGCGCAGGCGCCCTCTACCAACAGTCGGTGGTGGAGTGTCTACAGGTAAGGACAGGTCTCGCTACAGGTCCATTGTTTCATGAACTTTGTCCTCAGCAAGGTATCCACCAGAGGGTAAAAAGGGTACGGAGCTACAGTGAAACCTGTTCTTACAGATCGCTGAGGAAAGACCACCTGCCTTTTCAGACCATGTTAACCATGTTCCCTCTGCCATCTTTCCCATGTTGTTGCACCTCTATTGAGAGACTACCTGCCTTAAGTGACCACTTTTTGGCCTGTCCTGGGGTGGTCTTCGAAAACAGGATTTACTTTGTATGCTTCTTGTGCCAGTTTCTGATAGGCTTAAGACAAGCAGGATCACAAAGTGCATCTCCCAGTCATGATGATTAAAGCCAGAGAAGAAATTATTTTTTTTACAGTGAGCTCAATAGCTGTTATACTTTAGACGCAGAGTTTATATGGTGTAGGTAATTGTGAAAGAAAGCATGCTGTCCACAATTTCACATACAGTGAAACCTGTTTTGAGACACCACCCCAAGGCAGGTCAAAAAGTGGTCACATAAGTCAGGTGGTTTCTCAATGGAGGTGCAGTAACATGGGAAAGATAGCAAAAGCGACTTTGAAAATATGGTCTGAAAAGGCAGGTGGTCTTTCATTACAGTGGTCTCTCAAAACAGGTTTCACTGTACCACCATGCTTCACCTGTCTGTAAAATGTGTGTTCCTATTCTCATGGGTGAAACTTTACTGTTTTAAAACAATTCTGTTTTGAGCAAAATTTTTGCAAAAAAAAAAAATAGTAATCAAGATATGATCTAAAACATGCAGCCAGAAATGAGGGCTGAAAATTTTGAATGGGTGTTTTCTGTTTTCCAAAAACTGTTGGCTTTCACCCATGTATTCTTGATGTAGGGACACCGATGATAAAGCTTTGAAAAAGTCATGCTGAATATCTGGCAGCGAATATATTAGAAAACATGCAATGAACAATACTTTCATTAGGGGTGAAAGTTGTCGATGTGAACAATATCAAACTAAAGATATGGAGCATTCATTAGTTTGTGTGCAAATTTCTTTCCTGCAAGACCAGCAAAGTCACATTTAACAGCACAGCTAAGGTGCCGTGAAGTAACCATTGAATTTTGTGTCCGTCAAGTAAATTGTACTTTGGTGTGCATGTAATGGCGTACAAACATTACCTGGAAAGTTAAAGCATACTTGTTTTGAATAACCCTATCAACAATAGGAACATACATGTATGGGGAATAGGAACATTGAGGATATCTTTGAAAATCTTAATGGTACTTTCACAAACCCACAAAAAATGGAAAATTAAGTTCTACTTTAACTTATTGCACCATCTAATATACCTGACAGTCCCCATTAGTATAGTTTCTTCAGAAGAGCGTGCATCACACTTGAATGTTTGTGAACCCTACATAAATCATATGGCAGAAACCCTGACAAGCGATTTGTTGTTCGTAAACATGTACTACTGTTATGGAGCTGCTGAGTGATCCACTGCAGTTGTCCTGTGGAATACATACAAAAATATTGTGTCAGTTTCCAAAGTGTGTTCCATAGTAAACTGATCAATGCATCTTCAAAAGAATTCTGAACTAATGAGTTCAGATCTTGTCTAGCTATTTAAGTGACATTTAATATGGATTGAAGTGCTACATTATATGCCTCAGGGAAACCTGTCCCGAACGATCCCCCTAGGGATGACCAAATTGTGGCCATTCAAGACATCTGGTTTCTTATTGGAGTAGTCTTTCAAAACAGGATTCACTGTACCTGGAACCAGATAATGACCCCTTAATTCCAGATTTAAAATTTGTCAAAAGCAGTTTAGACCTTTCCATGCTCAAGACAACTAAAAGGAACTAAGCAGTCTGACGAAACAAGCTCGACCGATCACACACAATCAGTATGTATTACTCAGTCACAAATATTTATGTCATGTGTAATTAGTCCCCCGCCCACTTGGTGGGGGACTATAGGTTTGCACCTCGTCCGTCCGTCAGTCCGTCCGTCCGTCCGAAGCTTCTCCGGGCCATATTTCCAACACCATAACACCCACAGCTACCAAATTTAATGTGTTTGTACTTCCTAGGATAGAGGTGTATCGTGTGTCAAAATTAGGTCACTAGGTCAAATATCTGGGTCACAGAATACATATGTATGAAAAATCTTGTCCGGGCCATAACTTTTTTGTCCTTTTACTTAGAGTCATGAAATGTTACACAAATGTGAAGCTTAGTCTAAGAAAGTGTTTTGCTACGTCACTAGGTCAAATATGTGGGTCACCACGATATGTAAATATACAGAATTTTCAGGTCCTGACTGTAATTTTTTTAACTTTTGGACCTCTTTTTATGAAATTTTACATGATAATGTACCTTGACCCAAAAGTGTGTCATGAGGGGAAATTAGGTCACAAGGTCAAATATATAGGTCACAGTATAAAATTCTGTGTAAAACCTTGTCAGCACCAAATTTCTTATACCATAATACCAACAGCTACTAACTTTGTTATGTGCATACTTCTTGGGGTGCTAGAGTGTAGCATGGCAAAAGTAGGTCACTAGGTTCAAAATCTAGGTCATAATGTGAAATCCATGTAAAAACTTGTCGGGGCCATAACATTTTTGTCCTTTTACTTAGATTGATGAAATGTGACACAAATGTGAAACTTAACGTGGAAATGTGTCGTAAAGTAAAATTAAGTTACTAGGTCAAATATTTGGGTCACAGTAATACATAAATGTACAGTGTTTTCATGTCCTTACTGTAATTCTTAAAAAATTTCTTAAAGACTTCTTGTTATAAAATTTTACTGATAATGTATTGTGACCTAAAAGTGTGTCACGCCCAAAACTAGGTCACTAGGTCAAATGTCTAGATCACTGTCTACTCCATGTAAAACCTTGTCCATGCCATATTTCCCTTACTATAATACCTACAGCTACCAAATTTATTATTTTAATACTACCTGGGGAGTTGTTGTGTCACATGGCAAAAGTAGGTCACTAGGTCAAATATCTAGGTCACTATAAAATCCATTCAAAATCTGGTCCGGGCCATAACTTTTTTGTCCTTTTACTTAGATTAATGAAATTTTACACAAATGTGAAGCTTAATCTAAGAATGTGCCATAAAGCAAAACTAGGTCACCAGGTCACCAGGTCAAATATGTGGGTCACAGTGATTTGTAAATGTTCAGTATTTTCACGTCCTGACTATAATTTTGTGTTACTTTTGACTTCTTGTAATGAAATTTTACCTGTTAATTCATTGTGACTTGAAAATGTGTTATGAGCAAAAATAGGTCACTAGGTGAGATATGTAGGTCACAGTATTTCATCTAGGTTGCACCCCTATATAGTAGTCCATTCAACCTCGTGGGCGACGAGCGGGGGACTATGTATTGCTCTGCAATACTCATTAACTTGTTAGCTTTGATGTTTAACTTGATTTTATAAGGTTACACATCTTCCCAAATGGTTGATTGCTATCCTGTCAAAATGAATGTATTGGTTCTATGACAGGTGTGCGTGTGGCGCAGTGGTATCAATCTGGACCCAGCAGACAAAGATGCATTGATGGATTGGGCACAGGATGGCTTCTGTTTGGGAGAGAAAGAGAGGCCAGATGCTTTCACACCAACAGAAGGTACACTTTACCAAAAAAGGTCAAATGATACTGATTTTGTTAAGAATGTTGTAAGTTATCACGGAGAAATTATTGTTTGAATGTTTACCTTTTCAGCTGAACTCTTAAAAGTTTTTGGATTAAACAGGTTTGCTTTTATGAGTTTATTTTTTTGTATCCCTCCTAAATGAGATGTGCATATAGCTTCATGTTATAGTACAAAGACAGTTGATGGCGAACAGTCATGAATGTGGGTGATCGGACTATAATATGCTAGCAATGTGGAGATAGAGAGCTTGATGGAGGGTCTTCCTGTCTTCTTTCTTTCCTTCCTTCCATTTTCCTTTTCTTGTTTTATGTTTTCCTCCTGCCTCTATATATATATATATATATGTATATATTACAACTTCTTATAATATGTGATAGCTGCACATCTAATGAAATTTAACAAATCTTGGACAAGTAGAACAGCGTTTTGTATTTCAGCTTAAAAGAAAGGGATGCTGGGATATACCGGGGTACTTAGTCTTGTTTTTTTTTTTTTAACTGGGATGGATTGAGATTCAAGTTTTAGAGCCCTCCCGTACAGTCACCAAAGGCCAGCCATCTTCTAAGACCATTATCTCCTTGTTCTTTTGTTTTCTCCCGCTTGAGAGAGGCTACCCTGCTAAGATGTCGGCCTCTCTGTTGCAGTGGGGGTGGTCTTGTTAGAACAGGGGGGAAGCCACTGTGCAACTTAGATTTCAAGGTTAAACCTTAATAGAGTGACTGGTAATTTTAACAGTCTCACCTTCATTGATTGTACGTAGTCATTTTATATTTTCCTTTTTTAAAGTAATTTCATGAAAATGTTGGAAAACTTACCAGAATAAAATGCCAACAGTCAAGAGCTTTCACAGGAGTAAATAAGGCATAGCAAGACTGGGCCAATAATGGCTCGCTCATTTGCGCAATAGTCTGACCAGTTTGGCTTCGTTTGAAGATTATCAGAAACTGGTCTTGGGGCTGGTGGGACATACTTATATACCAGGGTGTAACATGCGTAACTAAGGTTACTGTGTGTATTATGACATGCTCAGTGTTACGTCGATCAGGATGTGTATTATGCGAGTTGGGTTTGATGTGTCATAGTAAAGGTCCTGTTCAGGGCACTGTCCCTCAGGTGTGACAGCTGTGACGACTGTGACTGCTTTCACACCTGTGGTCGCCTGCTATTAAGGGTTGTAGGTACATGTGTAGTAGCCTGCTCCAACTTAAAAAAATGATTTTGCATGAACTGCTGTGATGGGAGCAGCCTAGGTGTGCTGAGGAAAGCTGTTGACTCAGTCTAACAATACTATGATCTTGTGAGGGTTAAGTGCTGGCTCTGGTTGTTTGTGTAGCTCATTTATCTGCAGTTCTGTTCAAGCTTTCAAGATACTACAGTGTAAAAAACCTTTTTAAAAGATAGAAACTGATGATTTCTTTCTGGTTGAATTTATTTTCAGATAAAAGGATACCTGAAGACTTGATGAACCACCTGGCGGAGATTAAGGACTGGTCCCTCATGCAAATCAGGCCTTCAACCAGTGTTCTTTCAGATGAGTATACTGTGACTCAGCGAGGTGAGTACCCTGTGAAATGGTAGGTTAAAGTTTTGTGTCATTGTACACTGAGCCAATAAGCCTTAAAAAGTAAAAGAACAAATCAAATCCTTCCCCAAAGGACACTTATAACCCCAGGAAAACACACATCGCTTGGTAACCCCTCACAAATGTACCCCTGCAACTCGTAAATCAATAGCTGGCTTCCTTGCCACAGTATCACAAAAATGTACACATATTTTTGTTCAAATTTTGCACAAAGGTACATCACAAAGCAGAGATAATGCAGAATGAGGTCAGCTACAATCATGGTGATTAAAACTGTCTTCACTGCACAGCACATTGTTCTGCAATTAAATTAATTTGAAGTGCATTTCAGCTGCATTGATACACGCTGCATGATCAGTTGCAATATACCAGTTCATAGGACTCAGGTTTGTTTGGTTTACTTCGGGAAGCACACCCTGCTTTGTTTACATTTTGTGCTCGAACACGCTGGTCAGATTACGTGAGGAGGATCAGAAAGTAAAACACATGATGTGCTTGGATTTAATGAAAAATCAACCTGTCCGCAAACTAAAATTGCACGTTTCACCACTGACTGATGTGACATTTCCGGTAAAATATTGGCTCTGTTCAATCCATGCTGCAATCAAAAGCATTAGCCTTTGCATCCGTTGTAAGATGAAGGTGTGGGCAAGACTCGGCCACTTTCTGATTGGACAGTCAGGTCAACAATGGAATGCATAGTTAATTAAGGTCCGGAAAAGCTCGGTACAACTCGGTATGAACAGGTATATTACCAGGACATTTGGCAATTGGAATTGATTAAAAAGTATAGACACATTTGTTTTACATGGATTGTGAAAGAAGTCAAGTATTGACTTATCGAGTCACTCTCCATGGCACAGATGTTGGCGTATACTTCCTACCTTGCCTAGTGGAGGAAACCGAAGAACTCGGAGAAAACCACCGTGCACGGTTAAAGTGGTAGGAACTTTTTCCACATGCTGCCCAGGACGAGAATCGAACCCGGGTCGCAGGGGTGAAAGGCGAGCGTCCTACCGCTCAGCCAACCGTGCACCCAAAGCACCCAAATTGATTGTGCTTAAGCAAAATGCCACTGTTGCTATGCAACAGGCACCTCATAATGCAGCTGGCAAATGGGAAAGTTTCTAATGCAGTAAACACTTGATAGAGAGTGGCCAGCATGAATCTAAAACTACATGTTGAAGAGCTTTTGATCAACAGTCACTTCTGGGAGACTGTTGATCAAAATGGCATATGGGTGTATGAAAATAAATTAGGAAGAACTTTTTTTCATCTTTGCGATTTATTTTTGTGAAAATTTGCCAGCTGCAGGTCATGTGCTGTAGATGGCTACATGTCAGGTCACAGAAAATTGCAAAAGCTTCGTTCATGGGAAAATTGGTTATTTTGACCAGATGATCGCAAGCCCAGGTGGTCAGTAGCTGTCAGTACTGCTGTAATGTCACTTGATGCTCAGAGTTTTTGCAAAACAGTTGCAGTTCTTTTTTCAGCATTTCACTCTTTTTACTATTGCAGATAACCTTAAACTGGTACGAGAAGGCCAGGTGAAGATAACAGGTACCACATTTCTTTAATGTAATCTCCTAGTTCTTTAAGTGCCACATTTTGACTGAATCCGCAACTTTAGTCGGTATGCTTTGAGCACATAGCACTGAAATCACACTGTAGAAAGTTGTTTACACGGAACACGCGTCAATTTTGCTGCAATTGACAAGGAAAGAATTAAACTGGCCAAAGTTGATGATGGTCGAATGTCATCTGCTTCAATGTTTGTGATCAATTTTGTAGTTAATAAAAATGAAACTGGCTGATGGTCATCTGCTTCGGTGGTGCCGTTAATTTATCATTTATGAAAACAATTTATCAGATGGTTCTTTATCGAAATATGCCCGAGAGGTTTGGCACAATGGAAAACCCCTAGGGAACGCGTCTGCTCAGGCTTCATCCAAGGAAACATGGGGTCAATGGGTGTGCCTGTTAGACTCCTATGAACCACATATAAACAGAATTCATGAACAGTTTTTGAGCAGAACAAGTTATATTAGAGAGAACAGTTAATGAGGAAAGCACTTGTCAGCTGTTTAGTGAAGTACTTGAAATGTCAGACCAAATCTGTCCCCTTCCCTGCAACTGTCTCCTAGAATTATATTTGTCCAATCCCTCGAAAGCAAGAGCGGGTTTATTACTGAGGAGAACACAATTACTTTTTACACAAATGAAACTGATTTATGTGATCAATCAACTTAAAATTTATTGGAAGTAATCACTGAAGCTTAAAAAGAGGGTTGATTCTTTTCATGCATGGAAAATGATGAGTGGCAACAGTAGAGTGATGTCACCAATAAATTTCAACAGAAATCCAATGTATTAATCACCAGATTTAGTTAAAGACAGCAACAGGTGTTGAATCATTAACGCCTTGTGACACGAATAACAATGTGATATGTTTATCAAGTACATATTTTATTTGTTGACTGGTCACGTTCTGTGAGTGCTATTTTTGAAGAAATTTGGCCACCAAGTTTTGTTTGTTTCGGTAGAGGTTTGTCTTTGTTGTGAAGCCATGGGGTCGGACGTGATATGCCAGCATCCACTCTTTGAAGGAGGACTATGCGCACAATGCAAGGTGATGTATTGCAGTCAGTGCATAACATTGGTCAGAGTACATTGAAAACAAAATCAATAGAAAGAACCAATTAGCAAATATAAATTACAGTGAAAACTCGTTATAATGACACCATCTGTTCCCTAAAAAAGTGTCAGATAGCGGAATATGTCAGATAAATGACTCAACAAAGGTAAAGAACTGTTTCGATTGAAAATTTGTGTCATTATATTGAATATATCGGATATCTGAGTGTCGTTATAATGAGGTTTCACTGTATATCTACTCCTGCTTTGTCAGACGTGCATGAGTGATGCAGGTTGAAGTGTTTTACAGTAAGGATTTTAATTGTTCATAGGATTGAGTAAGCTTGGAACTTGTTTTAAATTTCTTTCCATTGAAAATTAGAAGAGGAATCATGGTCTTAGAAACAATAAATTTTGATAAACTGAATGCCTTTGTGGGATATATTTGACCTTGTGGAGGTCTCATTTTTTCTTTCGAGTGTGAATAGTATATATTTCTTTCTGGCAAACTGACTGCTTGCCTGTTTAGCAGACCTAGGGCCCTGAACTGTTGGACTGGCCATCAACCAGATGCAAAAATGACCTGCGAGTGAGCTGAGCAGGCAAACGGACTAGTACTGCTGGTGCTTTTTTAAATCAGCAAAATCATGGAAAATAGTTCAGACCCCAATCAATATCACATGCATGTATTATCCTCATGTGTTTAATAGCATAGCATATACTTTGAATTGCTTTATTTTTGCATGTATAAATTTTCACTGGATTTGTATTTTTGACCTTTCACTGTAGTTTTGATTTTACTGTTTTTGACTTAATTCCCATTCAAACATTTTTAAAATACTATTTCACTGTGTTTTTATTTTCAAGGTTTTGTGCCATCAGCAAAATAAGCAAAAATAAGAATACTAGTACAGCAAAATGAAAGCAATTTACAGTATTCATCTCTAAAATATGAAGTTTCTGTGTGCATTAACAGGGGGAGCTGGTGGAGTCCTTGTTTGCATTCGATGATGATGGTTCACATGTGAGTATCATTTTGTCTTGAAAGTCCTGTGTCCATGCCCATGAAGAATTTGATCCAGTTTGCATATTGCAATATGAAGTTAAACTAAAATGCAGAACATTTTCTCCTCAATTTGCAAGAATAGACATAAAACCAATTAGCTCTGAATTTGTTAAAATGCCACAAGGCCTTCAGTTAAGTAAAATGAGATAAGGCATCTGTTGGGCATCTGTTATATGTCCCTGTTAGTTCAGGAAAAGATGAAGATCCCTTGTGAATGTTGTCAAAAAGAAAAAAAAAAAAGAAGACTAGATCCACCACATTATTGATGTAATTGACACAATTAAGTTGTTAGATCTTGTCTTTGAATTCACACCAATTCACCAGAAATGTTTTGAGGAAAAAGTTCAGCACTTTTCAAGGAATTGTAAGTTCTTGTGAAGCAGATGGAAAGTGAATTCTCATTTTTGCCAGTCTTTTAAAACTATCAACATGGTCTAAATTTTATTGAGTCATTAGTGCTCAAAACAAGAAAAACCATAGGCTAGGAACTTTGTACATGGATTTAAACACCACTATGGTAAAGTTGCATATTTTGCTTAGAAAACTAATTATAGTAAAATTTTTGTCACTGTTTCTTTACAGGCCTGAAATGCTATATATGATCAGAATTATTCTAGTGTCTGTCTTTTGGCTCTGTGTGGGTTTTTTGGTGATGTCTGCCTCTTGCCAAAGAACCACCTCAGTGCATCATGTTATAATTCATTTATTAGTGAAACTCTTTTATTTCCATAGGTGTTTTGTGTGATCTGTGGAGATGGAGGTAATCTCTACATCTGTGAGAGGATGCATTGTGGGAAGTAAGTCGTCCTTATATTTCCTGATATATTGCAAGTTGCCAATATTGGCAACCTTCAAGGACCATTATTCATTGTCCGTGAAACTTTGAATTGACTTGCGTGGTACTATAAAGTATACATGTTCTGAAACAAACCATAGATTTTGTCTGTTGTACTGTTATAATCGAGCCCAAGGTATATACAATTACACTTCAGCTGATCGTAAATTGCACCAATTTTGATTGAAGTCTGTGAGTGTTGGACACCATAACCTTAAATACGCTGTGGCCATGGATAAGACATCAACTAAAATGACTGTCTGGATTTTTAGAATTTTGCCTGGTATTTACCAGTCTGTGTCAAAGGTAGTTTGTCTTTGATGCATTGTAATACCCTGCCCCCTACGGACAAAGTTTTACAGGGGTACATTGTTTTCAGCTTGTCTAACTGTCCATCTAAGAGAATCCATGCAAGCAAAATATGTTCTGATTACTGGTCCATATGTCAAAAGCAAATTTACCTCAGTTGTACTTTAACACTCTTTCTTGACCTCATTACATTTCGTTGCCCTTGACATTATTGTCAAGGTCACCGGACCCATGTGTGTGCAAAGCAAAGGTAGCTGTTAGTGACAGCTGTTCTGTGTGTCAAGAACAGCGACTGTTTTAGACATGCTAGTGTATGATATATACTGTACAAAAAAAGTTAAACCCCCTCCTCTGTAAGGGGAAGAGCTTAACTTTTTTTGTACAGTATATTTGTCGGACAAATTTAGGTTTGGTGTCCAAATGTGTATTGAATTGTAACAGTTGATTCAATATTTGTCAGAAATAATAATTATGCCCCCCCCCCCTTTAGGAGTGGGGGCATATCGTAATGATTCGCTTTTTCTGTGCTTGTGTGGGTACCTCATAACACCTCTAGTCAACTTTATGGTGCTTAAAATTGTATTATTATTATTTACCTGCAGCTGTTTATACCAGTGTTGGTATGATGGAATAGAGTATGAAGCTTTTCAGTTTCAAAGGAGACATCCGCTATTTGTTTACAGGCTATAATTTGCTTGTCCTTCAACATAGATTTAATAATGAAACTTGACACAGAGGTGCATGTGGACAAAAGGATGCGTTATGTACCAAAAGTAGGTCACTTGGTAAAGTATCTGGGTCACCGTGACATTCTTGTAAAATCGTGTCCGGGCTAGAATTCAAAATGAATCTTATTCAAGCTGAATTAGATTTAAAGTGAAAACAGCATTTTGACTTGTCCCTCCTGTATTTCACTCATTTCAGATCAGGAAAGCTGTATGTGTTAAAAGCCAGCTGTCAGTAGTTGTATAGGGGGATTTATATGTGATGTGCATTGTATGTTTCAGTGTGTATTGTTTAGAGTGTATTGGTGTGTTGGTTGGGCTAGAGGGAATACGCATGGTGAAAGAGACCAGGTCATGGCATTGCTTCACGTGTGTGGATAAAACCGAGTACCCATTTGGACTGCTGGCTCCCAAAGAGAACAAGCAGCAGAACATCTTTGCTTTCTTCCAGTCACCAGAATTACTCAATCAGGTACCTTCCATTTTTACCCTTCGACCCTAATTTTCTAAATAATGTTGTCGTCATAATGCCACCCATCTGTTGTCCATAGGCAATTTGTGACAGGGTGATAACTTTCAGAATGGAGAGACCTACCCCAGGCAAATTTGGTGGTCCCTGTTATGGAACGCTTGTATGGAATTGTGTTTGAGTGATGAGAACAATGTTTCAAGGTCACAATGGTCAAATTTGTCCATTTCCTGCTATGTTCAGTTTCCCTGCACTAACTTCACAATTAATGGAAAGAGCTGTGGTTGAGATGTTTCTGGATCATTGAGGGTTATGGTGGCCAGGATTATTCAGTCAGATACATTCCGGTTTTACCCATGGCTAACTGAAGCAAATGGGTATTGCTGCTGTCATTATTTCATCCCATCAACAAAATTCCTCAACGTGCCGTAGAGTGGTCCCTGTCACCAGAGACAACCCGTACTACAGCGAGTGGTTTTGAAAGACAGGGGGTCTCTTGGCAACTAGATCAACAGGGGCAGTTTGGGACTTGGGAACCTTTAAATAGGATCTTAAGGTAGGGTGGTCTCTTATTATGAGTTTCTCGTGACAGGGACTGCTGTATTTATCATGTTGTCATTCAGTGTGACATTTTCTTATCCCAGCAGTTGTCAAATCAGATGCCACTGTATATGTTGTGTGATGGTAGTCCTATGAATATTGGCATTGATAGGTGGACAAAATTTTGCCACAGTTGGATTGTTACCATCCTGTTTGGGTCAAATTATAGAAAAAAATGTTTATTTAAAGTACAAGGGGGAATGATAAGCCAGCCAGATGTAAAACTGCAAAATGAGACCAGTCTTGTCTGAAATACAGTCCATGCCGCATTTTCATATATAATAGACGTTAAGGGGTCCACATGCCATTTTCATAGTCTGTCCTGTTGCACTTCGATCCAGCACAGACAATCTGAATTTATAGACATTGAGACATCTTGTGAGTTTCAGTGGCCCTTTATCAGGTGAGACCTCTTCCATAAGTGATTAAAACAATGCTGAGCTTGACGGAGAGAATTGTATTACCAGTGAGTTCTAAGATATTGAGCCTGATGGGACCCCCGGTCTTCTGCCCATTCAGTCCTCTTTGTCAAGTTCAGCTGTGTTTAAATCATTTCCTAGAGGGCCACCTAGGGATGTTCACATGATGCAATATCATTGATTTCTTTTTCCCAGTGATACAACTATGAAATCGGTTATTTTTACCCCGTCAGCCTTGTCAGCCAATGGGTTATTGTTACATCTGTGTGTGCATGTGTCCGTCCGTTTGTCACACTTGCAGATGCAAGAACTTCAAATTGAGCTACTATCATGAAACTTGTAATGTAGAAGTATCTCATTGGAAGCTTGGCTCAGTTTGACATTCATTGGCCTTGACATATTTCAAGGTCCCCAGAAATCATTATAGGTTTAGCCTGGCTGAGGGGGCCTCAAAGTCATTTCAACCATTGTATTTGCAATTTGATTTGTGATGGTGACCAGAGGGGTGCGAGGTCTACTCATGCAACTATTAGGGTTCAAAACGTGTCATCTAAGTGACTATTTTACTATTATTCAGTGATATATTTGATTTACAGATTATTTTCTGTGTATAGATTTTGATGCTATTCAGGACAAATTTGGAAAAAATTAAGCTAGGGATAATTCTGTTTTGGCCAAACTGGAAAATTAAATGCTGAGTGATACAAATTATTGCACAGTAATATTTACCAGATGGGAATAAAAAACACAACAGAATAAACCACTTACTTGAATCACTAGAGGACACCACTGGTCAGGAGAATCACTTGACATCTTCTGCCGTATCTGATTGGTCAACAGATGCCAATGACCCCTATTGACCAGTGGTGCCCTCTCGTGATTTTCAGTGTTTTAGGCTGATCTTATTGAAACACTGCAGCATGCTGGTTGCTGCTGATTGACTTGGGTTGGGAGGTGAGAACTTGGATGCGACTTTTGACCATTATGTTTATTATTTTGCAGTCAGCAGAAGATTTAGCCAAAGCTACAATGACCCACCTGGTGAAGCGACCGATCAGAGTGCTGTCACTGTTTGATGGCATAGGAACAGGTAGGGAATTCTGGGACATTGCACACACACACACACACAAAAAGTTTCTTGGTTTAGGGTGGTTTAATTAGAGCTACAATGCAATGACTCCTCTGAAAATATCACCTGTGCTAATGGCATTATTACATAATAATAATTCTGCAAAAATCCCATCCATATTTGGGGCAGGGGAAACTGCCAAGTTTGTATCAAGAAACAAAACAAAAATATTCAAATTCATTCATGCCTGTTACCAGCTATGGTAGTGGCACTATGGCCTCTTTATATCTCTGATTGCCAATTTTGACTGAAGTCGATGTGCTCTGAATTAGCAGAATGGCACTAGATTTAGGTTCATATTCTTTGTAAACCAGCCTTTCCTTTAACCCTTTCCCCCTCAAACTGGCCAAAACTGGCTGGTGGTCAAATGTCGTCTGCTTCAGTGTTTTCAACTAATTTGAACAGTTATGAAAAACAATTTGACTGAAAAATGTACATGAGACTTGTCAATTTCACATGCCCCAGGTCAACAGCTTTCCTTGGCATGGGTTGGGCACTTAGTGCCCAACCCATGCCAAGGAAAGCTGTTGACTCAGTCTTAATTCAAGGGGGGGAAGAGTTTAGTACCAGCATGCCTTCAGCTGCTGAGACCATAAGAATAGTACAGGTCCACAGTTTTCATGACATGTTTTTGATGCAATGTGCAAAGAAATCAATTAGTTCAAGATGGTGACAAAAGTGACAAAATTTGCATATGCAACTTGAAGATTTTTAGTTTTGTTTTGTCTTGTCCATGTATGTTTTTTTTCTGTAAATTTGCTGATGAAAAATAAACAATATGTTATGTTACATTATTAAATATGAGTATTGTGTGACAGCAAAGTATATACTGGACCAGTTGGGTATCGAAGTGGAGGCCTACTACGCCAGCGAGATTGACAAAGACGCACTACTGGTCACCAAAGTGCAGCATGGAAGTAGTGTCCTACAGCTGGGCAGTGTCCATTTGATTGGCAAGGAAGAAGTAAGTCAGTGTATGATAGTGACATCTAGTGGTAGTAGTACACAACATAAATGCCAAAACAGTTGGGATAAACCCACTCAAATTTTTGTACATGTATATACTGTAGTACCAATACAAATATGCATGCACCCATACCATATGACTGCAAATTTCCCTGAGGTACTAATTTTTCTGAATTTTCCAAAGTAAACCAATTCAGAAAAAGTAAAAACCGGGAAATTTCTGCAGCAAATTTTGGGCATACAGCAATTTGCTTGGACACACGGTACAAAACACACAGGTCTCACATGATTGATCATTAATTACAATATCCATAGATCACTTATCCTGAACAAAGAAATGGTTATGCTAGACAAATAGATACTGTTCCAGGTTTTATTTTAAAAAGCCTGTACCTGTTGCATGTGCTACCAGTCACATGACCATTTTGACACAGATCACATACAAGACAATACCTAGGTCTCAAGCAATTAATAGTATGGCACACCTTCTCTGCAACTTTTAAAAAAAAATTCAGATGGTTAATGGGGAAAACAATGGGAAATTTTTTTTTTTCATAGATTCAGGAAAAAATTTGTATTTTTACAGATATACATATGTGTACAGACACACAATATATGTAATCACGTATATATGTATCTATGCATATTTATATATACTTATACATGTATACAATAATTTCAGGAGACCCACTTTGCCAATTGTGTAAACATGAGAAAGAAAACTTGTCTCATGAAGTTGATCCCATGACAAATTCACATGGGGGACAGAAAATTTTATGCAGTAAGATTGACCTTTCTGATCATGTCCATGACCTTGAACAAAGCAGTTAATTTTTGTGTTTGGGTTTTTTTAACTGTTAAAACTCCAGGCAGTTAGGGCATTGACTTTTTCAGCAAAATTTTGTCGATTTCAGAAGATTAAAATTGATAAGCAGTCAAGTAATCGGCAAGTAAAAGTAGTAGTAACCATGATAATCGTAGTAGGATTGTCGCGTTTAGTACTTTAAATTTTCTTGCAGCTTGAGGAATTAGGTCCTATAGATCTGCTCATTGGAGGGTCTCCGTGCAATGATCTATCTGTCGTCAATCCAGCCCGCTTAGGATTTAGTGGTATGTATGCATGTTGGTCAATACCATAAAATGAGTTTCTGTTAGGAGTTTATGGTTTGTCATCCTATGCATTCTTTCAAACCAATGAAGAAAAACCCCGCTGGGAATACACTTCCATCTTCAACTTATCTTGTGAGCACTCAATCAAAGGTAAAGTGTGAAAGCCAAAGTGCACAGGGCATAAGAGGTTTAGAACGGGGGGCTGAACTGGGCAATATCCTAACTCTTTCAGTGCCAAGCATAGCTAAAGTCAATCTACTTAAGTCAGACTAGTCTGAATTTTCATAAGGATCCCAGTTTCATATTCCTCATAAAAAGACATTTCATTCAAGTACCAGCATGCCTATAATTCCAGAGAGAGTATTCCAGGTCAACAGCGCTTTTGTCAGCGTGACGAGAAAAGCTGTTGACTCAGTCCCCAGTTTGGCACTGAAAGAGTTCAGTCTGATGAGTAGGGGCAGGATTAGCCATATCTTAAGCCTGAAGAGTAAGGGTAGAATAATACATTTTGTGTGCAAGTCTATATGTATCATAATAGTTGTATCAAAATTGAGGTGGTCTTCAGGCTCTCTGCACTTGCAGACAGTTAGGCCAAAGAAAATAAATAGTGTGTTTAAGGTTACATGCCAAAAATAAATAGGGTAGGTAGGTAGGCTTTTTTTTTTCAAATTTTTACTCCGAAAACAGAAGAAAAGTGACTTAAAATGGATAAATTGTGCATTTCATGAAGAAAATCTGCCTAGATTTATTTTTTTTTTTTTTGAAAATCAATAAAAAGTTTTAGGGTAGGGGGGGTTTGGCCAAGGGTCGGTAGGGAAACCCCAAACACAGACTTTTTTTTTTTTTTTGGCCTTACATCCATGAATTCAACACAGACCTACCTTAAATGCATGAGTCGAGAAAGCCATCTCTGGTTTGGGGCCTTGCTAGTGATCATCATTTTTGAAATGTTGAATTGTACTTTGGGGGGGGGGGGTGGGGGGTGGGGTGTCATGTAAAAGAGTACTATGTGTACACTTGTGAAAATGATGAAAATATTGAACCATCCCTAATATTGATAGCTATATCTGTTGAGTAGTTCCTCCTGCATTTGTTTTAACCCAGCTACCTTGTAACGGGAGTCTGTGGATTGAATGACTTTAAGCTATGTTTTTGATGCCTCTTTGATTCCCAGTTGTGACAAAAGTCGACATACCCGTGCCAGGTTTGTATTCTTTGTAAAACAGTCTTTGATTCATCTGGCAGGATGCCGACAGTTACCGTAAGACAACAGAGACCATTGAAATGGGCCAGGTCAACAGCTTTCTTCAGTGCACTTAGGTATGCCCAAAGTGCGCCGAGGAAAGCTGTTGACAGAGTTACAACTTGGCACTGAAAGAGTTAAAATGCTGGGCACTGTAGCCAAGAATAACAGTAGGAGCCATGTGGACGTTTTGGAAGCGTTCCACCCCAGCAATGTCGGGGCCCATCATAATGTGTCAGAACGTGCTGTGTAATAAAAAGTGCCAAGGAAGTACTTTAGTGGTGCAAAGTGGCTGCCTATTCAATTAAAAAGTTTTGGATCGCAGAAAGTTAAATGAAGATTAGTTAAACTTGATGAAAATAACTTCTTTGCTTGTCAAGACCACTTATATCACAACAGATGAACAATTGCAATCGTTGCTATGGTTAAACTCAAACTGATTAATATCATGATAAAGATAAGCAGTTACTTCTGTTGCTTTGGTTACACTCAGAGCACCTCTCCTTTAAAGATGAGACAACTCATCTGTGACCATGGCAACATTCGGATGGTCTTGTACTACCCTGTAATGGTTACGCTGTCACCCTTACAGATCCCCATTGGTTTGTTGCAGGAGGAACTGGCCCACTGTTCTTTGAGTTCTACCGCATCCTGCATCTGCTGATGCAGCTCAACCCAGACCACCACCTGTTCTGGTTATACGAGAATGTGGTGTCCATGCCGGCTTACATTAAAGCATCAATAGATCGCTTTCTACAGGTTAGTGTATTTTTGTATGTTGCAAAGAGTGAATAAATGCATGAATAGTTTTGCAGGAGTAAAAATTGAGGACGTGTGAGTTTTGTCTCTTGGATGCTGAGTTTGGGAAGTTGATGTGGTAAGAAATCAGCATGGGGTGTTAACAGTTGGAATCATAAAAGAAGGCCAGCGAGATATCTCAGCCAATTTAAGGTTTGTTTGTTTGTCTAGCATGTGCCATGACTTCCCCAAGAAAAGTCCTCTTGTGGAGAATAAAAGTACTAGAAGCATGGAACTGTCTGCACAGGAAGGAGATGAAATATGCTGTGCGCAGGCATTTTCTATTATGGGGTCAAAGGTCAAGGTCACAGTGACCTAATTTTGGTATCAGCAGCAACTCCCTACTTCCAAAAGCCAGCAAACGGGAGATAAATATGAAAACAGCTGCTCCCAGCAGGAGCCCCATTCGCTTATTGTGGAAAGCATTGTCAATCAGATGGGAGGTCGTAAAATTTGATTGATTTTCATGATTAGAATGTGAGAGATCTCCCGCCCAAGTCCGATGGGTTAGAGTCTGTATGAGACACAGGCATATCCCAAGGAGGAGCCATACACCAAGTTCAGTATTTCTTAGTACAGTGGTCCCTGTCTTAAGAAACCACTCCAGTGAGAGACCACCTGCCTTGAAAGACCATTTCAACATACTTTGCTTAGTACTTTTCTTGTTATTTATACCTCCTATGAGAGACCACCTGTCTTGAGAGACCACAATTTGGTCATCCCCAGAGGTGCTCTTTCAAGACAGGTCTCACTGTATTATGCTACATGGAATGTGGACCACACAGCATTTTCTATGATGGGGTCAAACAAAGGTCAGGGTCATGGTGACCTAGTTTTGGTATTTTATACATGCCTATCCCAGGAAGCATCCACATACCAAGACTGGTGTCACCAAGTATTATGGTGTAGGAAATCCAGCCCGTAAAAGCACATTCAGGGTCAAAGGCAAAGGCCACAATGACCTCCTTTTGGTGCATAATGCACTCCAATATTGTGTGAAGTGTCTTTGTACACACCAAATTTGGTATGTGTATGTGTATGTGTATGTCTTATGTACAAGAAATATGGGTGAGAGGGTAGAGAGAAGAAAGGCGTGTTAACTTATAGTCGTCAGAGGGGGACAGAAACTGGTTTGTATTATATGGGACATCTAGCATCAAACTTAACTCATTCCATAATATGGCCACAGGCCTTGGTCAGTGGTTCTGGTGCTGCTTGGCAAGTCATGCTGCAGCTGCCCTTGTGGCAGCTTCAGCATGACTTGCCAGGCAGTGCCACAACCACTGATGTAAGACTATAGACATGTTGGTACTTGAACGAAAGCTCTTCTCATGAAGAATTTAAATGTGCAATTGTCTTCTTAAATCTTGGTAAATATACGGACAAATCAGGGACTGGTATGGAATGAGCAAAAAGCTGTGTATATATTAATTTGATGTGTTTATTTTTTTAGAGGAAACCCGCCATGTGGGATGCAATCTACTTCTCAGCCCAGCAAAGACCTCGCTACTTCTGGGGGAATATTCCTGGCATGCACCAGTATGTGAGAACACAGTGTTTGATACGTAGTATCTTTCATCTATTGTATTGCCATGAACAGAACTCCCCCCAAAAAACAAGATGGTTTCAGACCCTACATGTAGAATGTAGCAGTGGCCCTTTTCGGGGGTGGGGGGTGGAGGTGTTTAAGACAAACTGGGGATAGAAGTGGCATGCTGGATGCCATCCTCTAGAAACCAAGGCCAACTTGTGAAATTTTATTGTAAATCACGTGTAAATAGTGATGAATAAATGCCAACTGATACAATTGTTAACAAAGAACTCTTTCCCTGCTATGATCATCGGGTCGAGGGAACAACTTCCTCTCATGTAGAAACACAATGGCACCCAACAAATGTGTGGAACGATTATACAACCAAAATGAAACAAAAGAGAGAATCCCATTGGTTGTTGTTTTCTTTGTAAGCCACTCAGATTATGTAAGATAGAAAAGAGTAACTGAAAGTTCTTTCTTGAGTGATAAAGAGTAGCAACACAGTGTTCATTGTCTCTGACAGAAGCTGCAGCAAACAAGTGGACCTTTACCAAACTCGCAGTCTTAATTCCCAATGTAAGGAATTTTGAAGTATGCTGTAAGTTTCATCATACAAGTGTTGAAATTTTCATTCATTGTTTGCCGAAAAATAGCTCTGGCTTCTTTGTGTATGATTTATGCAATGTGTGAAACATGGAATCACATTAGGGTGGTACCTGCTGTATGCAACCACTGCTGTGAGCAGCCACATTGCTTTTTGTGGTCACTAGGCTTGGGCATAACAGTCACTTTCTTTGTAAAATTTACCTGTGGTGACAGGACACCTGCTGTATGTGGCCATTTTTTCTTGGCAGAAGGGGTGGCCACATACAGCAGGTACCACTGTACATGATGCTACAACAATGAGGTTCCCCAGGTACCATGATGAATCTTCTTTCCAAAGACCGCTGTATGCAAGATGCGGAATTATTATATTGTTTGTTTCAACATGTCACTTGGCAGATAGTATTTCTTCAAATATATGTTTTTGTGGCAGACAGGGACTGCTATACCATATAGTATTTCTTCAAATATATGTTTTTGTGGCAGACAGGGACTGCTATACCACTGCAAATGTTCCATCTGCTAAGACAAAATAAGAGATGAGGGAATTCAGATGTTCCAGCCTAGTTGAATACAGCACTGAAACATAAGCCTTGGAGACAGATGTATGGCTGTCCAACACGCATATCTTCATTTGGACGCTAGTCCTTTAACTCATTCCATACTATGGTCACAGGCCTTGGTCAGTGGTTCTGGAACTGCCTGGCAAGTCCTGCCCTTGCGGCAGCTGCGGCATGACTTGCCAGGCAGTGCCAAAACCACTAATTTAAGACCATAGGCATGTTGGTACTTGAACGAAAGCTCTTTTCATGAAGAATTTAAATATGCAATATACTGTTGTCTTAAATCTAGGTAAATATATGAAAAAAACAGGGACTCGTATGAAATGAGTTAAACCACCTCTTATTCAAAATTGGAGTGAAGGATTCACCCAAATACATGTGCGGTTCCTCAAAGGAAGATACATGGCATTATTTTTTTTCCTGGCCTAGATTTAATGTCCCATGATCGCATTTGCACACTGCCATTGCTCAATCCACTAGCTCCCTTCTGTCTATAGACATTGTATGGCTCACAAAATTGTTCTGTTTCCAAAAATATAGTAATTTTTTCAGCCATACACGACTACATATTTCTGCCACTGGTGGTTTCTACTGGTCAACATTGATTAATTTTTTTTCCTTATATAGTTTTTATATCCGTTAAACACCCACGTTGTTTAGCCGCTCCATGATGTGCCCAACATGTCGCTACAACCATACTTAGTCAACTGTTAGTAATAGTATAGCCCCACTATCTGTCTTGTCTTTGTCTACTACATCTCCTCTCTTATTGTTACATAGAATTAGTAGGGATAGGGACCGTTTCCATCCATCTGTCTGTCTGGCCAGCTGGCAGCACATCTCTAGAACCCTAAGAGATAGAATAATGAAATTTATACCAGAGATGCATCATACCACAGCCATGTGACTGTGTGTTCTTTCCATATATCCATTTTCATGTGTCTGGCAGCATATCTATAGAACCCAAAGAGATAGTATAATGAAATTTATACCAGAGATGCATCATACCAAGGGCATGTGCGCCATGTGCGCCATGTATTGCTTTTGACCTTGACATATTTTTAAGGTCACAGGGCCCAAGAACATATCAGTTTTTGTGCATCCAGACATGATGCACACATTGTATACCTTCCTTCTGTATACAGTGGTCCCTGTTTTGAGAGACCGCCCCTTCAGCACACCCCAAAGCGGTCACATAAAGCAGGTGGTCTCTCAATGGAGGGACACCACATGCGCCATCTACCTGGTTAAAATCACACGCAAAAAAAACAGTTGGTAACGACGGGTGGTCACTGAATAGAGGGGTTGTTCAAAGTAGGGACCACTGTATTGTGGCGGGGGACATAGATCCTTTGGATCATTGTGCACTTGTATACATTGTTGTGTCTAGTACTGTCCTGTGTATGTCCCTTCTTCCTGCAAAGGGGATATAAATAGGGCTTGGCCTTTCTCCCAATTGTTACTTCTTACTTGATGTGACAGCAAAACATGTAATTTTGAAAAATAAAATATGTTTAAATCAAACCCTGCTTATGGAGTGTTGGAACTGTGGTGCAGAGTGGGGACTGTTGGCTGTGTGCTGACTGCATGGATGTACATGTACACATTTCTGTCTTTCAGCCCACAGTGCTATGTTACGGAGGGAGGGACTCCCAGACTTGAAGACCTTCTGACACCCAACACAGACAGGAAGGCCATTGTGAGTCCTGATACATCAGCATTTGGTCATTGTAAATTGTTTCTATTTCACTGTATTTTTATTTTCGCATATTTCACTGACGGCACAAAACGGTGAAAATAAAAATGCAGTGAAATAGCTGTTTAACATTGATTTAATAGGAATTCTGTCTAAAATAGTAAAATTAAAAATTCAATGAAATGTGTGAAGTGCAAAAACTGCAAAAATTAATACACATGAAAATAAGTGCATTTACAGTACTGTGCAAAAGTAACATGGATGCAATTGCCTGCATCATGTATATATAGCTTGTCCTAGCCTAATCTCTAGGACTGATCCTGGGATTTTGTTGCGGGTATGTTGTATTGTCATACAAGATGGTGCACAACATAGAGTGCATAGAGGATTTTATGTATTCCATGAATGCTGTCAGAGCTTGTTTTGGTGCCTTCAGCCTGTCTTGAATTGACACCTCTTCTGAAGCCATATCAAGGACATGTCCGTATTGACCACACAATTTCAGGTTGACAAGATACGATGTGTGACCACCAGGACCAACTCACTCTTACGAGGGGAGAGATCAGCCCGGCTTCCAGTACAGATGGGAACACAGGGGGATGTAGTCTGGATCCAGGAACTAGAAAAGTAGGTTTTTCAAATTAAATAGATATTGTACTATAACGTTGTTTTTCTGTTTGGAGACCAATTTCTTGATTGTATTAATATTTCTATATGCAATAATATGATAGTTTTTCAAATTATAGGAATTATTTTCATTCATATGATGGCTTCTAAAATATATGAAGTCATTTTTCATCAAAAGATGCTTTTAAATTTGCACCATTGAAAATCCTTATATTTGTAATTACAGATTTATATTTTGGGTGATCATGATAATAGAAACGGATCTTCACTTTATCCTTCTTTGTAGTGACCTGTTTCCCCCGTAGTAATCTAAGTTTCAATGTGACTAGGTCAATTTAAGATACATGTAGGTGGTGCGAGTGATAACAGATTTGCAAATTATGAATAGGGCCCTCATGACAGTATTTTGGTATAATCATTGTTCATTTGTTGTACTCTCAGTAAATCTGTAGATTTATTTTCTGATGCTGTATTCTGTACACCCTGTCGTGTCAAATAAAGCTGGTCAGATTCTGCAATCCTGAATTCTACTTCTTGTCAATGTACCTGACTGTATTAACAGACCACTTTGTTTGAGAGACCAATACAGTAGTCTCTCTCTTCTCTCCCCCCCCCCCCCCCCAACTTGGGTTGTCTCGCAGATGGTAGAGCATGTATTGGAATGTGCCGTGTAAGCCCTTTCTTTCTTGTCCATTCATGAAACCCTTGCAGTGCTGTCCAGCTGAAAACATCTGTAGCAAAATTTTCTTTCCTTGTAGCATTTTTTCCACTTCTTTACACAAGAAGCACTTATTTTTGAGAAAATCTGTCGCAATTTTGAAGAGCTTTGTAGCAAAATTTTCCTGCAGTGCTCCAGTTGGACAGCTTTGCCCTTGGTACATGGTTTTTTACCCCTCGGCCTTTAGGCAGGAGGGGTATTGTTGTCACCTATGTGTCAATCCATCCATGCCTTGTTTTAAGTTCATATCTCCAAAATTACTCACTTTACAGAGACAAAATTTTTATCGCAGGGGGCCATTGAGGTGCTTCAGGTGCCTATTGAAAAGTAGGTCACCAGTTCATATTTAGGTCACAGTACTACATTAAAGAAAACAACGACGTTAACATAATATTTAAAAAATATTGAATGTAGCTTCATCAATTATTTATGACAGTTGGTCCTAAGGATGCCTCAGGTGAAAACTAGGTCACTGGGTCGCATATTTAGGTCAGTGCTGCATGGAAGAAAAATGGCCTGCCATGATATCTCTGCTCATTGCATTTGCACCAAAGCTTTGTCATTAAGGTCAAACAGAAGCAACCTTGACCTACAGAAGGGGTATTGTCGTCACCTACACATCCATCCGTCCATCCTGGCTGAGGGGTTTTCGGTCACTGATCGGCTTCTAGTTGATGCCAAGCTGTTATGTCCCAGATGTGGCAGACTAACTTGGTACAGTAAGCCCACATTAAACTTAACTGTCACCAAACGCATCAACCTTTTGCAACCTTTTTCCAACCTTTTGAGTGAAAGACAAACCTTTTTCAAACCCATTTCTGACACTTTCCAAACCATTTCCACTTATTACATTAAAACCTTTTGAAACACCTTTAAACCTTTCTCTAGTGGTTAACAACCATTCCACACACTTTCTCAACCTTACTGATTAGAATGTTGAAATGGTTTGCAACCTTTTTAACCATTTGAAATCCTTTGAAACCTATTGTCAACCTTTTACAAACCCTGTGTCAACCTTTTGCAAACATTTTACAACCTTTACAAACCCCAGTACAACACTTTGCAACACAAAAAAATACATTTAGCTGGTAAGTTTTAGATGGGCTTAACTGTATTTGAGAAGCCAATGGCACCAAGCCGAACCTGCCAGTATGTGAATAAAAACTCTTTTTGCTAACCCTTTCCGGCTTAAACTGGTCAAAATCTGCTGGTGGTCATATGTCGTCTGCTTCAGCATTCTCAACCAATTTCAACAGTACTGAAAAACAATTTGACTGAGAATTTTTAGATGAGACCTATTGAGATTACATGCCCCCAGGTCAACAGCATTATAAGGAGACCTGTTGACACAGTCGTAATGTAAGAAGGAAAACGTTAAGAAGAATAATGGTGTTGCATCTATATCATTCAAGCAGAACGTGCAGCTGAAAAATCCATCAGCATCATGAGCACCGTCAAACTGTCAGTGCAAATTGTTCAATTTTTGCTGTATTTTGATTTTGATGTTTTTCTCAGCTAAATATACCCAACAGATCTAGGTTTTATCAGTGGTCCATCAGAAAGTCTCCAAAAAAGCTAGGTCACCAGTCCTGTACCATTAAAAGAGGTGATTTGGTAATAGCAGGCAGAAGCTTGGACATCAGTGGCAAAGATTTTGTTGTTGGTGAACATCAGATTATACGTCAGCAGAGCATTATAGGCCCTTGTGCCTCATGTTCATTACACAAAATTAATATAAATCATTGAAGCAGAGGGCAATCTACCTGTAGCCAAAATCCTTTCCAGCCTAAACCAATAAAAACTGGCTGGTGGTCAAATGTCGTCTGCTTCAGTCTTTTTCACAAATTTCAAGAGTAATGAAAATAAATTGACTGAGAATTGAAGATGAAACGTGTCACCTGACCAAGGTCAACAACTTTCATGGTATTGATTGGGTGCTATGGCCCCAATCCATGCCAAGCCAAGCTCGGGTCTGCCAAAGTGTAGATAGATTTATGCCATAAGGGGATCAGAGAGATTGAAAGAGTGATTTTAGTGACTCAGAAAATGGCTTAAATTAAAAGTGAAACTTCTTGTTGTTAATTTTTCCAGAGTGTTTGGATTTCCGGAGCATTACACTGATGTCGGTAACCTTCCCCCGTGGCAGCGACAACAGTTACTGGGACGGGCCTGGAGCGTTCCAGTCGTCAAACAGTTGTTGAAGCCCCTGCAGCAGTTCTTCACAACTTGCAGCACAATTCGTGGCCCATCAACCAAGAATGAGGAGGTGTCATCATAATGTGTTCATGACCAGCGAAACCTTGCTGGGTTCTGGCAAATGTAGTCTGTCATTTCCATGATAGGTGCAAGTCTGTCATCAACATGACAATAAAGCAAAATTCAGGGCTTCTTTTTTTTTTTAGGTATTGGCATGAAGGCTGCCATTTTCATGACCAGTATAACTGTGCCATTTTTCTTGCCAAAATGAATCACTTTGTGTCATTAATCTTGTTGGTGGAACAAAAAACCTGGGGATCTGTAATTATATATAAAATATACACAACTTTGTGGAAGAAGTAGAAGTTAAAAACAGTAAAATTACACATTTAGACCTTGGAGTTTTTTGTAAGCAAATGGTTTAAAGCTGCAGAGGCCCCATTTGCTCTAGGACAACAGAAGGCTTGGGAGCTAAGAGCTCCAAGGCCAAAGATGGCTTGAGGCCAATGGGCCCCAAGGTTTCAGGGCCCTTAAGGGTGAGGGGCTGAAGGTGCTCCAGGGATTGAAGTGGGCCTCTTGCACAGCATGGTTGATATTTAAGAACTCAATATACAGTTGCAGGACATCAAGTAGTGTGAGTGGTTAAGCTATTTGGTAAAGTGAAACTTTCCTTGGAGATGTCATACACAAGTAATAGACATACCTGTACAGTGAAAATATTAATACTCACCTCAGGGCTGGAGATTTAATTTGAAGAGATCACATGTTTAATAGTGTCTGTTAACTAATATTAGGTGCATATGGTATGTTTATATTATACACTTTAAACAGTTTGTAGTTAAGGATATACAATGGTCTGATATCTGTATTAAAAGGACAAATATATTTTGTACCATCTTTAAGGAATGTGGTTTATTATATACACTGTACCACGTTGATACTAGTCAAAATGACCAGAACTTATTTTTGGAGATAGTTTTGAAGTGCTGATAAGTGAGACATGGCTGACCCTTACACCTCAAACGAACTGGTTCGCCTTCAAAGTAAGACCCGAGTCCACAGCTGTCCATGGCAGAGGTTGGGTACTTTGGAGCCCAAACCATGCCCAAGATAGGTGTTGACCCAGATGTTCTTTTGTTAGTTCTCCTGTACAATGTCATGCAAAACATCATGATAGCAGGCAAGATTCAACCACCGGCTGGTTTTGGATAGTCTAACCCTTTTCCCCTGTAATTATGACTTAGTCAACAGCTTTCCTTGACATAGGTTGGGCACTCAGTGCCCAATCCGTGCTAAGGAAAGCTGTTGACCTGGGGCATGTGATCTTGATAGATCTCCGTCAAATTGTTGGAAAAGTGAAATCTGCTTTGTAAAAGATATCTGTTTCAAGTGACAAATGTTGCGAAGAATTAAGGAAAATCATTGGTTTTATATATCCCATTTATATTATGTGTTGTTAGGGCCAGCATTATATTTCGGTTGCATGACCAGTATATTTCAATCAAATTGTCCCTTTTCCCAGAGTTTTAAATTTGGCTTGCAGAAGATTACTTTGGCAACTTCCCTAAAATAATGCTATGGATGAATGCAAGTCGCAGGTAATTTAGAATGAGAAGATAATCTGTTACCAATTTCCTGTAAAAAAAAGTCTGTCTAAGATTTAGAATCAGAAATTTTGACACTGTTTTCTTTTCTTTTTTTGTTCACTGAACAACATTGGCCTACAAGACATGGTTAATTACCATTCAACACGTAAGTGTTACAAAACAGAACTCAGTGAAAGGTCACAACACTGCATGCATGCAGTTGTAGTTTATTTGGTTTGCACTGTTTAACAGTCCATGTACTTACAAAATCAGATCAAGCGAAACAGATGTCTTCAGTTTTGAAGTGTGACCCAATCCATGTACATCATACGGTCTTGTAATATTTATGTGTATGTACATTATACTTCAAATTCTTAGTGTTTAAATTTTTGTGAGAAATATGATTGAAAATATTTTTTCATGGAAAATATTTTTTTCATGGAGAGTAGCAAGTTAAATAATACATAGTTATGTAGAAAGTTAACATTAAGATAAATGTTTTCAGTAAGTTCATGACAAGTATTTTAACGAAGCACGTTTAAAACTGTTCTCATGAACTATAAATATAAAACAGCATATTTTCAAGCGGTTTGTATGTTCAAGGATGTTGTAGAGTGTAGTTTTTTTTGCAAGTTGCATCTGGTTAAGTATTCAAACACGTTAAATAGAAGGATGTTTCTGAGAAACAGTAAAGATGTTCTCTTTCAGATGTGTGTCTGGCTGGCTGGCTGCCTGTCTGTTTGTCTGTCTGTCTGTGTGTCTGTCCCTGGTTTCTACACCAGTGAACACAGCAAAGTTAATTAATGAAAGACCTGGACTACATGTAGTTTGATGTTTTGGGTTTGATGAAAAGTCCTAATGTGTCAATGGTGTATTGGACAATTGGCTTCATAAGACAAGTATACATAATACATCATTTCCTGACATTGTTTCCCTTGGTCACTCCGTTCTCGATCTGTTTTTACACCAAGTACATTGTGTGAATTAACCTTTTTAATACGGAAGTCAGTAGTGTAGATCTCAAAATTATCCATGTTTTCTTTCAGTTTTTGGTGTGATCCAAGTGATGTACACCATTATTATTATTATTATTATTATTATGATTATTATTATGATGATGATGATGATGATTATTATTATTATTATTATTATTATTATTATTATTATTATTATTATTATTATTATTTAGTCTGTTTTTTAATCTTCATCCAAAGACCAATGCAAGGAGTGCTTGTGATCACTAGTTCATCACCTTGTTGCATTATTATTAAGAGTGTACATTGCTATGTAACCCCCTAACCCTGAGTACTGCCTGTGTGTTTGTGCAGAGGATTGAAATAATGAGCCATCCCTCTATGCTTTCTACGGTGTGATAATTCTCCAGGAACAGTGGGGTTACCTGGTGGTCAACCACTAAAATAACACAAGCAGCCGGAGAATTATTATGGGACTGTATGTACCATTACAGAAGTAAGAATCATTTTGCCTTACATTTACATGTAGTTCATGGTGCAGAGATGCATATATTGATGTCGCTTTCTGAAAAACCAGATAATACATATTTACAGGTGGCAATAACATGTACAACAGCAGGTTGACAGGTTTTGTCAGCCAATAAAGTTGGTTGAAAACCATTTGTTTTGTTTGGATTTATGAATGATTTTGCTTTACAATGATTGTTTCAGTGTATAGTATTCCAGCAAGTATATATATATATATATATATATATATATATATACACATATATATATATATACATATATATATACACATATATATATATATACATATACATATACATATAAATATATATACATACATATATATATATATATATATATATATATATATATATACATATATACATATATACATACATACATACATACATACATACATACATACATACATAAACATATACATATACATTTACTTACTTGGTTTCGGATGGACCCCAGGACCCCTACAAGCGCAGTCAATGAAGTTCTCCTGGTTGATAGAATTAATAAAGTATAGAACCAGAACAGGGGGGAGCATTGGTCAGAGTGAGGTGGCAACATCTGAAGCAAAAAGCTTGCAGGACTTCAGGCTGCCAACAGCAGAATCCTGACCAAAGCCTGGAAATCTGCCTTACCAACCAGTATAGGACCACTCTGGGCCACCTGGGAAATCGCCCCCCAACCTGATAAGTGTCCGCCACATGGGCAGATGCTGTCTTTTTCCATTCTTCTGGTCAAGGAGATCCAGCAAGACCGGTGTGCCGGTTATATGGCTCCGTGAAGCAATGTCCGAAAACGAGGTCCACCGACCTTGGGCCTGGGGACACCGAGGACATCTGCCCGGTAAGAGTCTGAAAGAAGGTCTAGGCCTACTCTTGTTATGCCAACCTAAAGACCGCATCCAGGTCAGAAACTCAAAAGGCAACATGAGTTGGGACACTGGGACCCTCTGAGGGACACGCGATGTCTAAGGACCAATATCAGGAACCAATGCAAAAGATCCTGCTATGTTGGCAAAGGCGCCCATGCCCTCCTCAAGCACAATCAAGTTGCGCAAGTATTGCTTGGCGAAAGTCTTAGATGATCACCAGCAACAGGCTGGAAGGATCTGGACAAGGGTGACATTCCTTTGAGCAAGCCAGGAGGCATGAAAGACTCCCAAAATGGGCACTCTAGCTGTCACCTGCTTTAATGCCGAAAGCCTATCCAAAGCATTCTCCTAGGCCTTTAGGATGGTCCGCTTGATTCAAGATGAGATCGTGTTTCGGCAGACACAAAGGGCGAGACCCTTAAAGGCCATAGATGGAGATCAAGCCATTTGCTTCTTTGCTATCTAGCTCAAGTGAGGCCTCTAAGGGTAACCTGGGAGTGGATTCGTTCGTGCGTGTGTATCTTGCTTCTTCTAGCCCCTAAAGTGAGCGTTAATGGAAAACAAGTTTTTCATGTCCAGTACATGAGGTCCACCTGGAGGCGATCGTCTAGGCACTCAAAGGGCCACCTCTTCAACATGACTTTGACCAGCGGGATGTCCAACCATGGTTGGACCTGCCTGTTGCCCAGTTTGTCCATGAAGAAGGACATCATGAGCACCCACAAATGAGGATCGCTCCCCATGCAAATGTTGATGATGTTCGCCAGGGTTGAGGAGATGGAGGATCGAAACCCCTCCATGGTTTTCGAGCTTTTGCCAAGGACCTCCCACTGGCACAACAGGAATTCAGTGATGTGCGGAGACCATGGGTGTTTTTTTCTGAGGGGCACACCAATCTCCAAACACTTTCCAATGAGCTGACTAAATTGTTCAAGAAGGGGAGTAAAGCCCCCTCTGGCAATTCTATCTGCAACCGATTCCAAGAAACGTCTGTTTCACCAGAAGCTTTGGCCATGCTAGTAAATGTAGCGTTGGCTCGACGTTTAATTGCAGAAGGGCCAGTGACCAATCTGTCCTCGGTCGCAAGGGGGTGGGACCAAGCCTCCTGCAGGATTGTTGGGAGGATCTGCAGAGGTGGAAAGGCAGAAGCCCAAACAATTGTTCCAGTCCATGACTAGGATGTCCACCACTAGGGCCTAGGGATCTGGGAAAGGCGACATGTAAACAGGAAGTTTTGAATTTGCGCTTGTCACCAACAGATCCATGTGTGTGTGCCCCACCTGGCGCATATAGCCTGAAAGTCCCATGGGTGGAGTGACCATTCCCTCCCTACTGGTTGACCTCTTCTCGATAGTTGATCAGCCAGGACATTTTGTAGTCCTGGGAGGTACCTCCCGTGTTTGCAAACAGTATGTTTGGAGCACCATCCCATGATGCATCTGGCCAACTGTCACCCTGTCGGAGCATGACCCACCTTGCTGGTTGAGGTAGGCAAGTGCAGTCCTGTTGTCACACAGAAATGTTGGTGCTCCACTAGGTTCTAGAAGTGGATGAGCGCTAGGGGTATCGCATCCATTTCCAACTAGTTTATGTGATGGGACGCGGCCTGTGCAGACTAAATGCCCAATGCCATCTGGCCCTCCATGTGGACCCCCCACCAGGACCAAGAAGAGTCCATGTACCTGGTGAGTTGCAGCTGAAAGGGCATCAATGTCTATCCTGGCATGAGGTTTTCCTGAAGGGTCCAACACAGGAGGGTTTTGGCAGTCCTTGGGGAGGACTGGCACAGAGGTCTGGTAGCCCTGGTCCCTTGACCATCTGCCCAGCAGAGCATACTTTAAGGGAGAATGTTGAAGGCCACCCAGTGGGACTTGGGAGTCCATTGAGGACGGAGCCTAACAGAGCTTGCCCTTGCTGGGCATGGTGGATCTCTCGAGTCCAGAATGCCTCAGCATCAACTGAAGTGTCTCCTACAACAGACTACAGATGTAGGCAACCAGATCATACTGGAATCTGAGAAAGACCAAGATCTGCTCTGGCATTAGACTGGACTTGGTGAGATTCACACTTAGGACTAAGCATTGGCAAAGTTTCAGGAAGGTCTGTGTGTGACTCTGCGAATCTAGGCACAGTAGTGCTTGGAGCAACCAGTTGTCCAGGTACACATAAATGCATACAGCATTCTAGTGAAGGTACGCAGTGACTGCCTGCGTGAACCAGGTGAACACCAGAGGTGCTGTGGCAAGGTCGAATGGAAGTATCCTGAACTGGTAGAACTGGCCAGGAAATGCAAACCGCAAATACTTACTTGAAGCTTCCGCGAATGGCTCATGGAACAATGCATCCTTGAGATCCAAGGATGTTGTCCATTCCTTGGGCTGCAGGGCAGCCGCCACTGACTGTGGAGTCCCCATCTAGAAAGACGGAATCTCAAAGTACGTGTTCAGTGTTGACAGGTCTATGACTGCACACCAGCTTCTGTCCGCTTGGAGATGAGGGAGAGTAGGTTGTAGAACCTGGGTGAGCTGGGTGCTCCCACCCACTCTATCCCATTCTTGCTCTGTAGCTTCTTTACTGCCTCTGGCAATGATGAAGCTTTGGGCTTCTGCTAAAATATTGGGACTGTCAACCACTTCCGTTCGCAGCATAACAGAAGCTTGTTTTTGCAGATGGGCAACAAGAAGCCATATCTCAGGGTATTCAAGAAGAACATATTGTCTGTAACAGACTCCCAATGAGCCTAAAAGGCAGAAAGACAACCACCGACCAGGGACTGTGATATGTCAGTAGGGGTGGCAGAGGGCGGCCCTGAGACTGGGTTGTCCAGCAAATAAGATTCTGCAGCCCTGAGGCTTGCCCAGCTTCTTTGTTCCACATAATAGGCTTGTCTACACATTAGGCCAGTGTGGTCAGCATATCGGCTGATGCAATCCCGTGACACACCTGGGGTGCAAAGTCAATTAATCATGAAACATTGAACAAGCAAAGAAGCTCAAACATAAATACATTACATTTTATTTTGCTGCAACAGGAGTTACTTGACACACAAAAAGAAAAAAGGAAGAAACGAAATACGCAAAATTGAATAAACTGTCAAGCACTCTCTCGCCTAAAAAAGCAAAAAACATTATTACATTGGGTGGGAGGAAGGGAAAAAAATGGATGCACTTTAATGATCCATGACCAAAAGGAGGTCCGTACAAGAAGGGAAAAACGACTGGAATGAGAAGGCAAAGCTTCACGGCACGAAATTGACTATAGGGGATTAAATACGAGATTTCGTTTCAAGAGGGAGAATGCTTCTGAAAAGTTACATAATAATATGTAATATAATATAACGGGCACGTGAAACCAATTAATCACAGTCAAAACACACACCAGTGAAACTAGTACAATCATAATATCCAGCACATGCTTTCCGTAGTATCAGATTAACTATCTATTTTGATATAAATAAATAGAACTGTCAATTGAGCAGACTGTAGTGTGGTTTTTGCTATGCGTTGCGACTTGTCACAGTTTGATAACATCCACAAGGATATGTCTTAAGCAGTGAGATTTCTAAACCTTTAGTGTGTTTTTTGGTTAGTGTTTAGGTCTGAGATGTATAAAAAAAAGAAAGAAAAAATTCTCACAATAACAATATGACCTTAAAGATTACCAATGACATGGTGACTTGGTGATAGTAATGGTATTAATGACACTGTAAGTTCCATGTTTAATGTATCTTGCTTCAACTGATGTTGATGATAGCAATGTTGTAAACTGTTGAATTTGATTTGCTTGTAAGAAATGAAACTTTTTTTATTTTACACTGATTGGGAAACAGACATGGACCATATGCTTCTCCATGGCACAGATACAATTTTTCCAGCTTTTTAGCATGCTGGGCCAACTGAAGAAACTCCGAGAAATCCAAAGTGGAGGGATCAGTAAAATCTGCTCCAAAATTATATTGGTTAGAGCAGAGAAGTGGGAAAATAAAGCAGATTTCATTACTTTTTAAAGCAGCGTTACCAATTTTAAACCACAGGGTACAAATTCCTGACGACAAGGTCAAAAGTTAGAAGTCATCCCGAAGTCGTCCAATGTTTGGAAACTGAAAGCCTACATTTTGGAGTAGAATGAAGAGATTATTATATGTTTGTTTTTTTTTTTTATGCCAACATTCAATGTGTACGCGTCTGATTTCAACTTTTGAAAACTGAATGTGATCCATAATGAAGTAAAAGGCACTGATAAAAAACAAAAATGAACTAGAAAAGATGATTTGCTGCATAGCAAATCAGTGTGTGTGTTTTCAAAGCATATTGGTATGGCAATGTACAACTATTCCATAACACATGGGTAGAAGTTGGAATGGCATCTCTGTCTATTACAGCTTTGAAGTTATTCAAGATTTAAATTTTCAAATGGTGCTATTTAGCATAATTCAAATTGCTACAACTTTTGTTTTAGATTCATTACATGCGCAATGGTCAGTAACCCCTTAGTAGAAGTTAAACTGACATGAACATGAACTAAATCGGATGAAAATTTACCAAGTTGTGGCAAGATCAAACTTTCAAAGGGCCAAATGACCTTGACCTTTGCCCTTTCGAGGCCACGTGTTCTTATAAAAATGTGCAGTGTTGCAATACCTACAATTTGTGTCTAACATGATTAGAATTGGATGGAAAATAGCCAAGTTGTGACTGGATGAAACTTTCAAAGGTTCAAATGACCTTGACCTTTGACCTTTAGAGGTCACACATAAGTTTTAAAATGTGCAGAGTTACAATAGCTACAATTTGAGCCCAACATGATCAAAATTAGATAAAAATTGACCAAGTTATGGCTAGAGGAAGGCCACCAAAGAAAGTGGCCTTTAACCTTGAAATGACCTTTGACCTTGAGATGACCTCTACCTGAAGTGAACCTTGACCTCAAAAATGACATTTTGGCTTAAAATTGAACTTTGAACTTGACATGACCTTTGACCTTGACATGACCTTGACATTTGAGATGACCTTTACCTTGCTATGATCGAACTCCTATCCACTAGGGACCACATCTACTATAGTATATAAGATATTGAAGATTTAAAACTTTAATTAGCCCTCATTTGCATAATTTTCAAAAGCATAACCTCTCATTATAAAAAGGCCAGACTTTATCCATAGAAGTATAATTGTGCCAAGTTTGGAGTTTCTACATGTAATACTTTTCAAATGAAATGTCGGACAAATTTGCCGGTAAAGAAAGAAAGAAAGAAAGAAATAAAGAATTCCTAGATAAACAGAAAAGTGTGCGTTGACACACACACTTTAACAAGTATATCATGTCCAAGGTCGCCCCTCACGCACGAGCGCACACACACACAAATGAGGGCGAAACAGCCATAAACACCGCCCCCCCCCCCACACACACGCACACAGGTGCATGAAAAGAATCTTCAAATAAAATAATTTGCCTAATTGCTACTTAAAAATACTCAAAACCCGCCATCATTTCATTCTATTGGAATACATTAGTTCCTGCAAAATGAAGTTTTGGTTATTTTCGTTAGCAGAGCTTGGTCAAATACATATATGGGCTTCAGATAACTGTCGATGTCTGTACACCAGTATACCACACACAGGGTGGTCCAGTCGTGTTTCAATCAAAAGTTCATTAGATAAAAGAACATTGCGTTGATACGCAATGAAAGTCAGATCTGTGTAAGACGCGGGTGGCCTTCACCAGAAGAAGGGGCGCATTAATTACAAGTTTATTCTATTCAGAACTACTTTTTTAAATTTTGCAAATGCATGTTATTTGTCCACGCACCAGTGGGCCCCGTGCCCAGGGGGTAGGGGGGCACATTCTCAACATCAGGGCGTTTGTGTACCTTAGACACTTTTATACAATACCCTATTTTAATCTTACACCAGATGTAAAAAGGCTTTTTTTAATCCTGTAATGTGTTGAAAAGAGTGCTGCATTGGTGCATTTTGGAGACCAACGTTTTGATGTAAAACAAGTTTTAGCATATTCTTACTTCCTACGCAAATTTCACCCAAAGAACTTACTCATTATATTCTAAATCTCCAGCTTATATCCAAGATCTATACATTTGTTTGAAAAATGAATAAGATATTCGGTTCACTCAAATAATTGTTACCCCTATCCTAGTCCAGCTGTGGACATTTTTTTTTGGCGGGGGGGGGGGGGCTTTTCTAATCCTGCTAGTAATGAAAACAGGGTCTTTCCCGCGGCACATTCCCAGCACAATCCTACACGAGAGTACCCTGCCCCCTTCCCGCCGCACGTGGCTTGTCTGTCAGTTCTGTCCTCTGTGTCGCTTCGTCGAGTCCTGTGCTGTTCGTTTACGTTTTTTTCGTCGTTTCTAACTATTAACATGCATGGGACGAAAGTGCACGAAATGCAAGAAACCAGTCAAGGGACTTATCGGCAAGACATGGAAATCATTTCAAGCTGAGGATATGGAGAGTCTCGAACCCGTTCCAGAAGCCAGCCCAAGGAGTACGGGGACAGTTATGGAGAAGGTACCCCCGCACAGCCCAGATTTACGCCAGCATGGGGCCAAGTCGACCAGAGGGGCAAGCCCGGCAGCTTCAGAGTCGTCCGAGTCGGAGCAGAATGGACACCAAAACCTTCAGCATTTTCCTCCCCGTGGACCTTGGCCCGACTGTGGCTTGGGTCTCCGCCAGATATACAAGATTCATGGGAGAGAGAGACCAGAGGGGAGCTACCCCAATCAAGCCAGATCACAGGACTGAAAGTGGTGCGTGCACTGCCGTCTGTCGCAGGGTTGTGTCCCGTGGAGGGAATTACCGAAAAAACTGTAGAAAGTGCTATAAACGGTGAGTTCATATATCTTGATGAATTTTTGACCAATATATATATATATATTCCATAGTTTTGTTTTGTTTTGTTTTTTCGTGGGCAGTGTATAATTGCCACTTAACCACTCAAGACATGTATATATATATATATATATATATATACATGTCTTGAGTGGTTAAGTGGCAATTATACACTGCCCACGAAAAAACAAAACAAAACAAAACTATGGAATAGGTCCTACAGCCGGTTTGTGGGTCATGCCCATTGTCTGCGGGTCAATTATAATCCTCAAACCGGACCGTGGTCAGAATGTACCAAGTATACCTTACCACAATTTCTGGGCATTTATAGCTTCACATAATATCTGGGCATATTTGCTAATTTGTACGTTTCTGAAACCCCCTAGGTAGCGCATTGAATTTTAGGCAAACATGGTTTATGGGCATTTTTCAACTGCCGATAAACCGAACAACTGTCCACAAGACGGTGCGAGGATTACAATTCTGCCCATAAACCGCACACACACACACACACACACACACACACACCAGACGAGGCGGAATTTACGACTTCTATGGATATAATTAGTCAGTTCTTTCGGGGGGATTTTTGGGGGAAGTAAGAATATGGTAAAACTTGTTTAAAATTGGAAAGTTGGTCTCCAAGATGCACCAGGGTGCACCAATGCAGCACACTTTTCAACACATCACAGGATTAAGAAAGGGTACCTTTTTGCATCTGGTGTAGGATTAAGATAGGGTATTGTATAAAAATGCCCGAGGCACACACCCACCCTGATGTTGGGAATGTGCCCCCCCCCCCCCACGCCCCGGAAGATAACTAACTTCATTTCCCTGGGTTCATTTCCTGGCTCAAGGCGTGGACTATGAAAAGCTAATGGTTTGGGTACATCCCGGGGGGTACATGGTGTCGAAGTTTATGTGTGACTATAGAATTTATATCATGGAGGCGGAAAGGAAGTACAGTTGGCCCATGGTTGCCATATTCGACATCCGGCATAGAGCTTCGTTGTCAGGTAGTTCCGTGGAATTCGAAAAAAATGATACTGTGCTTACGAGCACAATTCTCGACGCCTCGGCTTTGAAACCCAATGCCTTGTGGTGCCTACGGAACCGCGGCTACGATCACGTGGTCAGTGAGTGTCCATTTCCCGCGCTCGCCACTGTGGCGCTGGCGCAAGGTAACAAAGCGGGAAAATCACAAGAAATATGGAAAAATTGCAACTGCCATAAATGTACATTGTCAAAGTGTAGACGTAGACATGTGTGCAAGGAATGTCAGGAGGATTACCATATGAAGAATGTGTCAAGGCAGGTCCATGCAGTCGGGACAATAACAGTGGTGGATACAGGATTTGTGCAAAAGGAGGGGCGTGGGGGAGCGTGGGTTTGAGGATCAAGTTGGAAATGCGAGTGCCGAAGGCAGGATGCTGCGGGGGAAGGGTGTCCGGGGGGCCTCCCCCGGAAAATTTTTTAAACTGAATGTTCTCAGGTATAGGCATTTTCCTTCCATTTGACTTTTGAGACCATATTTTCAGAGACAGTTTCATAGCTAGGAGACCTGTGAATTTGCTCACGTAGGCCTCATGACCAATTCAGTAAAATGTTTGCTAAATTGAACTTGGAATTATTTTTTGAAAATGAAAATACTATAACAAATAATTATATCTTACCATTGGTTTGAAATATCTGATAATAGAGTAACTTCTCTCTATAGAGTTTGTTTGGTTTTTTTTTTTTTTCTGTTGACCTGTCGCATCCATCCTGATGCCAAAGAATGTGGCCTAAATTCTAAAAGATGGTCATCATAATTCAGAGCTGATGGTAAAATGACCAATTGTTGTCCCCAGAAAACACTTTCAGCCAATCACGAATGTGCTACTTCCACCATGATTCCAAAGACAGATGCTGAAGCTGAGTATGGTCCATTCAGGGTTTTTCCCCAATGGTGTGTGGAGTTGGGATATTTTTAGGTGCATGTTCTTGTGTAACCTCTGAGAAGAAAAAGCACGGAACTAGGCAGAAGTTTCACATTTTTTAAACGGATTTGGGCGATAGATCGCCTTAGGAATTAGCAGCACTTTTTCCAAATTCCAATAGACAATCAACAGGGCGCATTGTCAAGTGTCCGTTCATGAGTATGATTCACAGTTGGATCTTCTTTCAGGTTTTGTGGCTAATGTGAAGCAAGGCATGGTAGGAATATAAACCGTGGAGGCATTGCACGAACAATATTGTGACACTTGAAGGGGGACTAGGAGGGACCTCGGTTGTAATAAACAGGTTCAATCATTGGAACCAGTTGAGACCCCGGGCCCCCGTTTCCATTACGATGCTGGGCCTCGCAAATCACAGTCAGGTCAGTTTGCTAGCACGAATAAAATGTCACTCGGCAAAAAAAATAGAGGGGGCGTGCGCCCCCTCAGCCACTAAATAACACCGCATAACAGCGAATTTTGGGGAAAGCATCTTGACGGGTGCGAGAACAAACATAAACTAGGCCTAGAAAAAATAAAATTGATTTGCTTGGCAGCAAATCAGTCTGTCTCCCTAGAAAACTTTTAAAGATTGCCTATTCAGTATTTATTTAACTCCAGCAACATTTTATTTTCATACAGATATGGCAAAAAACCTATAAATTGAAGTTGGAAAGGCACCTCAATCTATTATAGTTTTGAAGCCATTCAAAGATTTAAACTTTGTGTATTTGCATAATTTGCATAAATCAAGCTGCTACAGCTTTGATTCATGGTTCATTGGATGCAACTTTCCTACAATGCTATCAAATGAAGTTTGATTAACACCTCAGTCTATAATAGTTTCAGTTATTCAAGTTTTAAATTTTGTGTATTCACCTTATTTGCATAAATTAAATTGCAACAACTTTGGGTCATGTTTCCTTGGATTCGGCTAAGTCACAAACCTGCAAATTGAAGATGGATTGACACCTCTATTTTTAATAGTTTTGGAGATAATTCAACTTCCATATGTTTCAAGTGCTGCTAAGTAGCATAATTTCAAACGCTACAGTTTTTCTCACTGTACATTAGATTGACAGGTATCACAAACTTGTATTTGCTTTTTAAATTTTGTGTATCTGTAATAGGTTGGAAGATATGGAGCTTTTAAAATTTCAGGTGCCCCTAATTTGCATAATTTTTAATGTGGCGTATAAATATGATGCTGAACCCATTGATACTATGAAGTAAAATTACTACACCAACACCAGATTCCCATGCTTTGGAAATTTGGGGCATAAATTTCTGCAACAAGTGAAACGTGTATGCATTGATATACATGTACATAGTTATATAAGTGCATGTATTTGAGTTTCACTATTTACAGGAACATAAAAATATTTACCTGACAATCTCTTCTAATATCAATTATCCGGCTCACTTAATTCACAGACATATACGTACCATTAACTTCACATAGCTCTTACAGAGATCTTTGTGTTTAACTATGGAGTGTCTGTCATCAGCCTGCATGTATCAGCAAACTAAGTTTTAAGTTTGCACAGGCAACATCCAAATTCACATACATGAGTAATAATTTTGCCCTAGTACAAGTTTGTTTGTTTTTGCGCATGCGTTGTCTGTGAAAAACTTTCTCTGCGTCGAGCTACAAGATTTTGTTGATTTTTGGCATTTTTTCCTTATGGACTTTCATCCAAAAACCAGCCGCAGGACTATTATGATTTAAAGAACGGTTTGCACTATACTGGATTGCCGGGCTCACAGCTGATTAATGTGAGTTTGATCATTCTATCTGATTCATTTGCTAATAAGTTACCCGCCGGTTGACCCCCTGCTGCCCAGTTCAACATGTCAAACAAAAGCTCAACTGACGAGGACAAAGGGGTTTCTGGTCACACTGACCAAGCTGTCGATAATCCTAACCAACAAAGTTCTAGGTCAACAGGGGTTAAACGACCTTGGTTATCACTGACAGGCGAGAGTCCTCCAATGTCAAAGTTTCGTAGTGATATCGCCAATGATCCTAGTGATCCTGCCACTGACTATTTGAATATTTTGAGAGACCCTCGTGTTGCCGAAATGCTAGAGAACATTGTCAGTCGTGCTGTTGACGCTAAAATGGCAGAACTAACGAAGTGTGTTGATAATCTTGAAACACAAGTGAAAAACGCCAGTTGCACAGGGTTAAGGTGGAAGATGTTGATCTCAAATCCAAAGTGGACGTGTTCGAAGGTAAGATAGTAAAGTTAGAGAAAATTGCTGACGATGCAGAGCAGTATAGCCGTAGAAACTGTTTACGCGTATGGTCTGAGGAGCCCGAAACTGATCAAGAAAATACGGATGAGATCATCCTAAGTCATGCTGGTAAACCTGGTGTTCGGTTGGATTTTTATGAAATTGCCAGGAGCCACCGAGTCGACAAGAAAGTTGCAGGGAAACCACGAGCAATCATCGTGAGGTTCGTTACCTATCGTGTTCGCCATAGATTTTAGAGCGCCAGGAAGAAAAGTAACGGCATATTTGTGTCCGAAGACCTGACCAAGAAGCGTTCAAGCATTATGCATGCCGCCCGTAAGCTGAGACGAGAGAAAAAGATACATTCATGTTGGTCCCGCGATGGTAGACTGTACATCCGTGAACTCAACCGGTGGAATGCTGGGGCTATTAATGGTCGTGTTGTACAGATCCATGACCTCACTGATCTGGATGTGCATAGTGATCAGTTGACAAATCAGTGACAATAGCAATGTGAATCTGAGTCGAACCTAAATCTTGATATCACTTCCTGGGAAGAAAATCATAGTTAATTGTTTTGCCTTAAATGTGTCAGTCACTTTAGTGTAGATTTCAAATATGATCTATGTCTGCATTTCATTAGAGTCGACGGTCCTCTGTTAATTCATCACTTTTTTTTCCTCCATTATATGTGATGGTAGAAAAAGGCATCGTATTCTTACTGAAATACTTGTGCCTAGTGAATGCACATCATATTATTGTACGGTTACTTATAAAATTGTGTGTATAATTTGTATTCTTCTCAGCGGTATCTTAGTGGCCCTCATAGCTCTCTATTCATACTTGAACATTTATTCCGCCATAATTTGTTTTGGTTCTTGACAAATAGTTGTACCACATTCATAACATGTTGTACCTCACTGTTCAACTTTGTTGTTATGCAAAATCACAAATAGCTTGCTATCTGTTACCTTAGTATGTTAGCTTGCTATCTGTTACCTTAGTATGTTATAGCTTCAACTGCAACATCCATTTAGTAAGTCTTCTCAATATCCAGATTACAGGTGCAGAGTAGTATTTTGCTTTCAATCTTACATATATATTGTATTGCTACTACCACTTTTTGTGTCTTCTCATACTTTTTGTGTTACTTTTGTATATTCATGTTATCCGTTTTGTTACCTTAGGAAACCATCTGTACTCTTTCACTTATTTACCACCTTTGCCCCTTGCAATTCATCCACCTCCAAAGATATTTTTGCTTGCCCAACTCAATCCTCAACTGCTACGCACCCTAGAGTGGCAATCGGACTTTTCTATTGCCACTGTGGCTTACTCTCTTTGTCGCTTTTTTTGCCCCAGGTACACTTCTGAAACAGAATTAATCTTTTCTTTCTGCTTCTTGCTTATAACTGTTTTGAATCTTGAATCTTGCGATCAATATGTCTCTGTTAGGCTTCACGTGTCTACAACACATAGCCTACTGTCCGTCCTGCGTATATTTTTCCAGTCTACCATTGACGTGCACCCAAACCCTGGGCAAAATGGCCCCTCAGTAAAAAATTATCTAAAACTATGTCATTCCAACGTCCGTAATATTAAGAGTTCAGGCAAACTCGACGAGCTGCAATTACTAGCAAATGCAGAAAATTTTGATGTCATCACATTACCTGAAACTTAGCTTGATGTGAACCTTCCCGACCAGCTTCTGTTTATTGACAGCTACCAACCTCCTTTTAGAAGAGACCGCCAGACAGGACGTGGAGGCGGTGTCCTTACATATGTTTCTTCCTCACTGCCATGTCGAAGGCGCACTGATCTAGAAGATGCCAGTTCAGAATGTGTCTGGGTTGAGATTTCCACAAAACGCGGGATCGTGTTGATCGGTAATTGTTACCGACGTCCTGGCCATCCTGCCGACATACGTGACGCGTTTCTTGAGTCCCTCAATACCTCTATCTCCACAGCAATTGAAAATAACCCGCTTTCTCTTCTTATTACAGGTGATTTTAACGACAGATGCTCAGATTGGAATTTTTCGCACCAAAATAGCGATCTTGGTCTTGCATTGTTCAACTTAATTTCCCAACACAATCACTTTCAGCTTATAAATGAACCTGCAAGAACCACTGAACACTGTGACAACCTGCTTAACCTTATCATCACCGACTTTCCTGGCCTTGTACTCAACAGCGGCGTTTTTACTGCTCTTTCAAACTCTGACCACGTCTCCTGTTCCCTGTCACTATCACACTTAAAAGACCGACCTTTCAAACGACATGTTTGGAACTATAACGAGGCCAATTTCCCTGAACTGAATTCTACGCTACTATCAGCACCATGGAATATTGCTCACGAAGTCTATGATAACATTGAGGATATCGTTTCATACTGGTCAGATCTACTTCTCTGTACCGCCAAGGAATTTATTCCCTTTAACTTCTCTGTACCGCCAAGGAATTTATTCCCTTTAGAGAAATTACTATTAGACCTTCTGATAAGCCCTGGATCACCACGGAGATAAAAAAGTTCATTCGCCACCGCAATCGTGCATGGAAGCGCTTTAAGAATGTATCTAACATGCCACGTTCTTATACTTTCGAGATACACGAAAAAGTCGATAAGTTTTATCAGTTCTACCAGAAGTCACGTAATCATGTTCTCAACAAAATTCGGAAATCAATGCGTTCACACTTTTTTAAACTACGCTGTAAACTGGGCGACAATGATAAATCCAAAGCAATAGTGGAGCCTGTCAAAATCCGTGTTAGGATCCAAAATCCATCAGGATATTCCACTGATTATTGAAAACAATTCTATTATAATCATGCAATGTTAAAAAATGTGACACCTTTAACACATATTTTGCAAGTCAGTGCACAACTTTTTCGGTTACGGACTCCCCCCATTGCCTGAATTTAGATACCGTACCGAGTCTAGATTAAATGAGATTATGTTTGATGAGGAATGTTTTGCGAGTTCCATTGTCTCTTAGAGTTACTTCTGCTACCGGGCCTGACTATAATGGCAACATCCTTCTCAAGAATACTGCTAGTTCCATCTGCAGCTCTCTTACGAAAATATTTAAACTTTCTCTTCATCAAGGCTATTTTCTCTTGTCCTGGAAACGTTCAAATATATGTCCCGTTTACAAAAAATCCAACAGACAAATAAAAAGTAACTACAGGCCAATAATAATAATAATTTTATTGAACCTCCGCAAGCGGAGAAAGTAAAGGCACATGTAAGATACATCGAAATTGTATGAATACAAAATGATAATAGTAAAACATAAAATAAAATTGTTGAACTCAATCAGATACTTAAAAGGAAATTATACCAATTAAAACGCCTTAGTCAATAGGAGAGGCAGTGTGTGCTCGTAACCCCAGCATGTACATCGTGGCTTGTCTTAATCAAGAGATACTGAAATGGAACATTATACACCCCGTTCCATTTAACGACTCCTTTAAGTTGCCGGTATGGCAATCAGATACTTAAAAGGAAATTATACCAATTAAAACGCCTTAGTCAATAGGATAGCCATTGTATGCTCGTAACCCTAGCATGTACATCGTGGCTTGTCTTAATCAAGAGATACTGAAATGGGACATTATACACCCGTTCCATTTAACGACTCCTTTAAGTTGTATATGTGAACATCCAATCTGGTAGGGGTAATGTTAAATAATTTGAAGAACCAATATCATTACTCTGTAATGTTTCAAAAGTGTTTGAACGACTTGTATTTAATGCTCTTTACGAATATTTAACAGTAAACGTTCTCCTAACAACAAAAAATTCAGGTTTTAAGGCAGACGACTCCACAGTCAACCAACTTCTTTACATTCTTCATAACATCTACAATGGACTTGAACTATCCAAAGAGGCCAGGCTGGTATTCCTTGACGTCTCAAAGGCCTTCGACACAAGGTGTGGCACCATGGACTTCCCTTTAAACTAAAGCAGCTTGGGCTATCCGATCATCGTTACCTGGGTTGAAAGCTACCTTTCGAATCGCTTGCAAAGAGTTACTATTCATGGTCAGTCTTCCACGTGGCTACCTATCGAGGCCGGGGTACCCCAGTGTTCTATCCTGGGCCCTCTATTGTTCTTAGTATATGTAAATGATCTAGTTGACAAGCTCAAATGTGACATCAGGCTATTTGCTGACGATGCAAGCATACTTGAAATTGTCAACAACCCTGTCGACTCATCACTCCATCTAAATACCAATCTGTCTCTAATACGCGACTGGGGGAGACTCTGGAGAGTGATCTCAAATGCCCTCAAATCTTTATCGGTCACTTTTTCTGCAAAACACCTGAAACCCTATCACCCGCATGTGTTTCTTGATGGATCTCCGATCCCTGACACTGACAATCATACATATCTAGGAATCACCACGGCACTGGGCACTGGCACCACTGCCTGTGTACTGATAGGAATGGAGGCCATGCTTTCACAGTTCAATTATCTCTGGTTGCAGAACAACCCGACTGAGGAAACAGTCACCAGATTGTGAGGGGTATGTCTGATTTACGTGTATTCTAGGGGAAATTCAGTGAATTTAAAATAAATTAAACTTCTCAATTTCGTTTGCATGCTATAGGATTTTGCTTTCACAATAGACTTACATATTAAGAACACAACTCTATCTAGAAAAGTTTTGAAGATATGCAAGATTTAAAATTTCCACAAATACAGGTGTATGCCTCTAATTTATATAATTTTTAACATCACATCTGTCCCAAACAATATGCAAAACTTATCTACTAGGTCTATCACCATGGCAGTTTTAGTACTTTTGGGAACAATAGTGCCTGAGAAAAACTGACCACAAAATGTGACAAGGAAATAAACAAAGAACAAGGTATTTGAGAAAAAAGAAGTATGTGTTCACACATAGACTTAATGATATAGTTGAACAGTGCCAGGGTAAAAAGGTACATTAGGATTCCAGAGTACAGGGAGGAAAGGGAATGGTGGCAGCCCTTATAAAGGCTCCCATGGGAAATGCCTGAGCCTTACAGGTGGGGAACGGGTGTGTCAGGGATTTCTTTCGGGGGGGGGGGGTAAAGTGATGAGTGTAGGGGGATATATCCAGGACCAGGGCCCCACCACATCTGTGAGAGAGCATGTGATGAGCTCTTTGCCTCGGCTCTGGTCCTGAATAACAATTGGCAGCACAAGCTGATGAGGATTACCGTGGTTTCCTCTGCCTCATCTTTTTTTTATTCTCTCTGTGTGTCTGGGCCACCTATTTCACACAGGACCCCGGCAGAAAAGCGGAGAGCCACGGAATTATTATTATTATTATTATTATTATTATTATTATTATTATCATTATTATTATTATTATTATTATTATTATTATTATTATTATTATTATTATTATTATTATTATTATTATTATTATTATTATTATTATTATTATTATTATTATTATTATTATTATTATGAAAAGGGGAGGGAAGGAGGAAGGAAACGAGAGAGAAAGATCTAAATCTCGCCTGACATGAGTCTTGTACATGTATTAGTTGCAAAAGTAATGCTAGTGGTGACTGCGGCAATGTCTCCACAACTGCAGATGTAGGTAGGTAGGTAAGTTTTATCGGTCATTATATGGTGTCTGATAAACCTGCCTGATCATTGTCATTAGAACAATGAGAAAAGTGTGGCATTGCAAGGAATTGGCTAATTGAATAACATATCTGTCTCTGTGCCTCCAAAACTTGCATAAAATTGGCTGCTACAACTTTTGTTTGTGGTTTATCAGGTGCGCCTTCAGGACAAACCTATGAATTCAATTGGGAATGGCACCATTAGTTATAATAGCTTTGAGGATATTCAACATTAAAACTTTACAAGTGGCTCTAATGAACATAAATTTAAATTTTTACCATTTTTGTTTGTGGTGCATTTCATGTGCCTACAGAAACACCCCTATAAATTGAAGTTGGAATGGCATCCCGTACCTACAATAGACTCGTAGCATTTCGACATGTAAATTTTCAAATTGTGCCTAATTAGTATAAATTGACTTTTAGAACTTTTCTTTCAGGTTCAATGGATGCAATTAAAGAACAAACCACAAAGAAGTTGGGTTAGCACCTCAAGCTTTAATATTTTTTAAGATTATACAACATTTAAACTTTTCAAGTGTCCCTAATAAGCATAAAGTGTATGCCTGTCTGATGATGCCAAAAATGCAACTGCACATTAAAAGTGTCCATAAGTTATGTAACCTTTATGTATACTAATTCATCAGTGTGGGAACATTCTGGAACACAGAGCATAGCACAGACACTGAAAAACTTTTCATCACATGTAGTTTTACCCCATTCCACACTCCACACAAACAAGTCTACTCAAACACAAAATTCCACTAAGCTGTAAAACCCAACAATTTGAACTACTTCCTCACATAAAGTAAAAGAAGAATTTTTTAATCCCACTTGTGTGTGAGTGGTATGACCCTTCCTTGTGACGAGAGAGAGAGAGAGAGAGAGAGAGAGAGAGAGAGAGAGAGAGAGAGAGAGAGAGAGAGAGAGAGAGTCGCACATAAGCGCTAGTATATAATTATTAGTTATTCCTGGCCTGATCAGTAAGTTAGCATGATAGCCATTCAACCATGCAGTCACTGGTAAAACTGTTGCCCTAATTAAAGATACCAGAACTTGGGAGCCATCTTGCAGCTCTCTTTTCAGCCTCCATATCTCTATGCCACTTGAGAAGACAGTACAGGAGTACACTGGTTTTTTGCTGTATAGACGGTGAATACAGAGCAGGCATTTGATAAGTCATCTTGTTCCAGCTTAGTACAAGGTGTGGAGTAGTGTGTAGCTGTAACATCATGTTAGACATGTCAGACAGTGGAAGAAATACATGTTACATGTATTTTGAACTTCTTCCACTGTTGTCAAAAGGTGAAAACAAAATTTGGCTATTTCAATGTTGAAGAGTAAGGAGTTAATTTATGTGCATGGGACATTTCAAAGCGCGACTTTTCATCCACACAGCAGCAGGACATTGTGCAACCTACACATTTGACTGCTCCCCCCACCCCCCCACCCCCGCTCCGAGGGGGAATACTCAAATTAGTAATGTTACCGGAACTGGGTACGTGCCGCTCTGAAGGCTCCTCTTTTCAATGAAGCTTCCCTTAAAAAGGGTAACAGAAAAGAATTACAATTGAAACTGAAGATGAAATAGCAGACAATAAGGACTAGCACCCTTCGGTTGCCAGCCACCATACAGGCTATGGGGTATATAGACATAACATGTATTTACTCCCTTAGTTATGTCTGTGTACCAACACAGACATATTGTTTTTCTAGGAATTTTTTCTTTCTTTACAGTCAACGTTATCTGACATTTTATTTGAAAAGTATTACATGTAGAAACTCAATACTTGGCATGATTATACTTCTATTCATGAAGTCTTGAGTTTTTTGAAAAGAGGTTCAACGGTTTTTGAAAATAATGCAAATAGGGGCCATTTGAAAATTAAAATCTTGAATATCTTCAAAACTATGATAGGTACAGTAACCAATCCAACTTCAATTAATATGTTTGTAACATTGCACATTTTTGTAATTTACATGTGACTTCTAAAGCTCAAAGGTCAAGGTCATTTGGACCTTTGAAATATTCATCCAACCATACATTGGCCAATTTTTATTCAATTTTGATCATATTGGGCTCAAATTGTAGCTATTGTACCCCTGCATACTTTTGTAATTTACATGTAACCACTAAAGGTCAAAGACCAGGATCATTTGGACCTTTGAAATTTTCTTCTAGCGACAACTTAAGTCATTTTTTGTCCAATTTTGATCATATTGGGCTCAAATAGTAGCATCTGTAACAGTACACATTTTTTATAATTTACATGTGACCTCTAAAGGTCAAAGGTCAATGTCAATTGGACCTTTGAAATTTTCATCTAGCCATAACTTGGTCCATTTTTATCCAATTCTAATCATATTGGACTCAAATGGTAGGTATTGGAACACTGCACATTTTAGTTATGAACATGTAACCTGTAGAGGTCAAAGGCAATGTCATTCAGCCCTTTGAAAGTTTCATGTAGCCATAACTTGGTTAATTTTCATCTTATTTGGTTCATGTTGAGCTTAAATTGTCGGTACTGTAACATTGTACATTTTTGCAACTTACATGTGACCTGTGAAGGTCATTTGTCAAGGTACTTTACATTTTAAAATTTTCATCAAACCGTAAGCTAAATGGAATGTGAAGTACCAAAGGTCAAAAGTTGAAGCCTTTAATATTTACAAATTTTGAAGGCACACAGAGAGATTTTCTTTGAAGCAAATTTTTTTTAAAGTTTTACAAATTGTTATTTTTATTTTGTGGTATCTTAAATTTTTTCTATAATGTAAATATTAAGCTTTTGTGTGCATAATTCCTGATCTACATGTAAATCTACATTCAATGTTATTAGGCAGCGCATTTTGTTATTCTAGAAATTGCCATTTAGGTTTCTTCTCAAATTCATGTAATTTGTGATGTTTCGCTTTATATTTTGTTCAAAATATTTTCCTCATTGTCTGGTATCTTATGAAAGTGTGTTTGTCAACACACACTTTTCTGTTTTTCCTAATGTTCTTTATATGTTGGGCTTAAATTATAGCTATTGTAACACTGCATATTTTTTAAACTTATATTTGAGCTCTGAAGGTCAAAAGTCAGCATCATTTGAATATTTGAAAGTGTTTCATCCAGCCATAACTCGGCCAATTTCCATCCAATTCTAATCATGTCAGACTCACATTGTAAGTATTGCAACACTGCACAATTTTGTAAGAAAATATAACCTCTAAAAAGCAAACGTCAAGGTCATTTGGCCCTTTGAAAGTTTCATCTTGCCATTTAGGTTTCTTCTCAAATTCATGTAATTTGAGATATTTCTGTTTTTATTTTTTGTTTCAAAATGTTTTCCTCATTATCTGGTATATCTTTACTTCTTTCTGTTAATAATAAACTTGTTGTATGCATCATTCTTGACCTACATGTAAATCTACATTCAATGTTAGTAAGCACCTCATTATGTTATTCCAGCAGTTGCCATTTAGGTTTCTTCTCAAATTCATGTAATTTGAGATGTTTCTCTATATATTTTTGTTCAAAATGTTTTCCTTATTGTCTGGTATCTTATTAAATTGTTTTTGTCAACAGACACTTTTCTGATTTTCCTAAAATTCTTTATTATGTCTTTGTGCAAACACAGACAAATTGATTTTCTAGGAATTCTTTCTCTCTTTCTCTTCCTTTCTTTCTTTCTTTTTCTTTTCTTTTCTTTCTTTCTTTCTTTCTTTCTTTCTTTCTTTCTTTCTTTCTTTCTTTCTTTCTTTCTTTCTTTCTTTCTTTCTAGGCAAATGTGTCCAACCCTTCATTTGAAAAGTATTATACGTAGAAACTCTAAACTTGACACAGTTATACTTCTATAGATGAAGTCTTGCCTTTTATCAGAGGTCATGCTTTTCAAAATTATACAAATGAGGGCCAATTAAAGTTTTAAATCGTCAATATCTTATATAGTATAGTAGATGCAGTTCTGATGGTGTAGGAGTCCCATCAAATCAAGGCAAAGGTCATCTCAGGTGTCAAAGTCATTTCAAGGTCACAGTTCCATTATAAATCAAAGTGATTTTTTAAAGGTGAAGCTATATATCTTCTGGTAGAGGTCATCTCAAGGTCAAAGGTATTTCAACGTCAAAGGCCACTTTCGATGGTGGCTTTCATCTACTCAAAACATGGTTAATTTTAATCCAATTTTGATCATGTTGAGCTCAAATTGTAGCTATTGCAACACTGCACAAATTTGAAACTGACATGAGACCTGTGAATATCCAAGGTCAGCATCATTGGGATCTTTAAAAGTTTTTATCCTGCCATAACTCAGCCAATTTCCATCCAATTCCAATCATGTTAGACTCAAATTGTAAGTATTGCAACACTGCACATTTTAATACAAACATGTAAACCTCTAACAGTCAAACATCAAGGTCATTTGGCACTTTGAAAGTTTCATCTTGCAATAACTTGGTCAATTTTCATCTGATTTGGTTCATTTTGAGTTTAAATTGTCGATATTGTAACAGTGTTTAATATCTGTAATTTACATGTGACTTGTAAAGGCCAAAGGCCAAGGCCATTTGGACTTTGAAATATTGATCCAGCCATAAGCTTAATGTAATATGAATTACCAAAGGACCAAAGTTGCGGAATTTTATATTTACAACTTTCGAAGGCACACAGACCAATTACCTTTGAAGCAGATCTGCATTTCTAGTTTTTCAAATTGTTTTTCTTTATCGTCTGGTATCTTTAATTCTTTCCATAGTATAAATATAAAATTTATTGTATGTATTGTTCTTGACCTACTGGGAAATCTACATTCAATGTTAATAGGCAGCTAATCATGTTCTTCCAGAAATTGGCATTGAGGTTTCTTCTCAAATGCATGTAATATGAGATGTTTCTGTTTATTTTTATTTTTTTAAATATTTTCCTCATTGTCTGGTATATCTGTAATTCTTTCTATTAATATTAAAGTAGTATGCTTCATACCTGACATACATGTAAATTTATATTTAAAGTTTGATAATCACCTGATCATGGTATTCAAGAAATTGGCATTGAGGTTTCTTCCCAAATTCATGTAATTTGAGATGTTTTTCTTTAAGTTTTGTTCAAATTGTTTTCCGCATTGTCTGGTATCTTATTAAAGTGTGTTTGTCAACACACAATTTTCTGATTTTCCTAAAATTCCTTATTATGTCTTTGTACCAACTCAAACATGTTGCATTCTAGGAATTCTTTCTTTCTTTCTTTCTTTCTTTCTTTCTTTCTTTCTTTCTTGTTTCTTTCTTTCTTTCTTTCTAAGCAAATGTGTCCGACACTTTATTAGAAAAGTATTATAAGTAGAAGCTCCAAACTTGACACAGTTTTACTTCTATAGACTAGGTCTTCCCTTTTTTATGAGAGCTCATGCTTTTCAAAATTATGCAAATGAAGGTTGATCAAGTGAAAAATGTTCACTATCTTTCATACTATAGTAGATGTTGTTCCGAGTATGTAGGAGTTCGATCAGATCAAGGCAAAGGTCATGTCAAATGTCAAAGTCAATTCAAGGTCACAGATCAATTATAGGTCAAAATGTCATTTTCAAAATGAGGTTATCTTCGGGTAGATGTCATTTGAAGGTCAAAGTCATTTGAAGGTCAGACACCACTCTCGATGATGGTTTCTACCCATAACGGTTGATTTTTATCCAATTTTGATCATGTTGGGCTTAAAATGTAGCTATTGCAACACTGCACAATTTTGAAACTTACATATGACCTCTAAAAATCCAAGGTCAGCATTATTTGGATCTATGAAAGTGTTTCATCCAGCCATAACTCAGCCAATTTCCATCCAATTCTAATCATGTTAGACTCAGATTGTAAGTATTGCAACACTGCACATTTTTGTACGAACATGTTACCTGTAAAGGGCAAACGTCAACGTCATTTGGCTCTTTCAAAGTTTCATTTTGCCATAACTTGGTCAATTTTTATCTGATTTGGTTCAAATCGGACTTAAATTTTCTATACTGTAACACTGTACAATTTGTGCAAGTTACATGTGACCTGCAAAGGTCAAGGGTCAAGGTTATTTGAACTTTGAAGTTTTAATCCGGCCATTAGCTTGATGGAATGTGAAGTACCCAGGGACAAAATTTGTAGCATTTAATATTTACAACTTTTGAAGGCATACAGACAGATTTTCTTTAAGCAAATCTTGTTTTCTAGTTTTTCAAATTGTTTGCTTTATTGTCTGGTATCTTTAATTCTTTCTATAATATAAATGTTAAGCTTTTTGTATGCATCATTCTTGACCTACATGTTAGTCTCCATGGAGACTTCACTTTATTTTCAGCTTTCGGATAAATGCTGTCTCCACGTGAGATACTACTGCATGGAGGTAGTCCCTTTGGTACCTCCATAATTATTTTAACCTCCTAATCCCGGTCATCTACACTAAAAACAAATTGGCTAAATTAAACAATAGATTGGTTGATATGTGCCGCAACCAATATGGGTTGATTGATTTGACCAATCTATTGGTAAATGAATCAATAGATTGGTTAAATTAACCAATCATATCCGTTGAACACATATGAACAAATCTGTTGGTTAAGTTATCCAATCTATTTTTAGAGTGCACGTGCTCACAGATGTAGACGGTTTTTGGCAGTCAGGCATGAATTCACTTAAATTTCAGTCAATCACCCAGCTCACCTGAACAAGGACTGTAGAACTTAGAAGTAGATCTTGGCTACATCAATGCCACAGGAGTACACTAGCTACTGGCTGTGTAGATGGTGAAGACACAGCAGTTGATTTATTTGACAACCCATCTTGTTCCAGCTTACTAGTACAGGGTGTGAAGTACTGTGTAGATGTGGCATGAAAGCCTAATATGATGTATTTTGAATTTCTTCCATTGTGGTCAAAATGTGAAAACAAAATTTGGTTATTTCATTTAAGAAAGGGGCCAATTTATGCACTGAGTACATTTCTAAGTGTGACTTTTTATCCATACAGCACTATCAGCGGCACATAGGCCTACTTCAACTTACAGTACAGGCTACAGCCTACAGTGTTAGATCTACCAGTATTTAAGTATGACTGGCCAGTCTCTGCTGCCAGTCTTTGCTCCCAGCCAGCATAGATAGTTAATCGTCAAAGATATTGCTTTGTTAACAAGAAAAAGTGGCAACCTCTGTTGATAGCAATAAGATAGAATCATTAGAAGCAAGTTACGCCTAAACTAAAGCTACTCAAATCTATGAACGCTACACAAGCGGCGTTAGCCGTAACTGACCGGGATGGGCAAAATCATTGAAGATGTACAATTTACATTTATGCTTCTCGGGAATGCCTGAGGTCAAATAGGACACACACACACACACACACACACACACACACACACACACACACACACACACACACACAAGTATAGACCCATATCTTTTACATGGATTGCGAAACAGGCCAAGCCTATATTAATCACTCTCCATGGCACAGATCGCGGCGTATACTTCCTACCTGCATGTTTTATATATATATATATATATATATATATATATATATATATATATATATATATATATATATATATATATATATATATATATATACGTGTGTGTGTGTGCGCGTGTGTGTGTGCGCGTGTGTGTGTGTGTGTGAAACATGATTTATGGTACGGTAGCCACGTCCTTATTAAAATCACCAGTTTCTTACATGCATGCACTACACCTTGCCAAATGATAGGCTATATATGAGTCTGTAGGTTTAAACTAATCGTGAGTGACAAAGTAGTTCTATCCCGGAAGGCCTTACTTGTATTGACTGGTCAATATGATGCACCATCAGCTGCCTTGTACAAGATTAAATGGGCATTGATCTGGAACTCCGGGTGCGGTACAAGGTGCAAAATAATATTATAGCTTTACAAGCCCACTCTACTAGCAGTAATTTAGTCTAACTTAGTGAAAGCTGATGGTTTATAGACATAGCTTTTAAAAAATCTTAACTAATACCCGGCATCAAACCTGGCAGATAACAGGTACCAAATATTTGAAAAATGACTGCAACGTTTGACAAAAATCGAATCCAGGACTTTGTAAAGCCCAAAAAAAAAAAAAAAAAAAAAAAAAAAAATTTGTCCTGTCTTCTTTCATGCATGTGGTGTCGTCAGTCGCATATATGGTTCTTCCTGAATATCAAAGAACCCCAACTTTAGGTACCTCCCGTGAAGTGGGAGTTGGGTTAGCGATTTTCGAAGTGATGTCTGATGCTGAAAATTATAGGCCGCACGCAAACGAAACTTCCTGTGCTCCCAAGTGACCATTTGTGGGAAGCTTGGTAGGTCTATAAATCGTTAACTTAAGTTTATTTAGAAATATCCCATTTTAACTATAGTATTGTCTAATGATAAAGCAGTATATTGAATTTGTCCAATTTTATGACGGTATCTTTTTCTGTGATGTTTTGCATCTGAAAATTATGTAAGAGTTACATAACACAATATTTTGTAACCCCCCCACTTCCTTATGGTGCTCTGGCTTGTGTAACGCTAGTTCATACAACCTCCCACCCCTGAAGTGTTATGTTATTTGTGAACGGCCCCGCCTTAGCTGCATCCAACATTTTGTGTAAGTTCCTAAATATGTGTACAGTATACTCGGCATGTTGCTGTTCATCATCAATGTCATACATATAGGCCTATTAATCTGTGCTTCTGTGCGTCGTTATTCCTACTCACAGTATTCATATGCATTTTCCATTGCACCAAAGTTTTCGTCCGAAATTTGGCGTGCGATTATATTTTCTTCGCGAATGCTGCTAGTCGTGTCGCTTAATGGAGTATAAAGTGATGCGTTTGGTGATCCACGGGACACATTCTGATATGCTGGATATAAATCAGTTTCCTGGATCATTTGCTGGTATGAACCTTCCAACACCTCTGCTCTTTGACCATTTGTACCTCCACTAGGGTGCGCTAGTGGTTGGTAATCAGTGCATCCACTTAAGCCAATGGGATCATCGTTAAGTCTTGCAGGGGTGTTGGAATGCTGGGAACATGTTTCGTCAGTTTCCCGGATCATTTGCTGGTATGAAGCTTCCAACACCTCTGCTCTTTGACCATTTGTACCTCCACTAGGGTGCGCCAGTGCCTGGTAATCAGTGCATTCACTTAAGCCAATGGGATCATCATTAAGTCGTGCAGGGTTGTTGGAATGCTGAGAACATGTTTCGTCAGTTTCCCGGATCATTTGCTGGTATGAAGCTTCCAACACCTCTGCTCTTTGAGCATTTGTGCCTCCCCTAGGGTGCGCCAGTGGCTGGTAATCAGTGCATCCGCTTAAGCCAATGGGATCATTGTTAAGTCTTGCAGGGGTGTTGGAATGCTGGGAACATGTTTCGTCAGTTTCCCGGATCATTTGCTGGTATGAACATTCTAACACCTCTGCTCTTTGAGCATTTGTACCTCCACTAGGGTGCGCTAGTGGCTGGTAATCAGTGCATCCACTTAAGCCAGTGGGATCATCGTCAAGTCTTGCAGTGTTGTTGGAATGCCGGGAACATGTCTCGTCAGTTTCCCGGATCATTTGCTGGTATGAACCTTCCAACACCTCTGCTCTTTGACCATTTGTACCTCCACTAGGGTGCGCCAGTGGCTGGTAATCAGTGCATCCGCTTAAGCCAATGGGATCATTGTCAAGTCTTGCAGGGGTGTTGGAATGCTGGGAACATGTTTCGTCAGTCCTCCTCGACTCGGGTATGCTGTAAAAAGAACAAATATAGAGGGTGATATAGGCCTATGTCAGTGGAAGTATTTCTTATTTTACCCTAGGATATATATTATGAATACGTTCATCTCCGTGGAATTATTAAGTTTAACTAAAACAACACTGTTATCAAAACATAATGTCTGAGTCTCTTCGATTTTGTACTCCGCGAGGTTATCCTGCCATTACGTTTGTTTTAACTAGTACTGAGTGATAGTGAAAAAGTAGTTCCAGGCACATGCAAAAAGTACCAATGAGTAGGCTCCATTTACTGGGATATTATGGATATTTAGTAACGTAATATGGATAGAACAACTGTCCACTTTGTATTTCCCTGTTTTATGAGCGAATCCAGCTATAATTACTGGATAAATTAAAGGATGGTCTGGGACGCCCATAAAGGCTATTTAAGCCACTGACATGAGGGCTACCTTACGCGAAAAGTTCCTGCTTGTACAGTGATTCAGAATTAAAATGGAATGATTAAATCATCTCTACGTTATCATTCCAACACATTTTAACATTTAGATAATTCTAAGTGCGAGGACATTTTATGAAAAATTTGATTAGCGGAAATTATTGACCATTGCAGACATAATAATTTGTAATGATACACGTGACTGTATATATATATTTATAAAATATCGTTTGGCATAAGAGGCGAATCCGGTTTTGCAATGAGTATAAACTTTATTCAAAACAGTATTTGGTGTGTTATTAATGGTATCTATAATGTCATGTCCAATACAGTTTCTTGTGTTCGCAGGATTTGTTCGTTCTCTAAATATGTAATTACCGTTTTGTGTGTTATAATTATGGATTGTAGATGCAGATTTGATTTGGTAATTTGTAAAGTACTCCGGTAACTGATTATTTATGAAATCAAAGGGAAAGTTCAGTTGGTTGTAAAAAGTGTCGCTTGCTTTCAGAAGTTTTTAAGTTTTTAAATATTGGATAAGTGTGTGCAAGAAAGGTGCTCTTGTTTACTATTCTTACACATCTTTTTTAGGTTGAGCAACTCTGGTCCTTTTTTGTCCCCATGTTAAAATACCGTAATTTAGATGAGGTAGCAAAAAAAAGGATAGACACATTTTTTGAAAAAATATTGGATAAGTGTGTGCAAGAAAGCTGTTCTTGTTTACTATTCTTGCACATCTTTTTTGGAGTTGAGCAACTCTTGTACTTTTTTGTCCCCATGTTAAAATACCGTAATTTAGATGAGGGAGCACAAATGAATTGTAGATTGTTTGGAGAATGTATGACAAAAGGTATTCCTTCAGCTTGTTCATGATACCTATGATTTTAGCTCTGCTGACTGAGAAGTCACCAGAGCTTATAGATATAGAATCCGTTTGCGTTCGTCGTCCGTCCATCTGCTGTCGACAGACTTTTTACATTTTTGTCTCAAAAACCGCTCCATGGAAGTTTTGATTTTGCACATGGGTATTCCCCAGGTGGATCTCTACGAAGTTTGCGAAGAAGAAAAAAAGAAAAAATCTTCATCTCTAGAACTTCTTGGCCAATTGCTTTGATGCTGCACATAGGGTCACTTGGTGTCGACTAGTTCTCATTTTGGCCATCAGGTGGCGCTGCAATTTTTTTTAAATTTTTGTGTTTTAAAGCAATTTTTGACTTCTTCTCCAGAAAGGCAAAACAGAATTGCTCATAATTTTATCAGAATATAGTCGGGTTTTAGACAATAAAAGTTTGCCAACTAATATGGATATGTTAGTTTTTGACAAAGGTTCGGGATATCAAACTTTGCAACTAAGTGAGTGATGCCACTGTATATGTATATATGGCGATACAGTACATATATTGCACTATTGTATTTACAATTTCGACTTCTTCTCAAAAACTGATGCATGGAATGTTTTGATTTGGCACATGGATGTTCCCCAGGTAGACCTCTACCAAGTTTGCAAAGGAAGTGATGATGATGCATTAATTTTTCTATTTTTTTATGAGTTTTTTCATTTATTTTTTGAAAAAAAAAATTCATCTCAAGAACTACTTGGCCAATTGCTTTGATATTACACATAGGGCCATCTGCGGCCAATAAGTTATTTTTGGCCAGCAGGTGGCGCTTCGATTCTCTCTTTTTTTTGGAATTTTGGTGTGTTAAAGCAATCTTCGACTTCTTCTCCAGGATGGCTAAACAGAATTGCTCAAAATTTTATCAGAATATAATCGGCCTTGAGGCAATAGAAGTTTGCAGAAATAATGTGGATGTGTTAATTTTTGACAACGTTACGGGATATCAAACTTTGCGACTAAGTGAGTGCTGCCACTGTATTAATATATGTATGGCAATTCACTGCGTTATATTTATATTTTCGACTTTTTATCAGAATATAGTTGGACTTTCGACAATAAAAGTTGTGAAAATGATGTGGTTATGTTGATTTTTGACAAAGTTATGGGATATTACACTTTGCAACTGTAAGTGAGTGCTGCCACTCTGTAGGTATATATGTCAACTCAGTGCATATATTGCAATTCATTGCATATATTGCACTATAATATTTATATTTTTGACTTCTTCTCAAAACCAGCTGCATGGAATGTTTGATTTGCAAATTGATGTTGCCCAGATGGGCCTCTACCAAGTTTGCAAAGCAGATGATGATGCAATAATTTTTCTGTTTTTGTTGAATTTTTTTATTTATTTAAAAAAAAAAAAATTCTCGTATCCAGAACTACCTGGCCAGTTGCTTTGATATTGCACATAGAGTCACCTGTGGTCACCTTGTTTTTATTTCGGCCACCAGGTGGCGCTGTATCTTTTTTTTCCAAATTTGTAATGATTTTGTGTGTGTTAAGGCCATTTTTGACTTCATCTCCAGAGTGGCTAAACAAAATTACGTAAAATTTTATCAGAATATAGTTGATCTTTAGACAATACAAGTTTGCAAAAATGATGTGTATATGTTAATTTTTGACAAAGTTATTGGATATCAAACTTTACAAACGAAATTGAGTGCTGCCACTGTATAAATATATATGGCAATACAGTGCATATATTGCACTATTGTATTTATCATTTCGCCTTCTCAAATACCGATGCTTGAGTGTTTCCACTGTACATGTATATAGCTATACAGACTACAGTGCATGTATTGCAATATTGTAAAAGCAGATACCAGTCATCAGAGCACAGGATAATCCTGATTCTCTTGTTGACAATTTAGAAGCAATTTTATCTATATGATTGTTCCATGTCAAATGTTTATCAATGACAGTCCCCAAAATAGTGTACGCATTCAATATTGGCATCATTTATCTGTATTTTCATTACTGTAACTTCTTTTGGGGGGTTCTAAAAGAATATGAATTTGTTTTGTTCATTAAGTGACAGTTTAATGAGTTTCATCCATGTAGTTATTAACTTAGTTAATTATTTATAATTGCAGTTGGGTTTTGTGGGATATCCAATTTTTTAGAATGTTTTCAGACGAGCTGACCAAAGTTTTATCATCTGCATACATTATTGGAGCAAACAGAGTTGATGTTGCTGCTATATCATTGATATGAACTATAAATAAAAGGGGACCTAATATAGAGCCTTGTGGTACACTAGTGTCGGTGTTTGCTGCAATAGATTTGGTTTCACTATTTCAATAAATTGTTTGCGATCACTCAAGTATTTTTTAAAAGATTAAAGGCTGTTTCTATAACACCATAAAATTTCAATTTATGAATTAGTATTTTATGATTCAGTGTATCAAAGGCTTTCGATAAGTCCATGAATATAGTTAAGAGGGTTCCACTTTCATCCATAAGGTCTAAAATTCTGTCTATCAGCTCCAGAAATGCATTTCAGTAGAATGTTTTTCTCTAAAACCATACTGATGTTGGGAATACAGCAAATTTGACTTAAAATATTCATTTAATTGGTTAAATATGACCTTTTCAAAAATTTTGGAGAAACTTGGCAACAGGGAAATTGGTGTATAATTTACAAATAAATTCACGTCTCCCTTTTTAAATAAAGGAATGACTTTTGCTAATTTCAAGCTCTCTGGAAAGCTACCAGAGGCAATGCATTGATTAATAATGAGAGAGCCTTTCCAATTCAATGCCTCATATCTTTTAGTAGTCTACCGCATGACCGCAGCTTGTTTTCGGTTTTAACGAATCAATTACTTTGTAAACGGTATCAATTGTTACTGGATTAAAACTAGATTTGTGTATAGACGGGTTTTGCAGGTACTTTTGAAATCCATTTCTTTCTGCGGAATTTATTTCAATCCCAACTTGGGATCCTACCTCCGCAAAATGTTTATTTAGATTATTTGCAATTGTTTGCTTGTCAGTTATTATTTTTTTCATTTGCTTTAAAGAAGTTTGGGAAGTTTGATTTCTGTTTAGTTTTATTTAGCACTTCCTGAATAGGCAGGAAGCTTCCAGGTGTTTTTAATATCACCTTTCATCTGTTCAAACAGGAGTCATAGTATGATTTCTTTTTCCATTTTTTATGTTGTTTTAAAGATATCATTGTGTGTGTTTCAGGCTGCTAAGCAGTCACCAGGAAATTGCACAAACTAACAAAATACTCATGTGTGTGTAAAGGGTTCTCTATTCAGAGTCCTCCACAAGAAATACTGGTATGACCATAGAAACAACAGGCGCGATGGCGTAACCGTGTGATCTGTCTTGCCAACCCACAGTAGGCTTGGAAATGTTTTCTTCTCATATAGTTTATTTTAGTGCGCTATTTTTGATGGACATTGAACCATAGGGGCTTGCAGCGTGATCCGCGGAGCTGGGGAGGTTAACTTTCATTAGTGACGATAGTCGATACTGGATATGTGCCGCTATGAAGGCCCCTCTTTTCAGCGAAATTTCCCTGACAAAGGTCCATTATTTTGCCAAAAATTTCCCTTAAAAGGGCATTTGTTTGCTTTAATGGCCCAAAATTTGGGTAAATTCTCATGACTAAGGTCAAACTTTTCTTCCTGGAACACTTTGGTTTCGTTCAGATGCCAAGTGGAGAGCGGATTGCAACGGTAGCTAATTTAGACCAAAGGTATTTGGGTTTGGTTCATGTTTCATTGGATGCAGCTATGTCACAAACTTGAAGTTGGATTGGCACCTCTGTTTATAATAGTTTTGGAGTTATTCAACTTTTAAATATTTCAAGTGCTCCTATTTAGCAAAATTTAAAATGCTACAGTTTTTGTTAACTGTCCATTAGATTTGCAGTTGTCACAAACCTGTATGTACTACTTTAAATTTTGTGTCTATTTGTAATAGGTTCGAAGATACGGGGCTCTTAAAATTTTAATTGCCCCTAATTTGCATTATTGATAACATCCTGGCTGTTCCAGACATTATGCACAATTTCACTACTATGTCTATCACCATGCCAAATTAAGTACTTTTCGGAAAAAAAGTGTGTTCGAGAAAAACTGACCACATAATGAACACAACTGTGCTACGAGAAAAATATACAACGGAAGTACATGCAAGCTACAGGTTGTAGTAGGGATCGTTATCTATAACTGTGGAGCACCAGTTTAAAAATATGGCTGTCATTTATAGTTTTATCACCGTATGGTTAGAATTCTAAAAGAATTAAATATCATGCAGTAATAAATAAATGAATGAATGAATGAATGAATAGATGAATGAATAAATGAATGAATGAATGAATGAATAAATAAATAAATAAATAAATAAATAAATACATAAATAAATAAATAAATAAATAAATAAATAAATAAATAAATAAATAAATAAATAAATAAATAAATATAACGCATATATACATTATCCTATTTTTAAAAAATACCTGTGTACATCCTCCGTTATAGCAGTGTCGCGCATTTTCTTGATAATGTGTAGAACATATATAACGCATATATACATTATCCGATTTAAAAAAAATGCCCGTGACCTCCTCCGTTAAAGTGGTGTTGTGCATTTTCTTGATAATATGTAGAACATATATAACGCATATATACATTATCCGATTTTAAAAAATACCTGTGTACTTCCTCCGTTATAGTAGTGTTGCGCATTTTCTTGATAATACGTAGAACGTATATAAGAGCTGAAAGCAAAACAGCAGCAGCAACGACGCAACAGCCAACGATAACGCCCCACACAGAATGCTTCTGGTACGCTATAATACAGCACAAAATCGTTTTTAGGCGACATCTTCAATCATTATTATCCCTGTTTACATGCAGATGATTTTCAAAAATCATTATTAATTTCCTCATGAGAGAGCATATCAAACTGACATAATACATGAATTACCAAGGTCTTTCAACGTTGTGATAGAAAGAAGCGTAACCAGTTTTCGAATACTTGTATTCAGGGTCTGCTCGTTACAAATCACTATTTTTTCGACCAGAGCAAGCAGCACAGAATATAAATGGAAACCCGATTCGCCAACTTTTAATGAGCAACCGGGTATATTAGAGAACCGCTGATCCCGAAAAATACAATGTAGCATCTCATTATTTTCTAGAGGCTCAAAAATGTTATTGATTTTACATATAAATGGGTGTTAAAATGAGGCACATCACTACATGAGGAAGGGAAGACTTCCATTTCTAAATATGTACAAACGTCGATGTTCTCGTAAGCGGCATGTGAATACTAGATTCTTTATAAACCGGTCTTTCATTCAAGTACCACCATGCCTACAGTTGCATAAAGCATACAGGTCCAGGTCAACAGCTTTCCTCGGCGCGCAGAGCCCCTAGGAAAGCTGTTGACTCAGTCAAAACTTGGCACTGAAAGAGTTAAACTGTATGGCAAGAAACGTACTTTAAATCAATCAAACGTGAATCACGATACACGCTTCTATTAGTGTGTGTATTGAATAACATATCATCCATTCGCTGTGCAAAACGTTTAATAAAAATGAAATTCGAGAATCTTATCTGCGGCAACAGATGAAGAACGCATTACTAGTAGCCAAAACTAGCAATCAATTCAGACCTATAGCGAGCCCTTTCAATCTCTAACTTTGACTCTAAAATAAAGTTTGAAACCTTTTTTACATTTGCAGTTGATAAATCAAGAGAGTGACTATGAACGCATGATAAAAAGATGATCGAATACTGTAATGCTTACCGGCATTGTTTATCATTCTCGTCCAGAATGGAATCGTATCTGTTAATGAAACATATGTCAAGGTGACGCAACACATGTGAAGACGATAATCAAACATTTGCAAATCAATCGGCCTTGTATGAAATATCATTATACACTAAGAAGCGACACAAGTCTTGCATTGAAATAAAAGATTAGCATAATCGGAAAATTGTACATTTTAAATGAATACCCGCCAGAACTAAATATATGTATGTAACAATAAAAAAAAAAAAATCTAAATGACAGACTGAGTCTGTACTAACGCTTTGTCTCTGGAATAAAGACGGCAAAACAGACAATACTTTGACATCCTACACGGAATGGAAATGGATTTCGGTCATTAGCAGCATCTTTCGAAGATGCTAAATAATATTTGAGATACTTTGAGCTCACCTGTACATTTTTCGCTTCTATTTGCTCGAGTTGAAACAAAACGGCTATCACTAAATATGTGCTCGTTATTGAATGCTCTGACAGTGACATGATATTCAGCATTTCTTGGTTCTTCTATTGTTATGTTTAAGGACTTCTTCCATGGGTCTGTGGTCGCGTTGGCCCTGCGTTCTCCAAAGACAAGATATATGACTTCGACCTTGCTGTACCTGTCACATCCGTGCCCATTGAGGTCCAGCTGTTATAAGTTATGCACAAATGATCAGGCATGTGCATGTGTTTTACGAACACATTACTTTCGCAAGATATCTCTGATAGCCTTATGGAAAGAGCAACTTTACTAAATTATATTAACAAAAAATAAAAGAAAAAAAAAAAGAAAAAACAGCCAAAAAATAAAAAATAAAAATAAAAATAAAAGAAAAAAATACAAATAAGAAAAATAAAGACGAAGACAAACAAGCAAAACTAAAAACAAAAATAACCATAAAAACAAAACCAAAACAAACAAACAAAAATCACCCCCCCCCCCAAAAAAAAATGACCAGGCATATTTGTCATTTCTGTTCGATCCGAATCAAATTTTTCCGCCTTTTTCTGATAATTCTGCACATAAGAACAGAAAGAAGTATTCTGACTAAATTTGCTGCTAAACGTATCTAGAGGATTTTTGCTTTCTCAGAAGTCGCGTGATACATTTGGAACTTTATAGCATGCGGGACTTTTGAGCACGTTTTTCCCAGAGCAAATCCTAATTATGAAGATTTTATTCATGCTTGCTTCTCTGGAGCTGACATGGGTTTTTCTACAGTTGCTACAACTTCTTCATATGAGAAATTTCTGTGCTTAGCTTTTCACGCGATAATTCTAAAGAAACACAAAGACCTTTCTGTCCACTATTCGCTATGTTAGCTTTTCTTGGTGACCTATTAATATATTATCTACTTTTTGGTGCTAGTTCTATTAAAGATCGTTGAATTAGTAGTGAAGACATACCATTTGATTTTTTTTATTATTTTGGTCTACCAAATCACATGGTCACAAACGGTTGTCTGCCTATACGGAGCTCTGTGGTATGCAGGTGAAGTTTGGGAATTGCAGACATGCCACTGCTGCTAACACATCTACATTTTACGCATAATAAGCAGTGTACCTTTTCCTGGAAAGCATGCTGACGTCCTCCTGTATGTTACTGTCTTAAATACAGCATTTCCAAACTTAAATATTAACCCTTTGAGTGCCAGTCACGGCTTAAGCTGTGCTGATGCAGCTGGATTACTGTAATGATTCCAGATTCATATTCCTCATTAAAAGACCTTTCATTCAAGTACCAGCATGCCTATGTTCCCAGTGAAAAATTTGGTCCAGGTCAACAGCTTTCCTTGGGGCACTTTCCGCGCGTTGCGCGCAAAGTGCCCCAAGGAAAGCTGTTGACTCAGTCTCTAAATTGGCTCTGTAAGGGTTAATTTGCAAGTGCTGAACAGGACACTTTAAAATGACATGTACGAGCTAATAATGGACAGCTTGAGCGAGTTTGCTCCTCGAGTGGTGGTGTCCGAATAAACAGATATATAGGCCCATTCCTGTGGTGTACTTTCAACAAAACAATTTTGATACCCTATGCAGTTCTACCGTTATTTTCTCAACTTTGACTATATATAAAACCATGATGTGTGTGTGTACGTGTTTAAATATGTACTATGCATGTGTGTAAATACGTACGTGCGTATGTAGGCCTATGTATGAATTAAGTTATGTACTACGTATGTACGTACATGTATACGTAAGTATATAGGATCACGAGGAATGTTCTGATTATCTCAACTTACCTCCCATTGGATCCAAATCTTCACTGTTCTCCCCATATCATCACACTCTGTGGATATCTGGCTTATTTTTGGTGGCAGTGGTACTATCAAAAGAAAACACATATGGCATCAAAAGTTAAACGAAATGATTTAATTCGATAGGACAGTTTTTATTTAAATACTTTAAAACACCGGTGGGCTGCATCGGAACTGCGACAGAATCTGAAGTGTGGAGTCGAACGCCGTTAATATCAGACGCCAAAGTTCTCTCTCTGTTTGGTGTAAACTACGTCACGCAACTTTTGCAACTTTTTCTAAGTGATGACAGCAGGCAATAAATTCCTGATTTGGCAAGCTCGGGCTGTTTGGCTGACTGGAGACTGAATTAGCCATGCAATAGCTGCCCTGGCAGGCTAATTTGGAGATTAGTTAAAACTCACACATATTATATGTCACCGATATTGTAGCCTATGTTTGTTAATCCAAGACTCAACGGAGGTTTCCACTGATAACTAGTTACATTTGTTTCAACATGTACAAAATTTTTTAAACTTTGATCATTTTCACCATGCGCAATAATATGTACTGTCAATTCAGTTTATTTCCGTGATGACTCCGAAGCAGTCCAAAGCTCCGTGTTATGTCCACTTTTTTGCTGGGGTCTTCCCTTGTTTGAGAAGGTCACAGTCTTAGCTATGGAAAAGTGACTCAGTTTCTAATTGGCTGAGTATGGTTTTCATGATAACAGGCTCCAGTACACCATAAAGAGAGGCTGCTAGTCGCCATGGTGATAATGAGCAACTTCCTGATTGGTGTCTCAATGTAAGGGAAGGGTCACAGTGTAGTTTCATTTCCCGCACAATAACTAAATCCCTGTCAAGGAAGGGCAGACCAAGCGTAATGGAGATAACACGGAACTTGGTCTGGAACGTGATGGCAAAATCCGTGAAAATAAAACACAATAATGGAATAGCAATTTACGTTAGATTTAATGGGAACTATGTACTAACTAATAATGAATCTGAAACTTGAATAAATGTCTGAAATGTCAAAAAAAAAAAAAAATACAAAAACAAAAAAGCAAAAGGAAAAAAAAGAAAGAAAACACACACACACACACACACACACACACACACACACACACACACACACACACACACACATATATAAAACTTCGAACCTGTGAAAATAAACACATTTACGGTTGTTTACTGAGGCTAAACTTCAGGAATATCATGATGTTTGGCCCACATTGAAACTAGCGGGTGAGGTCCTGATCGACTGCTTCATGTGGGTTCTCAGTAGAGGGCTCTGTAGACAGGTGGGCTAGGTTTGTGCTTTCCATTATTTTCCTTCGTAATTTGCACCTTTTTAACATAAAAACCTTTTTACCCAGGAACACTAAATTTCTTGTGGTAAATGGGTGCACATAGTTAAAATACTGCTGCAAATTTTATAACTTTTGTTGCAAAACTATTCCTCGTATTGAATGTTACTTTAAGATAGATATTTGGGGGGGGGGGGGGATACACACCTGTAGCACTCAAGCTTTTCGTTAATTGGGTTGTGTATTCTACCAAATTCACACAAATTGCTAATTTTAACCTGTCCCATTATATCTAAAGGTCATCCTTTGCCCAGCTCAGTATCTATGCAGGTAAGGATACTGAATTAGGCACAGGGAGATCTATGTATCATAAATACACAGTACCCATGATGTGGTTCTACAAGAAAAAGGAAAAGGAAAAAAAGGGAAACGAATCTCATATTGAGAATTCTGTCAGCCAGAATGTCCAGCTACCTTTCCCTTGCAGTAGCCATTACTGGTCGTTGAAGGCCAATGTGGTTGGTTGTGAGGGTAACAGAAAAAAAGGAGGACTCTCATTGGCTAATGAAAAAAATGAGGGATAGAGTGATTTCAGTGCTATATCAGCCAGGGGGCTGTTTCTTCCCTTGGGAAATACTGAATGTTGCCAGGGTAACATTTCTCCAGGATTCTAATTGGACAGTTTCAGTACACTGTCTCACTTTGATGCGGTTATGTCCCTCTGAACACACTTTATGCTAGAGGACTAAAAATGCAGTGTGAAGGCAATTCTAATACTAAAAATTATTAAGGATACTCTTATATATTCTTTGCTAAATATTATCTGTCCCTGAAATGCCATTTTGACTGTGGTTTCATGCACAAGTATTCCTATCTATGTCTCAGTCTCAATATACTTTCACAAATGATACTAAAGCATACACTTGTTTGATTTGTCTTACTATTATATCAAACCCCCAAATCATTCACTGGCATGCAGGCAAGTATATACGCAGTAGATACCTGATCCACTGACTGCCCACAGTTTGTGTGATGTGCAGCTCTGTCACTAGTAATTGCCTGTAATAATCTGATCTCAATAGTTTATTCAGCAGTACACTCAGGATTTGGTTCAGTGCATTCAGATGTGCCAACCGTGTGGCCAAGGTGCATTCTACCGGTAGAATTATGTCCCCTGTACACAGGCCTTTAAACAGCCGGAGCCGCTTCTATCACTTTGTGGGCGACAGTGGATTTCAGAAATGATTTGCGGGTACGCTCAGCACTTCGCGTTCACAAAAAAGATGGATAGCACAAGTAGGCCTAGATGGGTTGTTGTGTCAGAAGGGAAAAGGAAGGGTTATTTTTCGATATGACGCACTCACAAACGACTGAGAGTGGTGTTTCCTTGTTAATTGACCTTTCCAGTGCCTATTTCAGACGGAAAGCTCTCAATTTTAATAAGGCTGCTGGATTCATATTCCTTGTGAAAAACTTTTCATTTAAGTATCAGCATGCTTATAGTTCCAGAGAATACAATGGTCCGGGTCAACAGCTTTTTTCGGGGCGCTTCGGGGGCAATAAACCGCACCGAGAAAAGCTGTTGACTCAGTCAAAAATGTGGGAATGAAAGAGTTAAACGTGATTTTAGGAAAGTAACATCTGTGCGTACTTTAAACTTCCATGTTGTTCAACCGTCTTAGAAACCACTTTGAACTATGATTTCTAAACTCCGGTGCACTCCTTGCGCCCCAACTGCCCCGTGCATGTATGTACACCAGAAATTCGACCAAACAACAGAGGGAAACTGATCATTCAGTTGTGACGTACCCAGCGCTGTAATGGTTAAACCACTTGTCCAGAGCCATCCGGGGTCGAATCCAGTTGGATTCTTTAATTTTAATTTTTGTAAAACGTGATGAGAAAATCTCAAAAGTTCAGCTACTGCAAATTGTCCCAAGGACAAAAGAAAATACTTAAGCAATCGTTTAACTGAAATTATATATAAAAAAAATTGCTGGTATGCACCAGCAAAATATAGTTTAAATAGCAAATACTTCTCCACGAGTTTCGTATTTGATGTGCACATTAAAAACACACATGTTGAACATTTTCATTTTATGGCAAATGTTCAGTAGAAGATACCTGTATTTCTGCCTGCTTCACTCACCTGCGCACATAGTTTTTCTTTCAGTTGATATTGGACTTGATTGACCTGTGTAGTTGCGACCACCATAAAATGTTTTGACACCAACTCGAAACACATATGTTTTATGTGGCATCAATCCTGAAATGGTAACCCTCACTTCAGATCGTCCCGTGCCTACAAAACTTTTGCCGTTCCACAATTTACGGTGGTCTTTCGGTCGGTACTCTATGATGTAAGACGAGACGGACATGCCATCAACCAGAGTGCTGGAAGAGATCTCCTCATACACGACAACTACGGAGCTCGAGGAAAGAGTGAAAACAGATGGAGCTTTTTCAACCATTGGTACTGTAAGGTGAAAAGAAACAAATGAAAGGTAAATTATGAGAGTAATATGATATTATTGCAATTACTTTTCATCCCCTTCTCAAGCCTACAGATTTCTCCATCCGTCGGACTGACTGTGCTAAGGGTTTATCTAAAGGGGCAAAACTATGACACGCTATTTAAAAATCCTCCTGCAGGCTCTGATGTAAAATATGATTTATGGGCTTTTTGTCTATCTTGGTTACCCAGAGTATTGATTCTGCATATATATATATATATATATATATATATATATATATATATATATATATATATATATATATATATATATATATATATATATATATATATATATATATATATATATATATATACACACACATATGTATGTATGCATGTCTTCTGTGTGTGTGTGTGTGTGTGGTTACAAAATGCCACCAAATTATGGCATACACGTGCATCATTTTAGTTCTGAAAATTAAAAAAAACACTTGCTTAAAGTGTTTCTGAAAACGTGTACAAATTACATATCTACAATGCTAAGATTTAGCTGTAAGTCTTTTTAATTTTTTTTTTTTTTGGCAACAAAAGAAAAAAATCATATATCCACTACCAACATTTGTTAATAAATTTCCACCCTTCCATACTAGTAAGGTAACAGGTGTTCCAGGTTAAATCCAGCAGCGCAGTAGAAAATGAACAGTCATTGATTTTGATGCATATCAATTTTCCCTGGCAGTGGGGAGTCTTTTAGGTATTACTACGTACTGAATAGACAATAAAAAAATTCTTATTCGTGTTCTCCGATGAATGCACGATTAAAATTTCTATGCAGACGAATGGACTTCAAATGCCTTGTGCACAATTTACTGATCCCTGTGATAAAATGTGAACAGTGTCCATTTTATATCAATCCTTTCATCAGGATGGCAGTTTTAATCCTGTGGATTTTTTCACCTCAGCACCACCGGTTCTGCCGGCCCCTTTGGGGTTGGGGTACTCTTATGTTGTTTTCTGTCAAGCACATGAGGTCAATTGTCGTATCCCTCTGGTAGAGCATTGTCGGGTACCCGTGGAACCGGTTGGGTACCCGGGTAGTGATTTTTTTCGTTTTAAATTAAAAAAAATCGTGAAATCAAAGCACACACATAGAGAAAAAACATTTTTGCTGATCGTAAACAATCTTTTCATTTATAGAGCTCGATGGTGCGCCAGATGGCGTGGCGATCGCCCGTGGCACATCGCAAAAATAATCATTTACACATTCTGAAACCTACACTTGAGACAAGCAGACCCCACGTGAAACAGTCTTCGACCGCTGCTGCAGTGTCCATTCACTTTGTTGCATACTTCACTCACATGTTGACAGCAACAACTGTTGGCACAGTCCAGTCCCCACTTCCAATTATCACAATCTAAAAAAAAAAAAAACAAAAAAAAAAAAAAAAACTATACTATCAACATCTTTTTATAGGCGACATTGTTTTATAATACGTGACTGTTTAGAAATATAGCGTGTGTATTTTTATTTTTTTTTTATTATTAAACAAAATATGGTTATTGAGGTTTTAACGACAAAGGGACAATGTGTTATTAATGTGGGTTGGACAGCCATGGAATGTCAGAAAATACATGTAGCATTAGAGCTATCACACAGTTAAGTTCCAAACACTACCTCTGACAGAAGGCACACTTCTTTTGGTATGATGTCAGATCTGCAAGTCAGGCTTACCTGACTGGCAATCTGCTCCTGTCTTTCCAGCGATGCACGCGCCGGGACAGAACCCAGTGTCCAAATGACATGGTATTTTACAGTTACATTGAGCACACCTATCACCATAGGAGCCTCGTGGACAAACTGCAAATATAGCAACACCACAAGTGAGTATGTATTTTTTAAAAAAAACTTTTTTTCTTTTATTTTAACCCCTGTCCCCTTAAACCTGACAAAACCATATGGAGATAAAACAATATTTTAACCCCTGTCCCCTTGAACCTGACAAAACCATATGGAGATAAATCAATCGTCAGTTACATAAATGGTATTTATTCTTTGAAATGTTGATGAAAAAAAGGTTTAATAAGAATTGTAGATAATCCGCGTCAGAATAATATTCATCACTACGCCAACATCTTTCATTGGGCCGGGTCGAGCGCTGTCCAACCGGCCCCAAGGGAAGGCTGCTGACATAGTCAGCTGGACGAGGAAGGGTTAAGTCTTTCCTCATTTTTTCCCAACAAACTTCCATTCGTTCATTTTGGTGTTTTTTGGGGGTACATGTAGTGCATTTGACACCTGGAATTAAAATTTGATCTCGTCTTAATACACTTTTAGAAAAGGCTGCTTATATTATTCTTTTCCTTTCATTGTGACCCCTCGTGAACGAAAAAGCGTTCAAATTATATCACATGTCTATAATTCAAAGATTAGCACATGTCCAACATTATATTTTTTTTCGTTCTGAAATGCACTGAGAAAAAGGAATAGCATGGGATGCCAGACATGTCGTTTACTTGTGTATCCATGCACAACTGCAAACAGCGATCCATTTATGCCTAAATCATTTGTTGAAGATTACAAAATGGCACAATCATGAATTTTTGGGATGCGAAACGTTCCCTGTGGACTTTTCAAATTTTTATACTTCATTTTTTTAAATTCTGTATTGAAAATTATGAAGTGGTGGAGGATTGTGCGTGGCCCATTCCTTTTTTTTTTTTTAATTTCAATTTTTGCATATATTTTCTGTATTGCGGCGAAGTGTTCTTTGGTCTGTTTCAACATGCTCTCATGTGCAGCGTTTGGATCATGTATAAAAATGTTGCAGATTAGAATTCACGTACCTCGAAATCCGAAAACCTTAACCTCGCACAGCAGTAGATTACCTGTGTGTATTGTTTGCACACTCACATATTTGACTGCATGTTTCTCTGTGCAATTAATTATACCGTTCGCTCGTGAGTAATTTAGTTCTGCGGTGTCCCGGCATTTTGTTTCGGATTGGACGTCTGAAGTATTACCCACGGTGACGTAATAGTATTTAGACCAATCCCCTGAGACAAAACCATAATCACCTTCATTATCATTCAGCTCTTGTCACAACAAAAATCGGGACTATGGTCGACTTTGTAGAAAGTTTATCCTGCTAAGCGCTCAGAGGTAAAGGTACCAAAAGATCATCGTGCTGATGAGCTCAACCATTATTTTAGTTCTATTGGTCACAAGGTATCTGCCCATGTCTGGTCTAACAGAAATGCCTTGGAAAGGGCTTGAAAGTATTTATACTTTCAAATTTCGGCAAAATTCAAGCGGGCTTCTCTTCATATTTCTTAGACATTTGCTGAAAGACCGCAATGCACACAATACTATAAACATTGGCGCAAGTCTACTAGCTTACTCCTTGACGTACATTTGTAACCTTTCTCTGAGGTAAGCTGTCGTGTTACCTGATCTAAAAATGTTTTGATACTATAAAGTATGATTAATAAGATTGGAACCGTTCCAATTCTGACCAGTCGGCCCATTAGAATTACTGTCCAAAACAAACGTGTTTGCATCATGAATTTGCATGCGAGCTACATGATGCAATTGAAGATTTAAACATAGGAGGGTGTCTGTTTGTTCTCAAGATGTTTTGGTACGGTAAATCATGATAATTAGGATTTGAACCATTTCAATTCTTGGTATGCTATTCGAGATTACAGCACCATTATGCTCGAACGATTTTTATTTGAATGTTTTTATGTCCGGACATCTAAAGTCTTGGCACTTCTGGTGGGATACAAATTAACTTCAGACACAAGATTGATTTGATCGCAGATATAAATGAGGTGCAAGACCATTGATACATTTGTACCTTAATATTTGCCGTATATGGAACTTTCTGGGCTCACTGTGGGTATGCCAGCCCTGGTTTCTCACCAGATCATAGCCTCTGGTGTCCACAAAAATTGTAATTCCCTGGACTCTGTCTCCACCTCGCGACCAAAAGTGTTAATACATGCAAAACTTTTCATAGGGATATTCAATATCTCTTTAACACAGCATTTTTTTGTCGTTTAAATCGCCGATCTTGATTCATTGATAATTACATGTATCTAATACATAGAGTATAGTTGAGTAGAGTACCGGGCAGTGCAAGGCATACCCATTTATTTCACCCGACAGAAGCTAATTGTCGACATGGGCTGTATTATCACTATATTTCTTATGCCACAGATATAGGAGTGTCATTACTATCTTTTCTTCCGCACAGATATAGACAATATCATTACTACATTTTATATTGTACAGCTATACGGGTACCATTACTACCTTTATGTGGCAAGGTATGAGCATAGAGTTACCATCTTTTCCAGAACACAGTAGTGTTCATATCATTACAACATTTTCTATAATATCACCTGTCACTATCTTTTCTATGCTACCGAAAATTGAATACAATTGAAAAGTCACCAGGAACTATTTGTACTTGCAGGTGGAAGTGATGAGTGAAGCCAATGACTTAATGCGTAAAACCTGAACTGACTGGTTTTAACCTTGAAATTAATATGTAAACTTTGATTCACACTTCCATGTAAATGTTTTTATCGATGAGATGAAAATAAACAGTTGTTTTCGCCACCGTGTTGAAAATTGTATCAACTGTGCGAATCAGATATCAGATTTCTTACCACGGAAAGTGTTGATAATCTTGGTTGCAAATTTTCTAAAGTTTCATGTTTTGGTAATTTATATTACTGCAGGAAAAAGCGCATTCTTTGAAGTTGCATTTGAAAATACGTAATTAGTATTCAAATGCATTTACTTTTCTTCAAGAGGTGAGAAAGTTACAAAACTTTGCCATCACTTCTACAAAGCAAGACTTTTCATCCGGCGGGGAAACTATGTTAGGATACTTTGAAATGATAAATGGACTTTATCGCTTACAAGGGGCGAAAAGCTGTACACTATCCACAACGTACAGCCCTCCAAGATTTATTCTCCACCATGGCCTCGGCTCGCTTTTGGTACTGGAGCAGCTTCCGCGGGTGGGGTCAAGTTCAGTGTTGCCATCCACAGCATTTCTTGCGTCGGCTGGCAAGATAGCATGTGTGGATGACTGTTCTGCATTCTCTTTTTTGAGCTTTACAATATCTGAAGTATACAAATAGTATGATTTACTTCCTCTCAGTGTCTTTGTTGACGCTAGGAAAATTTCAGGTTTTCTGTGCCCCGAAAAGCACAGTCCACTCAAGACTGTTTTATTTGGCAAAGCATATTTCTAAATGAAACTGAGAATTGGCATTATTCTACGATTGCAGCATAAATTCTTTTAATTCTTTTTCTACAGAGGTTTAACGCTTTCCCGGTCAAACCAATCTACATTGGCCGGTGATTTAAAAACTCGTTTGCTTCATACATTTTATTGCATTTTGCCCCGTTTGAAAGTATTTTAAACCAAAATGCTCAGGAAAGACTTTCCAGGATAACAAGTCAATAGCTTCCTCGACGCCCAGGCTGAGCCACGAACAGCTGTTCACCCAGTCCAATAATCACTGAGAATATGTTTTAAGGGTTAAATCGAACTATTTAGGCGCTGTGCATATGCACTACCCGGTAGCACCGCGAAAGTTAAAAGTGCTATTGATTGAATGGGTACCACAAATTAGAAAGTTGGTGTTTTTACGGTAGTTAGAAATGATTTCAGAAAACCAAAATGTTAAATTTCATTTTTGAATAGTGTTTACTTAGCTCCAAACGTGCATCACATTTGCGACAGGAAAGCGCGCGAATTTTCTCCGATCATGGCCCGATGTGGGAAGGTGTTAGTGACGTCACAAACGCAACCTGCTGGTCATGGTGTATGTGTTCTAAGCCAGAGTACCTTCAGTTTGCCAAGAGTTAGGGCAGATACAGCAGAGCATAATGATTCCAGAGAGTTTGAATTGAGTTTTTTATGTACGTGGTCTGATGACGATGAAGAAGAATTAATAAGAAAAGCTGAAGCAGCAGAAGAAAAGATCATTCAGCCTTACACACATGTGGGGATGCCCAGAACCCTACCGTCTCCAGTACTGCAGGGAGTGCAGCGGTGGTACAGCCAGGCAATCCCAACTTGCCGTTTGGGCAATGATAATTCGTTGCAAAAGAGATATTTCGCACCAAAACTTATGAAATTCCATTTAACAAGAACAAGCATGAATGCAATAAATTGGAATCTGCGTCAGGATGGGCCAGGTCTTGTAGTGCTTCAAATTCTAGCATTCAGGGAAACAGCTACGGCCTACGCCCACGCATTGAAGTCTAAACAAACAGATAGTTTTCCCTTCCCACATGTGTGGTCACAGGATGATTAAACATAAGTTTGCATTTATGAAAAAAGTTTTCAATACCAGTATAACTCCTACCCAGCAGTAACCTCACGACCCTTGGAGGGCAGTTATTTAAGTTTCCGTATACAATGTCATCAGTGCACGTGTTCATGATATCCTTTATTTCAGATCGTATCCATTCTGTAACATTGGTAAAATTTTCCTGTGACTGCCTTATTTTCTGGTTCCATATAAACGACAAAGGTACAATGAAATGGAATTTTGTACACTCGATTTTGAAGAGCTGGCCGTGGACTGTCACAAATACTGGCACATGACTGAAAAAGATGAGAGGCCAGCCGCCCACTGGTCTTGGCAGCTGTGTAGATGAGGCGTGAATGTAGTAGCTATCCAAACAGATGTTATCTGGTTATGGGATCAAACACCTCGCAATATACAGTAGTAATTGGACATACACCTAACAGTGGCCAGCTAACTCAACCTGTTTTAGACTCTTTTACCCTAGACCAGGGTATGGAACAAGATCGGTCCTTGTTTGTCCATGTTTTCCACCCATTTTTTTCCCCATCAATTGAATCAAAATTGCTAAACGCAATGAAGTTTTGTTACAACGTTACTTTGTAACAACATCCCAGACCAGCGTTGCCACTGTGACATTCGATTGGTAGTTATGTGATACATTGTAACAGTCGTAGAATTACTGCAGCTATACTTTGCTGTTATGCAAGCTTTGAAATGAGAATCATACTGGAGATTAATTTGTAAGTACTGTTGAGAACAAAACAAAACAAAAAACAATGAATCACTGTTCCTGGTTTTCTGAGTAATGCCTAATTTGGCCAGTTCCATGAATCCTTCCATTGGTCAGTGATGGGACCGTATTTGGCAACAGCAGGAGCTTTTCCTTGCCAAACTTATCCTAAACATCGTTATATTTGACAAATGAAAGTCATTTTCCTCAAAGTGTTCGCTTCATAGGTCAGATCGGTTCCCAGGGCCTTGCCACTTGTCCCTGTAAATCTTAACTGTACGGGTCCCCGCTCTCCTTAATTTCAGGTCTGTGGGGGAATGTAAACAAGCTGTAGAACTTTTATTGCTACAACTAACAGCAACACACCAACCCATCCAGGGCGGGAACAGGGACGAAAATGAATACTTCTGAATGCATTTTTTATCCAGTTGGTTTAAACACATTTTATTCAAAAAAGAAAACAATTGGGGAGAAGGGCAAGGCCCTCTATTCACCCCTCTGGTCAGAAGAAGACAATCATGTCGATAAAGGGTGAAAAAAATGTGACACTTGACAGCCATAGCTCGCTAGCATGGTGTCAGCCAGCGGTGTTGCGTTTGTGACGTCAGAAGCCTTTCGCGCCTTGTGGGTGTCGGAAATGAACGGAAAGCGACGATTGAAGGCACAGTGAGTTTTAAAATAAAAATGTGAATAAAAGTATTGTTTTCACATCCGTTTTTTAAAAAATCACACTGTATGGTGAGAACTACCCTTGATTCACATATGTATCAAATTTGAGCATGGTTAATCAAGAGGACCTATAAAATAAATAAACGGAAATTTAGTAAAGGGACCCTTCAGTTTTAAAGCCGGATCGACACCAACCATGTGTGTTGATACAGTGATATTCAAGTACTACCCCGGTCACCGATATTGTGGTTTTTACATGGGGATTTAATCATACTTTAATGCTATCAATATGAACGATCCCCGGAATATGAAGTTGTACGGAAGGACACACAAAGCATCCGGTTCCTGTTTTTTTTTTCACCTCCAAATACATGCCATCTGCAGTAGCCGGAACATCGACGTCATTAGATGAAAAATTCGAATTTACGCTCATCGATGCCAGTTTTGAAAAATGCTCTAATAAAAGTGATCATCAGTGAATTACGCAACAACATCAGATTCTTTTACCCACTGAACACCGATTCTTAGGCGTCGAGCTCTGTTATGTATGTATATATCTGTACGTCTTTGTGTCTGCCTGTGTGTCTGTCTGTCAGTCCATATGCCATACGGGACATTTAACAAGGTATCTAGGATGATGTGGTAAACAAACCTGGATATATTTGTTTGATAAAGTATCAAGTTAGATGATGCTCATGTCAGTAGATTGATTATATATGTTTTATGTTTTTATTGACTACAACACAACATGTACTGGTATATATCAATAAGGTAAGTCATGTTTACTTACAGCCCTGTCCAATATGACCGACAATGAAGAGTTGAAGCAACAAACAGTACACGCCGTTATAGGGAACTGACGATACCGATTTCATCGTTTTGTCCTAAAACGAACCACCGACAGAGTCCAGTATGAGTGATACCCCAAAGGTGTAAAACAAGGATGTGTTCTGAGCCCAATTCTTTTCAATTTATGCATTAATGATCGGCCCGAAATGGCTAATGACTGCCATCTACCCATTCTTTGGGGAGAAACTAAATTGCATGCTTTATGCCAATTAGCTGGTGCTATTCGGGAAAATAAATATAAATTGCAATGTTGGTTGCATAAATTATGTGCATATTGTTTTATTTGAATTTGAACATTAATGTAGATGGATTAAAAGTTCGCACATTTCATATACAAGTCAGAAAAAAATTATAAGACGATCTTTTATTAATTATAGAAAACAAGAAATAGTTGATAAATAGACAAAACTCGGCATTGAAATGACAACTGACATAAGCTTTGTAGGAAACACCAGACTTTTATGTGGAAAAGCTAAAAGTCACTTGGTCGCTTGAAACGTACTCTATTTGGTAAAAAGTTGATATTCGGTTTTATTTTATGATCAGGAAACTCTTTCAAGATTGCAGTGATCCTGTCCGGTACGGTGGTGAACGTGGCAAAGCTGAAAATGACTTGCGATGGAGCCCCTAGATCGGCGAAATCGGCGGAACGTAACTGCTAGTTCCAAGTTTAAGTTAAATCAATATCAAGATTCCGCTGACTTGGGGACTCTATATCTCACAGTCGTTTGTTGAAAGTCACTTATTTATTCTTTTTTTAAGGTTTTTTGTTGAAAATGAAAATCTTGAAACTAGACTTTTGTCTTATTTACTTCATAATGTAAACAGTAATCTTGTAAGCGTTACCTGCTCATAAAATAAAACAATTATGGACTTTTGCATCGTCCACTCGTTAGTTTTATGGACTTGAAAGAAGAATGATGCCTTCGGCTTTGGTCATTATTCTTTTTTCAGGTCCATAAAACTAACCAGCGACCTCAGCAAAAGTCCATAACTGTATGACATTTGGACCCATTTGATAAACTAATCGCCCCTGTAATCCTTTACGGCCATGGAATATGGGATGCATATAGGTGCTATCTCCTAAAAACTGCATCGGTCAAAATAACACATCAAGTTACCTTAAGGCTGAACTTAAAAAGTTACATTTAAATTTTCCGAACACCACTCTGAGAGTGAACTGTAAAGCATGCAATATCGCGGTATTAAGCGAGCTCGGAACTTTTCCATATTCGCTTGAAATATTGAAAAGTTTATGCAAAAACTGGTACCGAATTAAAAACTCCGTGGTATCGGGGACTTAAAATTAATTATAATAGAAATTTTCAATGGCAAACTGATTTTTTGAGACAAACTTTACCGGACAAAAACTTAAGGACACACTCAAAATTTAAATCAAAATTTGAAATGGAAAAAAAGAAAAAGGAGTTGAAAAACGTACATGAAAGAAGAAATTTAACTAGACCAAATCAGTGCACACAACTTAAATGTCGACAAAGGCAGACAAAGAACGCCAGTTAAAGCACCAGTAGATGACAGAAAATGTTACTTGTGTTGTGACGTTGAAGAAACAACCCATTGTATTTTAAATTGTCAAAAGTTCGGCGAAGTCAGAAAAAAAGATACATCATCTAAATTAAATGTTAGAATTAGATATTTAAAATTTGGAAGATACATTTATTCAATTGGTGAAAGGTGACGACACAGAATTAATTTATTATTTAGAGAAAAATAGGAGGCAATTTATCATTGACGCATAACAGTTACATGTACTTGATTTGGAATAATCTGAAATTTTTTAAAAATATTTAATCCGCAACTTATGATTGGCGCATGTGCGTAACAGTCACATGTACTTGATTTGGATTAAAGATCACTCGCTTGACTTTTAAAAAACTTTTGATAATATTCAGATTTCGTGTATTTATTTTTTCTCTTTTGATAACATTCAGATTTCCTGTTTTTATTTTTGTAAAATAATAGTAATGTAACGTCCAGGTTTGTGTTGTTCAGCACTAGACCTAAAAAAAAAGAAAGGCATACAAACATATTGAAATGGCGCAGTTGAAACTAGCAAAGAAGATTTGCTTCACTGCAAATCAGTCTGGGTGCCTTCAAAATGAGACCGGTTTGAAATGCTACACTTTGCCATTGTTCAACATAATCTAAATGTTGTGTATTAGCCTAATTTTTATAAAGTAAAATACTACAACTTTGGTTCTTGGTTCATTGGATGTGGCCATGTTACAAACTTATAAAATGAACTTTGAATGAACTAGTATCTATAATAGTTTTGAAGCTATTGAACAATTTAATTTTGTGTATTTGTGTAATTTGCATAAATTGAAAGCCTACAACTTTGGTTTATGGTTCATTGGAGGGGCTTTGCCACAAACTTGTAAATTGAAGTAAGAATGGCACCTCTATCTATAATAGTTTTGAAGCTATTCAAGATTTAGATTTTGCATGTTTACCCTCTTTGCATAAATTAAAATCCTACAACTTTGGTTCATGGTTCATTGGATCCGGCTTTGCCACAAACCCATAAATTGAAGTTGAAATGGCATGTCTATGTATAATAGTTATGGACATATTCAACTTTGAAACTTTGAAAGGCCCCTTATTAGCATAATTTGAAATTCTAACTTATACTGTCCATTACATTGGCAGGTGTCACAAACCTATATATGCATATTGAAAGTTTGAGTATCTGCAATATTTTTGAAGAAATGGAGCTTTTAAAATTTTACTGAACTGGTTAGGTCAGTCAGCATAGCAAGTTTGGCGGTTTTCGGAATAATAGTGCTTGAGAAAAGCTCCAAACCAACTTGGTTGTGAAGAAGGAAGGACAGAAAGGAAGAAGGAGAGAGAAAGAAAGAAGAAAAGAAAGAAAGAAAATTCCAGTGTTTGCTAATACAGTAAAACCCTTTCTAAACTGAGCACCCTTGGGACCAGAGAAAAGTCGCCCGTGGGACAAGAAAAAAAGTACCCACTCCTGAGAGGGGAAGCCCTTCTGGGCAGTATGGATGAGTATGAGTGCATATATATATATATATATATACATGTTTGTATGTATGTATGTATGTATGTAGAGTGTATACATATAATTCAAGGGGATATGTATACATGCAATACAAAATTGTCTTTCTTCCTTTATTACATAAACAAATTTTAACAGAAGCTGTCAAGAAGCTACATAAACTTGTACCTGTGAACCAAGACAAAACTATACTGTCTCAGTATTGGCTATGAACAACAGGCTTCATCTCACTGGTTACAAGAAAACAAAGACATGAAAATGTCCACAGAGAGGACACAAATTCTACCCTCCTGGGTCGTTGACTGGCTCTCTGTGTAGTCCTTTTTTAACAGAGGGTACACCCAGGCTTGTTCTGCCTCGAAGTCCAGTCCCTCTGATCCCTTGGGACTGATAAGCTCTGCAGACTACCAATTTCAGTCATGGTGCATTGGCAGGTCTGTCCTGCACTAGTGGAAACTATAGCCTGCCTGGTACATATATGGCAGCATGGAGTCAATCTGTTCCTGCATGAACATAAAGAGATAAAAGCATACACTATAGCATGCATGGATAGAAAATTGCCTGTAAGACAACTGTAAGACAGGTTCAAGCTAATCAGTTATGAATGCAAAATGGTTGGCTGGCACCATGGAGGTCAAGTAATAGGTCATATACAGCAAGCAGTTCAAGGCTGGATGTGGAATGGGGAGAAATTTGGTGAATTGATCGTACATTAAAATTCCCCAAGTTTTGTTTGTATGCTATTGGATTTGCCAGTTATCTCAAACCTATATGTGTAAGTTAGAAGTTTGTGTCTACCTCCAAAAGTTTAGATGATATGGAGCTTTTAAAATGTCCCTCATTTGCATAATTTTAATCATATTGACTATTCCAAGTCGGGTGCCTAATTTCACTGGTAGGTCATTCACCATGGCAAGTGTGGTGGTTGTCGAATAGTAGGGTCCGAGAAAAACTCCGGACAAATCTGGAGAGAGAAAGAGAGAGAGAGAGAGAGAGAGAGAGAGAGAGAGAGAGAGAGGAGAGAGAGAGAGAGAGAGAGAGAGAGAGAGAGAGAGAGAGAAGAGAGAGAGAGAGAGAGAGAGAGAGAGAGAGAGAGAGAGAGAGAGAGAGAGAGAGAGAGAGAGAGAGAGAGAGAGAGAGAGAGAGAGCACCACTTATTGACACACGCCTGCGTATAGTAACACGCATGACACAATTTGTAGCATTTGAGTTTCTCATCACGACAAGTCCAAACAAAGCCACATATCGACGCTGAATCGAGGACTTTACCTGCAGACGAAATTAATGTAAAACAAATTGTGTAAAATTCATTCCCATAACTGTAGAGGACGTCCAGAATATTGGAAAGGTTAGACGCTACGAAAGTATCTGGAACTGATTGTACAAGTCCACACGACCACTGAGTATAGGGCCGGTTGGAATATACAAAGGCCTACCAAATTATCTCGTTCTTGTATCAAGGTATCTCTCGGAACGGAAAAAAGGCAAACGTCATAACCATCCGTAAACGGGGGGCGGGGGGGGGGGATAATGTTTGTGAAATTAAGGCCGTATTTCCAGACAAAGTTTTTTTTGGAAAGGCTTTTAAAAGAATGGCTTTCAAACATGTTTACAACTCGTATAGAGGTACGAATATTATAATATCTTTTCACGCTGGGTTTTTCTGGGCGATTCCGGGGTAATACTACTTTTACGCCTTTGTACCATGATGCCTTAGACCAACAAAAAGAAATACGTGCAATATTTTTCGACATAACAGAAGTTTTCGATGGGGCGTAGCATAAATTGGGAAAGTCTGGCCTCTCTGTATGCCACTTTTCATTGTTCAAGGATAACTTGTATAGTAGGAAACAAAGGGTTGTTGTCAATGGTCAGCCATGCTTTCTGACGTGAAGTTCAGGCTGGAGTACCGCAGGGATCTATTTTGGGACCATTGTTATTTGTAATGTATTTAAATGACATAGTCCATCTTGTGCATACAAATATACGTCTTTTTGATGAAGATATCACATATTCATTGAACCAGATAATCCAATTTTAGCAGCAATTTGAATGGCCTAACTTTTGAATTCACTAATTTTGCGAGCTGGGCGAATCAATGACTAGTCACATTTAAACCTACCCAGACTAAAAAGGTATGTTAATTTCCGGACGCTTATCCCAAAATCACCTAAAACAAATTTTCACAAGCAGCAACCAGACCCTGTTGCTGAACATATACATTTGCGGTTACTAATCCGTAGTGATCTGACTTCGGGTAGCCATATTACCAATGTTTTGGAAAAGAGCACAAAGTTGGTTAATATGAAGCATCTTCAGCATAGAGTGATCAGAGAAACACAGGAAACAATTTACATATCATTTATTAAACCGTTGCTCGATCATGGAGATGTCGTGTGGTCGTATTGCAATAATACTTGCCAATCATTGTTAGGATAAGTTCAACCGGTCGCAGCAGAAATTATAGTAACTGGTGCCATGTATGAGTTGAAATGGCTGTAGCACAAAAATTAACTGGTACCATGACCAAAACTTCACATCAAAAACTGTATATAGCAACTGGCTGGGGACATTTTAAGCGAAAAATATAATTAGGCTCCAAACCATCTTGTAAAAATTTTACCCATACTTTCAGGCAGCAGAACATCGTACAACTTTCGTCGCGAAAACAGTATCGCCCATTTCGCCATTAAAAGATCGGAAGTCTGTCGCTAGGGATCCATCCCCTTGTCGAGACATGTTGACTGTCACTGCTGTCTGGTGTGCTGGCAGCACACGAGACATCAGTGACAGTTTTATCCCGGCCTTATCTCAATGCCCTTTTCTCAGGCTGGTTTTCTACTGGATGCGATCCGATCCGTTACGGTAATAATGGTTGCGCTTCGCTGTCCGTGTTCGTACGCAATTTTAGAAAGGTAGACTCACTGAATCCGTTTTTCATTGCGTTGTCCTATCCGTTTTGGGCAGCAGTCAAGATTTAATATCCTAAATATTGTAGATATTTTAAGTGGCAATGCTCTTGCTATATTTTTCATTCAAAGAAGACGCCAACAACGAAGAAATGGTATTGTCACTTTTGGTTCTACATACTTAGTAAGAGACAAAAACGTAAGATATATGCAGAAAGATAGGGAGTTCATACCCTGATACGTAGCAGAGAGAGGGATGAGGCTTGCAGCAGATTTCGCTCGTCAATCACATTTTTACTCTGAAGACTGACTATCCTGCACCAAGCAAGAAAATGTCGAAATATTTCAAGCTGTGTACAGGTTTTTAAGCAATCAAGACAGTTTGAGCCACCATTAACATTGATTAATTGTTGTCCTTTGACATGTAACTTAAGAGCATGAAGCATAGAGTTCTTCCATTGGTCTGCTCGGTTCACGTTTACATCTTACTTATGTAAGCATACGATATTTGTTTACACAGGTATTTTTATGTTCATTGTTTTCCGCTCTATCTCATTGTACAAGCAGGGACGTGTTATGTCTATAACACGTTCCTGGTACAAGAAAGGTTCATATAGGAGCACCCTGTTTACCAACTGTTGAATAAAATATGTTTAAACTAAAACCAATAAGTTTCACGCATGACACAATTTGTAGCAGTTGAGTTTCTCATCGACATATCCATGACAATAACTGCGGTTATTCTCTTTTTGGACCAGCGATTTTAATTGTTGGATGCACGTGCAGAGGCGTTGCTTCCTCCTTCCTTTGTAAAACAAACAATCATCCATATTTTGTGGGTGCATAATTGGCTGAGCGGCTGAACGCACGTTTCTCGCCTCTTCGACCCAAGTTACATTCTCCGCTTGCGTATTTTGTGGAGATAATTTCTACCAGTCTGGCTCTGAATGGTGGTTTCTCCGAGTTCTTCAGTTTCCTCAATCACACCAAACGGAAGGAACTATTTACCACCAACGCCATGAAAACTAATATATGTCTCGTCATGAAAAAACAAAAAACAAAAAACAAAACAAAACAAAAAAAAAAACAAACCCAACAAAAAACCAAAACCAAAAACAAAAAAACAAACAAACAAACAAACAAACAAACAAACAACACCCCCCCCCAACATATGGGTCAATGCTTAAAACGGACTTAAAAGAAATGGTCGCTGCATTTCATGAAAGCCAAGGACGACCGGAAATACACAGCTGGTTCACACACACACACACACACACACGCACGCACACATACACATATATATATATACATATATATATATATATATATATATATATATATATATATATATATATATATATATATATATATGCATAAGTGTGTGTGTGTATTGTTCCAAGACCGTTCTAATGGAAACCCATATTCATGAAGCAGTTCATTTTATGGGGAGAGGGTCTTCATGTATTTAATGCTAAGAAACAATTTTTTTTGCTTTTTATTTGTTAATAAATGACGATACTAAAGTGCCATTAAGTTGCGTTTGTAAATAAACATGCCATTTTCCACTATCTGAACTTCCTTATCTGCCAACCAAACAGGGACATGATTTATGAACTGAAATTTACACCTTTCATTTAGTCTGTACTAGGTGATAGATCATCGAATGAACGTCACGGATGCAATACATTTAGTCGTGTTTCTGGCGGAACCGGATCAGAATACAGTAGTGCCTCCGTGTCTTCAATCAAAACAATTAAGATATCGATCCTTTGATTGACGGAAAATTGTATTTTATAATATGTTTAAGTGTAACATTAGTCCGTCAACTTTCATCTCTTTTAGCTTCAAACACCCTACTTATTCCTGCATCTGTGATCATACCAAGAATCATGAAAACATCGGTTACCACGTCTGCCCCCAAAATGTGAAAATTGAACCAGGCCATCTGTGTATTTTATGTCATTTTTATGTGAACGGCATTAATATTTGCGTGCAGACACTGGTTAAAAGCAGTCGATCACTTTGAATTATGACATAACGCACTTAATTGGATGCTTCTTTTACTCATTAGTATATATAAATAACTTAATACTGTCACGTTTGTTTGTGCCGAATGACATGTTATTATCATAATTTGTAAAATTAACCATTAATTTGTCATAACACGCATTATTGTGTATAGACGCTATATTATTAACTCTTATTTCACAGCGTTTATAATTTGTGCAGATGTAAAGCCAGATTTAGCTCGATTGGGAAAAAGCACCGTGACAAGACCCAGTCCCTCAGAGGTTTTCACACGTGGCTATTTGAAGTTCCAATTGAGTCATCACCAAGGCGGAAAGACTTCATCAGCTGGAGAACGTGATCAACTTTGACAACCGATGACAACAGTGCATTTCTGCAACACGTGCATCGTATTGAACTACTCTGTCTTAAAGGTCCATCAAAATATGACAAAGTCTAAATCTGACAATCATATTGACAGATTTTTAGCTCAGTTGAATTTTAAATCAACTGAGTTTCACTTTAAACAATTATACGGCGTCATTCCGTACAAGAACAATTCACATCTTGAGAATACAAAAGCTAAAGACAGGATCCTCATCATACGTAGTGACACGTGCTTTCTTTCGACTGGGTTTTAAATGTTGCTTTGTTCACTAATTTTCAATTAAAGTCTTCAAATCCGGCTCTGGAAACGCTTGGTCAATTACTTTCACATAGCATATAGGAACACTTTTGGGTGACCATTCACCTAAATTTATTAAACATGCATTGCTTTTTTTTCCATTCTTTTATTGTATAAAATTACAGTTGCAATGTTCACTTGTTGTCTCAAAGCAGAACATGACGGGAGGCGCTTTAGCAACCCATGCCAAAGGCAGACCCTCCACAATGCGCCAGACAAGATTTACAAAGGACTTCCATTCAACATGGCCCTTTATCACCTCGGAACCAAATGTGATGGATATTGGCATGACAACACAACAGGGTGGGTTACTAGCTTATGGCACGGAAAAAAAGACTCAATGCATACATATGTATGTGTATATTAATTCCCGACAAGATTACATGTCCTTTCACTACGCAATGGCGATAAGCGTCCCCCGTGATACAAGCATACCAGGTGGACATCAGCCATGATACTTTTCTGGAAATAAAGAATACTAATTTAAGAAATGGTGCAATTTCAAGCTCCCTGGATATCCAGAGAATATGACGCCCATGCACGTTTCTGAAAAAAATATACAACCCGTTATGAAGTGGAATCTTCCTATTAAGACCCCCTAAGGGATGAAAAATGCGGTCCTAATAGGGTAGTGGTCTTAATAAGGGAAAGAATTTAATTGATGATAAACGGGGATGGGGCTGTAAATTAGTAGTCTAAATATAGAAATGGTTTCTCTGCGGAGATGGTCTTCAATGGAGATTATTATAAACATATTTAATTTCTCTGGATTGCCTAATAGTATACAGAGACTAATATGGAGGCTCTCCAGTACACAAAAGGACGCGCAGTAATATATACAATACACACTGGACGAAAACAGAAGACTAGATTCACAGCGTGTACAGGAATAATACAATTGGTTATTTCCATCTTGCGTAACTTTAAATTGATATCTAGAATACTGAAGTTTTTTTTCAAACATATTCATTTCACATGGATTGCCTAAATATTTACAAAGATTCTGTTGTGTTTTCAAGAGTGGCATTTTTTTGCCTGCTTGCGACAGGGATGTGTCCGCACATACAGGTTCGTGCAGAAAACAAAGTTGCACAATCCAGTCTCGCCATACATGACCTGCTTGAATGATGCAGATCCCATTTGCTGTCCGAAGTCTCAATGGTAGGGTGTTTGGTGATGTACTAGGATTTGTTGTTTGTTATCATAATATAGGTGCTGCCAGCGTAATTGATAACAAGCTGGTGGAACAAAGCCTGCCCTCTGACGTTGTCCTATTTTCAGACGCATAACCTTGATGTGGCATCCATCCATTATATAATTTGTGCATGTTCAACCGCGGGTCGATATAAACCAATTATTGCTATATTTCATACAACTCAAAGTAAGGTTAATGACGTTTCAAAAAGACCGCTTCTATCAAAGAAAATATAACATAACCTTGCTATATACTTAACTTGATCACTCAGCAGTGGTGAAGGTTAATGATGTGGTTTCAGTGTAACTGAACTATTAACTGCAGCAGCACATGCTGTCAGAATCAAAAGCATGTTCATCAACCCAAAAACAACCAAAGGAACGGCTAAAACTAGAAACGAAATCGTATGATATGCTTCTCACAGTATGCAATGATGTAAAAATGTGACCATTCGTTTATGGGACGAGCCATGAAATACTTGATTTGGAGTGAGGCACAGGCGTATGTAATGTAAGATATCACTTGACTAGAAATCAAATAACAAAACAAAAGAAAAAACAAAAAAAAAAACAAAAAAAAAAAACAAAAAAACAAAAAAAAAAAACAAAAAAAAAAAAAAAACAAAAACAAAAAACAAAAAACAAAAAACAAAAAACAAAAAACAAAAAACCCCCGGTCTGTTCGAATGAGTTGATACACAAGTTAAAAATTTAGAGATAGATAATTACTTAAAGCTTGGGGAACCTAGTCAGTAAAAGAAATAAATGTAAATCATGTATAAGGGCTCATATCCTGCAGATTAAAATATACAAGGAACCAAAAACACCAAGACGTCAGATGTGCAATAATAATGCCATTGAAGATAACCTGCAATTAGTTTCCAATGTGCTTGTCCCAATGAACTATGAGAGAACCAGTATTCTAAGAAGACTTCATTTTGTGTTCATTTTGAAAATTTAACATTAACAGTTAAATTTTTGAAAATGTAATGACTGACCTGCTAATGACAACCTGTAAACTAATTCTTGACTTTATGTATTCAACCTTGAAAAGAGGTCTAAAAATAGTGGGGCACCGGCTATTATACAGTGTATACAGAGTAATATACAATTTATTTTTTTCAGTACCACATTTTGGATCAAATCAACAGCTTTCCTGGGCACATTGCGCCCCAAGCGAGCCGAGGAAAGCCGTTGACCTGAAGTATTATGTTCTATATATTTACATTTGGAGTTTTTGTTAGCATTGAAAGAATAGGGACAAATTTTGTTTGCATCAGTCGATGGTAAAATCATGTACAGCATGGCACGTGCCAGTGCCTACTTTGCTACGTAACAAGCGGCTAGCCACACCCATAGCTCCTCCCACTGCTAAACAAAAGGTTCTTCGCAGTGGCTATCAAAACTTGTAAGCACAAATATTCATGACAAATTTAATTCTAGTGTTAATGTTAATATAAATATAAATATAAATATAAAAAATGAAGTCTGTCTCTGTTGTTGTCATTGGCATGTAACAGCGCGGTTGTTGGTAGGCAGCATGAACCATGCTTCCTTATAATTCAGGGCAGTTCCTTCTATGTAATTCGACTTCAGTCGTAATTGGCTTTAAAAGAGTTAAAGGCTTCTGTATACTAACCTTTTCCCTAAAATAGTTGTCATAACAGCCATTTCCATGAATACCAATATGCTGGAAACGGTCTTTAAAACCATAGGAACAACAAGATGTACGTTCATGCACATCACCCAGTCGCCTTTGTCACTGGTAAACAGTTTAATGGAGAGATATTAAATTAGTGACCGGCGCACCAGACAACATTAGCTGTTAATTATTTACTGATGTCTGTCATATGAGTATAATAGATATCTTGCTGTTTTTATGAGCATAACACGCACGTATCGTAGAATAGATAAAGCTTAATTTTGCCCCCCCCCCCCCATGTACCTGAGCGACTTTATAGCGCTTCCCTCAAGCAGTTGTCTCCAACATGGGACCTGTGGCCAGCATACTGAACTGACAAAAAGTGATTCCATTTTAAAATGTGTGTGTTTTTTTAAGACTTTCTCACTGCAAGCAAAGCTGGTCACTCAGTCTCATCATTTTGACCAGAAAGGGGGTGAATCAGAGAGTCTCAGCCCATTCTTTTCGTTAGTATGTCAGTTTTTGTCCATGTTTGTACTGATACTGTACAGTGTGGCGTAGAATTCGACATGGACATAACTTTATCATCTTTTCTAAATTGATCATAATACGGGCAGCTAATTGAGGAAACGTAACATGTTATTTAGCTTGAGTTTTGCTCTGGTTTTCCTGGATCAGACCTTTGATACTCTATGCATAATATTTGCTTTCATAGATACTTAATTCAGGGACCAGGAAGCCCGCATGGCGGAAGATGTTGCAAATCTAAAAATTACACCCCCAAACCAATGTCGAGTGTAATATTTAGAACCTATGAATAATTGATAAATGTATTGAATACTACGGGTCAGTATACAGAGGAGGTACTGCATAGCTGTTTAGTTTCTTCATTTGGCAAGGGGAATTGTCTTCCCCCTGTCGAATGTGACACAGCGAGAACAAAAGCAATCGGGATTCTGTTGTATTGTAACCTTTTAGTGTGCCTAATTGGTTATTAAGGAAAAGCCTGCCTCTCTCTCTCTCTCTCTCTCTCTCTCTCTCTCTCTCTCTCTCTCTCTCTCTCTCTCTCTCTCTCTCTCTCTCTCTCTCTCTCTCTCTCTCTCTCTCTCTCTCTCTCTCTCTCTCTCTCTCTCTCTCTGTATCAATATGATGACGACATAGGTACTCGGGTATTACAATTTACATGGTCAAATGGATGCTCGGATAAAATACTCAAGTATATGCTACGTACTAACGGAAGATAAGTATGATTAGAAGATGTAGCAACGACGCTGCAACAAAGATAACTTTATACATGGCTCCATTCAAATAGAAACTTCCGTGAATAAAATTTCAGTTATGATGTCACTAGAAAAAATGACCATGACGATTTAGTTTCAACCCGGGAGCAATAATTTTTGAGACAGATATAAGAAGCTTTGTTCTCAAATCAGTAAGTTTTGGACAACTCAGGAAAAGCGTTTATAGCGTTTTTCTGCTGTATGTACACTTGTTTTTTATGCACTAAGTTGGGTTTTTTTTTAAGACCGTCATTAGCATATTACTAGCAAACCTCTCTTCTCTTTATAAAGACGTTTTAGTTTGCTCATCATAATGTTAGATTGTTACTGACAGGTTTCAACGTCGTGGTCGTGAGGTTGATAAAATATTAAAGGTAATGTTAACGGAGGTGCGTCTGTGTGTGTGTGTGTGGGGGGGGGGGCATTACACGTAAAAACTCCAAACTTCGCATGATTATACTTCCATACATGAAGTCTTGAGTTTTTGAAAAGAGGTTCAACGGTTTTCAAAATAGTGCAAATTAGGACCGCTTGAAAATTTAAATCTTGAATATCTTTAAAACTATAATAGGTACAGGTAACCAATTCAACTTCAATTAATATGTTGTAACACTGTACATTTTTGTAATTTACATGTGCCCTCTAAAGGTTAAAAGTCAAAGTCATTTGGACCTTTGAAATTTTCATCCAGTCATAACTCAGCCAATTTCGATCCAATTCTAATCATGTTAGACTGAAATTGTAGGTATTGCAACGTTGCACATTTTATAAGAACCTGTAACCACTTAAGGGCAAAGGTTAAGGTCATCTGGCTCTTTGAATGTTTCATCTTGCCATAACTGGGTCAATTTTCATCTGATTTGGTTCATGCTGGGCTTAAATAGTGGGTATTGTAACGCTGTCCATTTTTGCAATTTACATGTGACCTTCAAAGGTCAAGGTCATTTGGACTTTGAAATTTTTATCCAGCCATAAGATTCATGGAATGTGAAGTACCAAAGGACAAAAGTTGTAGCATTTAGTATTTACAACTTTAGAAGGCACACAGACAAATTTGCTTTAAAGCCAATCTTCTTTTCTCGTTTTGATTGGATTACCCAAAAGTATATGGTACATGACTTATCGCAGGGTTCTCCAAACATGGAGACTCACAATGTATATACAGGACGCACAGGACAAAACAATGTACATTTTATGATTAAGGACCAATATCTTTCTATAATTTCGGTTGTAAAGTAGCTTTTGCACCTGAACGTCCCCCGTAAAGCATACCAACAACGTGTAGGTAGGGACTAAACCCGGGGACCAAACGGGAAGCATTCCACCCAGCGAAGCACAAAGTGGCCTGCAGCATTAATGAATACTGCTGGCCCCGGCTGAAACACCAATGCGGCAACATGCCCTGCCTCTGCGGAGCTGCCGTTGAGCCCAGCAGCTAGTGTAATTCTTACCCCGGATTGTCATGGTCCACCTACTTAAAAGTTACAGCGTGCAAAGCCACGGGGACATTAAACGAAAGTTTTATTGAGTTTGCGAATGAGCGGAATCGTGAAATTCTTATAATTAAAGTAAGCAATGGTGCAACACCGCGGGGAACCTGAGAACAAGAAGTGTGCACTGGAGTTAAAGGTGCACTGCTATGAAACATAACAGTCACGACATTTAACATTTATTCGGCATTGCATGCAGAGAAAAACTAGAAAAGAAGATTTACTTCAGAGCAAATTTGTCTGGGTGCCGTCAAAATGAGAACAGTTTGAAATGTTACACTTTGCCATTGTGTATTTACCTAATTTGCATACATTAAAAGCCTACAAGTTTATTTTATGGTTCATTGGATGGGGCTATGTCATAAATCCATAAGTTGAAGTAGGAATAGCACCTCTATCAATAAAAGTTTTCAAGCTATTCAAGATTTATCTTTTTGCATGTTCACCTAATTTGCATAAATGAAAAACCTAAAACTTTGGTTCATGGTTCATTGGATGCAGCTTTGCCACAAACCTACAAATTGAAGTTGGAATGGCATGTTTATGTATAATAATTTTGGAGATATTCAAATTTAAATTTTTCAATGCACCCTATATTAGCTCCATGGAAGAACGAAATGTCTGGGTTTGCACCCAGACACAGAATTCCAGTATTACCTATACAGTGAAACTTCCCCAAAGTTAGCACATTTGGGACCAGAGAAAACTGCCCACTCCTGAGAGGGTCAGCCCTTCTGGGCAGGATGGATGAGTATTTGTGCATGTACATTATATATATATATGTACAATGTACACATATTATAATTCAAGGGAATGTGTATGCATGCAATTCGAAACTGTCTTTCTTCCATTATACATAAACAAATTTTAAAAGGATTTGTCACAACACCACATGTGCATGTACCTGTGAACCAAGACAAGCACTATACTGTCTCAGTATTGGCTGTGATGAACAGGCTTCATCTCTCTGCAGCTGGTTACAAGAAAACAAAGACAGGAAAGTGTCCACTGAGATGACATCAATCTGATCACTGCTTCAAAATTAATAAAGTTGTGAAAACAGTTATTGAGGACTGGAAGACTATACTTTGATGGGTGTGGCCAACTCAGCACTGTATGTAGTCTATTTTTAACAGGGGTAGACTCAGGCTTGTTTTACTTAAAAGTCCAGAGCGTGTGTTCGCTTTGGACTGATAAGCTCAGCAGACTGACCTAGCCTCAGGTAAAAACAGACCGGCTTTGACACCAGTCTTAGTCATGGTGCACTGACAGCTCTGTCCAGCACAGGTGGGAACTATAGCCTGCCTGGTACATATGGCAGCATGGATCAGATGTGTTCTTGCATGAACAGAAAGAGACTCTCTGTATTTTCTTGAGAGCCCTGTTACACAGCTGCTTGGGGTCTCCCCCGTTTGCTACAAGACCCAAACTTTCCAAACCGTACACCCAGCATGCATAGATACAACACTGCCTATGAGACAGGTTCAAGGTGATTAATTATGAATGCAAAATGGTTGCCTAGCACCATGGAGATCAAGCAGTAGGTCACACAACATTCAGTTGAAGGCCTGGTTGTGGATTGTGGAGAAATTTGGTGAATAATATAGTGTGCATTAAAATTCCCCAAGTTTTTTATGTATGCTAGTGGACTTGACAGTTGTCTCAAGCCTACAGGTGTAAGTTAGAACTGTGTGTCTATCTATAATATTTTTAAAGATATGAAGCTTTTAAAACTTTATTGCCCCTAATTTGCATAATTTTAAACATCCTGAGTATTCCAAACCAGGTGCTCAATTTCACTGGTTGTTCAGTCACCATGGCAAGTGTGGTGGTTTTGGGAATAAAAGCATCCAGGAAAAAGTCCGGACAAATTTGTTCGTAACGAAGAAAGAAAGAATGAAAGAAAGAAAGGGAGGAAGAAAGAAATAAAGAAAGGAAGAAAGAAAGAAAGAGAGAAAAATTTCTTGGAAAAACAAAATGTCTGGGTGTCAACCCAGACATAAAAATGTGAATATTTAGTTACGAGATAAATCGTCTCGAACTTTGCTGGCTGCTTGGTTGAATTCCTGACCACTTCGGCATATGGAGAAAAAATTTTGAATAACAGAAAGGGAAAAACATCCTGTCTGAAATTAACATTGTGGGGGCAAATTAAATATGTAACAGCAATTTTACAATAAAATATAATCGCTATAATGTCCCGTAGAGCTACAAAATGCAGGTTATAGGGGTGGTCCTTTAATTGGGCGATTCTTTGAAATAATGAGTAAAACGGGAATTTTATCGCAGCGACATCCACTGAATAAAAGTGGTACAAACCCAGCGAAGTTATATCAATACCTCTGTCAGGTTTGACGATTATCTGGCTAGTGGATTTTGAGAAGTCGAAATACATTGTATCCAGATATGACTGAGGGTACGCTGGGTGGCCGATCGAAAGTGATGTCAAAAGCTCAGCTGAGAATGTATTACGTGACGCGAAACAAAATTGTTAATCATCTGATGCCCTAGATTGCACTGTATGTCAAGATATCTACACAGCATGCATATTTGGCTCAACAAAGGAAACAACAATTTATAAAAGTGGTTGTTGGAAAATAGACACGGTGTTTGTGATAGCTACATACCTAGTTTGCAAGCCTGTCACTTTGGTGCTGCTTCATCCGCGTGCCTGTGTGCGCACTTTTATGGACACTATAGCATTCGCTGCTGCTGATATGTATACAAAATGTGATTTCCTTGTGCAGGAAACATTGCTTCCTCCAATTAATGCGTTTACCAGAAGTACCCGCTGGAATAGACGCCATGGCGTGAAACCAACGCATCAAATGCCAACCGCAGAAAATTGCTTCAAATGTTCACAGGGGCTTGATGTCAGTATGAACGACTTTCAGTTTCGTTATGTATTTATCTAAACCTTTATTTTGTACTTTTAACTCCTTCAGTGCCACACTTTGGAATATGTCTACAGCTCAGGTTGTTCCAGTGATGGCGGAAAAAATATCCATCGTACGCGTACATCTTGATTTGTCAAAAGCTTTTGACACTCTTCATCATGATATTCTTTCTTCTACATTTAACTACTATGTCAGTGCCGTAGCCAGGCTGAGGCAGAGGAGGCGCTTGCTTGCCTCCTCTGGATTTTGGCTAATGATGTTAGGAGTTAGCATAGAAATAGTTTATTTAGCCTCAACAAGACTTGTTAAGTTTAACTTATTAAACAAAACAAAAACAAAAAGACCCTATTGTAACTAAGATTTTGAGTCACTCATAGTGATAGAAGATAAGAGCATCACAGGAGGCGTACTTTTTTCAATGATTACTTATATCTTTGCCCTGGTAGTTGTAAGACCAAATTCAATTCATATAAAAAGATCAAAAAGTCACATTTAAGTAAAATTTTGAGCATTTTTTTATATGTATAAAGTCTTTCATTTTCCTTCAAAACCCACTAAATTACTCCATTTTATGTGCCATTTTTCAGAAGTTTTCAATCTTGGGACGGGGGCACGCCCCCCCTTCCAAATCCACCCCCACCAGTACCCTCTGCCTCCTCTGTTTTAGAAGGCTACCAACAGCCCTGTATGTAGTCAGTGGTTTGACATTAAACTGGATTAAACGTTATCTTAGATCTCAGTGCGGCCAGCTTGACGATAACATATTTTGAAATATATAAAGAATTTTATGTTACAACGAACAAGATCCACAATATCGTTGATGTAAATAAGGAGCAAAAGAGGCCCCAGCACGGAACCTTGGGGCACTCCAGCACAAATTTTACCCCAACTGGAGGACTGACCTTGAATAACTACGCGTTGGTAGCGATCCTTTAGATAATCCGAAAACCAATCGTGAAGATCTCCCTTAATACCTGCTCTCTTTAGTTTGTACAAAAGGCCAGAATGCCAAACCTTGTCGAAAGCTTTACTAATGTCTAAGAAAATGATTCAAACTTCCTTTTGTTGATCCGAGGCTAAACATAGTTCATGATAGAGAAGGAGCAATTGATTGACAGTCGAGTCGCCCGGTATGAAACCTGACTGATGAGCGGAGATAACAATGTTGTCCCGAAAAAATTTAAATACGTGCTTAAAAACTATCTTTTCCAGAACTTTTCCAACACAGCTGAGTAGAGACACAGGCCTGTAATAATTGCATGAATTCTCCGGACCTTTTTTATAAAGTGGAGAAACGTTTGCTCTTTTCCAAGCTGAAGGGAATTTTCTATTAGAAAGTGAAAAGTTAAATAATCTAGCAAGTGAGGTGGCGATAACAGGTGCGGCTTCTTTGAGCAGTTTTGAACTTGTACCATCAGGACCAGAAGCTTTAGTTGTGTCAAGACTTAAAAGCACCTCAAGAACTTCTCTCTCCGTTACAGTGAGTGAGTCAAGAGTAGATGCAGCAGGATCCGTATGTTCGGGTAAACTGGCCATTGCAGAATCAACGTTACATTGTTCTCGAAAGTAAGAATAAAAAATTTCAGCTTTGGACAGAGAATCAGAAATGTGCTTACCACCATGTATGAGAGAGGGAATAGTTGAAGATTCATTACGGTTAAAAAAATATTTAACTGTGCGCCACCAACTTTTGCTTTTCTTGGAAGGGTTGTTGAGGTCCTCACGAAGCTTAGTATTGTACTGGTCTTCAGCAGTTTTAAGCTGTTGTTGATAATGGTTTCGATCTTGACAAAAAGAGGTCCATGCATGGGTGTTGAAATTTTGACGTTTAGCATTTTCGTATTTTCTTTTAACTTGACGTTTAAGTGAACGTAGGCTGGAGTTGTACCACGGTAAATCCTGTGGTCTGACTTCAACATTTTTGTTTTGGATTGATTGTTCGGCAGTTTCATGAACAACGTGGACCAGGAATCACAACACAAATCAATATCTTCAGAAACAAAACACGAATTCCAGTCCACGCTTCGAAGGGAAGTTCTGAAGACTTCAAAATCTGCTTTACCATATTCCCAAATGCGTCTTTTGAATGTATGATCTCTCTTTTTACGAAACATTAGGTTAGCACCTACAACACTATGGTCACAGTTAGAAATTGGAGGAAGCACATAGGTATCACTTACATAGTTAGGAATGTTAGATAGGATTTGATCTAAACATGTAGCTGAATGTTCGGTAATGCGTGTGGGCTCATTTATATGGACCGTAAGAAGATTGGTACTGGCAAATTGGTCAAGCTTATGCCCACACTGTAAACAAATACTGTTATATATACAGTATCTTACCGGAACCGTAACAGTATTCTACCATGAATAAACTTTTACGGTATAATACATTTTTTATTACAGTAGGCCTACATACTTGTATACACTTTATTTTGCTGTAAACAGTGCTGCCGGGCAACTTTTACCGTGTAGTACCGTTGTGCGCGCTGTGCCTGATGGGAATGAAGCACGAGGTAGCAGGAAGGCGCGAACGAGGGACGCTGGTGTGGAAGCAAACAAGACGGATTTGGTTTGGTAGAAGTTGAACAATGCAGGTTGAATTTGTCATGTTTACATTAAGATAAAACACTGTAGATCCACCAGGGTCACGCTGGTTTTCCTGTCAAACATTTTAACTGCTCAAAGAAATAAAATAGTGTGACGGGTGAGCGATAATATAGCAGGGTAATGGTGTCTCACTGTCTGTAATCTGAAATTGGCCTAGCACTGAACAGAGCCAATATCATAAGCGAACTGGTGGGATATTATCAAGTAGGCCTACACCAGCTGTAGCTGTTAATGGCATTTGGACAGGCCAGATTATTTCAAAAGTAGTAGGCTTGGATTAATTTGCCAACAGGAACAGGTCTAAGAAAACCTATAGGCCTACACTACTAGACTGTTCAGTAATATCGTTACAAATACAAGGAATATTTCCAAGCACTTGTGACACTCATATAAGCATTGTCATTCACATGTCAATCACACCCCCTACTGTCTGACTATGAAGAGTGCATCATTTATAATTATATGATTGCATGATGATGAGATAGGCCTAAATTATTGCATCCTGAGTATTTACATAGGCCTATAATAATTAACATCCCACTGAGTCCATAGTCAGCTAGTAGGTGGGCCTAGTCCTACCTGTCCTATCATTATGGCAGATTGTTGGAACACTTAGGCGTACATATTATATATAGGGCCTACAATTACATTTTCCATGCACTGCACCCCCCCCCCCCCGTCCAACCATGATTGTATAAGAGAGCCTCAATTGCTTGATTGAATAATGATGAGGAAGTACTAATTTTTCCAATGTCCATTTTATAGCCAGAACTACAAAATTCTTGTTTATTTCTTTGCCCCTTAAATATGTATGTGTGCGAATTGTGCGGCAACAAGTCCATGACATTAAAGTCCTACAGTGACCATTTCATGCTGCATAGAAATAGAGCAAATTGTTCATTTCCATGTGCCCATGCAGGATGTGAGTGCCGTTTTATGAGTTACGATGCCTTCAGGTGTCATGTTTTACGAACCCATGGAGGCTGTCGGCCTAAGATTAAAACCAACAGAACTTTGATCTGTCATGTAGCATCTTGTTCATCAACATTTCAAGACCTGTCTGAATTTATTGGGCACTTAAAGTCCCATATCAGGGAGGGGCTTGAAGTTCACTGCCCGTTTAGAAATTGTACAAAAATATTCTCAAACATTTCATCTTTCTCAGCACATAAATCCAGATGTCATAAGCACTGGACAGCTGCTAATGTAAGCACAAACTTTTGTGTTCAAACTGACCATGCTGAAAGTCAGTTTGAAATGGACACAACAGATGATACAGCTACAGAGTCTGCTTGTGTATCTGATCATGAGGTTTCATATGCTGACCATGATGATATCGAGACTGATGAATTTGCGGATGATGGAATTGATACAGATAAACATTTGCAAGGTATCTTTTGTGAAAATTTGGCACTGTTTTATTTGAAGTTGCAGGCAAAATTAATTTTACCTGCAACAACCATTCAGATAATTATAGATGAATTTCAGAACATTCATGATCAGGGACAGGATGTCTTGCATGCTGAATTAAGCAGATGCTTGGCAGCTGAAGATGTGGGCATTGACAATGAGAAATTTCAGAAATTATCCATACTATTTCTGAAAGTGATATATTACATTACAGCAACTCTGCATTTCTCAAAACTAATGCACGCACGAAAAGTTTTTTTAAAAAGCATTTCCATTATGTGAAGCCACTTGAAATGTACCTTGGTCGGGACAGTAACAGAAAAGAGAGATACAGTGTGTATGTTCCTATCAAAGATACAATTGTTGCTCTTTATGAGCAGCAGTGTGTCTGCAAGCAGCATTACTTCACCACAAACAGGGAATTAAAAGATCAAATTTTAGAGGAGGCACAGGATGGTACAGTGTTCCAAAAAAGTCCTTTGTTTGGAGCCCACCCCGATGCACTGATAATCATACTTTATCAAGATGCATTTGAGGTTGTTAATCCTCTTGGTTCTGCCAAGAAAAAGCACAAAATTGTTGGTGTCTACTTCACACTTGCAAACTTTGAGCCTCACAACCGCTCAAATATTGACCATATGCAGTTGGTCATGTTGTGCAGAGAATCAGATGTGAAAACTTTTGGATATGAAAGAGTTTTTAAACAACTGGTGACTGACCTGAGAGATATTGAATTAAATGGCATTATGCTTCACAATCTGCAAAAATCTGTGAAAGGTACTCTTCATTGTATAACAGGAGATAACTTGGGCTCCCACAGTATTGCTGGATTCACAGAAAATTTCAGCACTGTTCAGTACTTTTGCAGGTACTGTTTGGTAACAAAAGCAGATTTTCGAGATAACGTAACAGCTCAGGGAGCATTGCGAACCCCACAAAATTATGATCAAATGGCACCTGATAACATCACAGATGATGTGAATTTAGTGGACAGCTGTGGTATCAAATTCAAATCAGTATTCAATGCACTCAGTTATTTTCATGTGTGTCAGCCAGGTCTCCCTCCATGTTTGGGACATGATCTGTTTGAGGGGATAGTGACTTATGATCTGTCACTATATATTGACTATTTTGTGAGAAACAAGTGGTTTACTTACACTCACTTGAATCGAGCAATTGAGCAGTTTCAGTATTTGGGCAGTGATGCTAATAATAAACCAAGCACTGTAAATACAAATGGATTAAAGCTAGGTGGCCATGCTGTGCAAAACTGGTGCCTTTTGAGGCTTTTCCCTCTGATTGTCTGTAATTGTATTGTGGACCACACGGACAATGTGTGGCAGCTTTGCCAGCTGTTGAGAGAAATTGTAGCCTACATCTGTGCTCCTGTCATTGCACATGGACAAGTTGCCTTTCTAAAGCTCCTAATTGAAGATTACCTAGATCAGAGAAAGCAAAGTTTCCCTCAAGAAACTCTCAAGCCAAAGCACCATTTTCTAGTGCACTATCCAGAGTTGATTTTGAAGTTTGGTCCCTTGATAAGACTGTGGACCTTGCGCTTTGAAAGTAAACATACTTACTTTAAACGCTGTGCACATATGCTGCAGAATTTTAAGAACATCTGTTATACTTTTGCAGAAAGGCATCAGCTATTGCAAGCTTATTATGGTGCTGGTGACCTGTTCCCACCATGTGTCCAAGTCAACAAAACAGTCGAATTACATGCTTCCTCTTTCAACACTGAAATCCAACAGGCAATAGATGAATTCAATTTTAATGACAAAAATGCCACTATTACCTACAGTGTAACTTTGAAAGGCACAGTGTACAAAAAGGGATTATTTGTTGTAGAGAGGACCAATGATGATGGAATTGTCTTTGGAGAAATCTTGCTTATAATTGTTCATGAAGGTTGTGTGTATTTTGTCTTGAGGGAAAATCAAGGTGAACTCCTGGTGGATTTAAAATGTCATGCCTTGACAGAGTCTTTGGGGGTAGTGTGCAAAAGGGCTGACAATTTGCTGGATTCTTATGCTCTTCCGTGCTATAAAGTGAAAAATTATTTTGTAATTCCACTTCATCATATGGTTGTTAATCAATAAAGGGTGATAACATACTATTCGGTTGCACTTGTTTAGCACCACACCATGGACCGCAATATAATGAAAAAAACCATAACAGACTGTCTTCCAAGTCTGAGTGATGATATTGTTACAAAAGTGCTGGACAGTTTGGAAACTGCTGGTGTAGAGGGTGAAGACGATCTCCAATACATTAAAGAAAATGATCTTCCGGATCTGCATCCTATCCAAATACGCAAGCTTGTACAGAAGTGGACAATAAGGGGTAAGTAGAGTTTATATAAATACTAGAATATTGTAGAACATATGTTGTGGATTTTCGCTCTTTGGAGCTCACAAATTTTCAGGTCCTCAAACCCAGGACAAAGTCCAGTTTTGATCAGCCTCTTCTAATTAGGACAAACCAAAATGCAAGCATGGATCCCCTGACTTATTGACATACATGAGAAGAATATGTGTACATTCTACAAGGCATCACATTCTGAGGATAATATAGCATTTTATGTGCATTTGCTGTTACACTGCAACAGTGTAATATCCAAAATATTAAATTGATTATATGCCTTGTGATACATGTACATTGTGCTGTTTTCCATGTGTGCCATGATGCTGTGGACCTGTGTGGAGAAATGACAATTTAGTACCATCAGTGCCCAACAATCTCATTCCCAATTGTCTGGGACAAGTAAAAATCCAATCAGTTCAAGTTAAGAATTAAAAGAACTTGTCCTAATTGTTTCTGGGCTATAACTCTACACCCGTTTGACTTAGACTGATTCTTTTCATATTAAACTTAGTTCCATGAAACTTTTATCTTTAGAAGTACACTGGTGCAAAGATGGGTCAAGAAGCAGAAATAGGTCACTAGGTCAAATTCAGATACATGTATGTAGCTCACTTGAGCTGTTGTGTGCGTAGAATTTGTTTTCTGAAACTTCAACCTGTGGGCTGGAGGGGGTATACTTTCCGCAATCTCTGATTGCATTTTAATTTCAAACAGTTCCTCTGTTCATCTCAGGTTCCTGGGTTAAAAGTCAGTAAAACACAGGATCATCATTGTCCTCTTGTTTATGAATTTTCAAATCTTGAATGAGTTTGATACCGGTGGTGTCACCTATATTTTTACGGAATATATGAGCCAAAATGTGTTGGGAGATATATAATTCATTATCTCCAAAAATTATGAGGCTAGTCATACCAAATTTATAGGCATTGTGTATCATGCTTGGAACTACAATATTATTTAGTATGGATGACCTTGACCTAATTCTTCAAGGTCACTGTGGCAGTAAAGTTGTAAAAGTTGACAGCAGAGCACTGGGCCCATGGGCCTCTTGTTTAAAACACTGAATTTGGTTCAAATAAGACCGAAGCATTGGCATTAAACATGGAGCATATTACAAATACATGTATCAAGACCAATATAAATGATATTTAAATTTTGTAACACTAGGTCAGGTATCTATGGTGCAATGGTAACCATGTACTCGGTCAGCTGAGCACAGGGCCATCATGTTCCTCTTGCTTTCCATTTCTTGTTATCACAGACACTTTCAAGTGTCCTCCTGACCTGGTCCTTCAACATAGTAAGCTTAAGCATAATAGTTACATGTGACAAAAGACACGGAAAATGAGTACAAGTTTATGTATGTACTTTTGTGTATTTATTTTTGCAGGGTGTTTGCTTGCATCAACCCAGAGGAGCAGGGATCCAAACGACAGAAAGGGACCCGCGGTAAACAAGTTGCCATTGCACCAAGGGTGGTGACCTTATCGAATGCAGTGGCACACTTCAGTATGACCCAGAGACAGTACTAAATTTGGGGATAGGTGCATAATACTGTAGCATATTCAGGTGCAGGGATTACTCTGGATATGCTGATAGAGGACCATACATGTATGTCATAATATGCACTTTAAGTATCATCGGATTATAGCTCGCTGTTGTGTTTGTTAACCAGAGCAGTTTATGTTACATATATTTAAGATCCACTTAAAAAGTCAATGTTCATGTGAAAATAGTTATGTTCATTTTATTGTAGATATGCAAATGGAGGACCAGTGGCCATAATTGGCACTTTGAGTATCAACCGGATCACTGTTTTGTTTGTTAGCCAGAGTTTATAATTGTCTCATCATTATCCAATGCTGTGGCGCACTTTAATATGACCACCAAGACAGTACTGAACTTTTGGATAGTTGCATGTGTACTGTATCCTATTCAGATGTATGGATTACTCTGGATATGCTAATGGAGGAACATGGGCCACAATATGCACTTTGAGGATCAGCTGGATCACTGTTTTGTTTACACACCAGCGCAGTTTATAAATCTGACATCTATGTAATATAATCAGTTGATCTTACATATTATGTCAGATTTACTTAGAAAGTCAATGTTCATGGGAAAGTAGCCATGTGCAGTTTATTCTCAATATATGCAAATATACGACCATTGGCCATAATGTGCATTTTCATTATTGGCTGGATCACTGTTTTGTTTGTTAACCAAAGCAGTTCATATATTTCAGATTCATTTTAAAAAAAAGTCATTGTTCATGGGAAAATAGCCATGCGCATTTTATTCTGGATATGCAATTAGAGGAAAATTTGCCATAATATGCACTTCGAGTATCAGCTGGATCACTGTTTTGTTCGTTAGTCAGAGCAGTGTTCATGGCAAAGTAGCTCTGTGTATTTTCTGGACAGTTTGTAAAAGAGCTTTGTTCACTTTAGTAAAGAATTGGTATAACTGATCATGAAAGGCGTAAATGGATAATGGGAATTTGATATATATTTGACCATTACTGGACAATTTAAAACAGACTTTAAGAGGATATGCATGAAAATTGTACATGTCCATACTAAGAAATGTGTACTTTTGCCTACTATTAATGTTTCAAAAGGACTTGGAGCAGTTATGGAAAATGCAAATTGGACATTATGTTTTACCGCTGAGAGTTCCAATAAAAGTTTTAGGTGTTCTAAAATATTTCTTGAATATTGTTTTTAGTTTCAGTGCAAGCGATTTATTTCCTTTAGGGGAGAGGGGGTAGATTGAGCCATGGGGCAGGTTGATCCACCCCCTCCCTAGGCTTCATAAGCAGAGTTACATGATAAGTGGTGACATATGTTGATAGTATACAGTATAATCTTCCCACTGGTATAAGGGACCAACATGTGCTTACATGCATTTTTGTGCTCTGACCAGAAAATGACTTTTAGTGTAAAAAGTGAAATTCCTTCAGAGAAGTATGTCAATTTATTATACCCCTGTGCGAGGGGGGGGTATATAGGTTTCACCATGTCCATCTGTCTCTCCATCTGTCCCTCCGTCGTCCATCCCTCTGTAGACAAGATCTTGTCTGGGCAATAATTCCTTCTTTCATGAACAGATCTTCTTCAGACTTTCCATGATTGTAGCCTATGGTGATAGGGTGTGCCATAAAACAAAAGTAGGTCACTAGGTCAAATATCTGGGTCACCATGATACATTAATGTAGAACCTTGTCCGGGCTGTAATTGCTTCATAAATGAACAGATTTTCTTCAAACTTTGCATGATTGTTGCCTATTACAATAGGGTGTGTCATGAAGCAGAAGTAGGTCACTAGGTCAAATATCTGGGTCATAGTGATCCATTACTTAAGAATCTTGTCCGGGTTGTAATTCCTTCATTAATGAACATATCTTCTTCAAACTTTGCATGATTGTTGCCTATCACAATAAGTACTGTCATGAAGCAAGACTAGGTCACTAGGTCATATATCTGGGTCATGGTGATACATTTATGTAAAAGTGCATTACATTCATGTCCAGGGGTGCGGGGGGTATCTAGTCTGTCTTTTGGGGACTGTTCTAGTTGTATACATACTATGGGGATTTTCCGAATTTTATTGTTAGCATAAGGTAGCTTGTACTTTCATTCTTCTACCATGACTCATTGAACACGTTCATCATGCATGAGTACGTGGGCCGTAGCTAAAGTCTAGTTCATTTTAAAAGGTCATAATGGGGTAGGTTGATCCACCCCCTCCCAATTCTTTATATGCAGAGTTCCATGAAATACGGTGTCATCTAATGATAGTTTACAGCATATCCGTCATATAGTTTTTACTACTCCCCAGTTATTAATAGTGCTGCAATTGGTTGCCTCAAAAGCATATTTAGTTATGTGTTATCTCTACTCCACTTGAAAGTGGAGGACTCTGTCAATAAGATGTTTAGTCTGTTGACCAGACAATGTAATTCTGCAATGTAACAAAAATATATTTTGCTATTTTCGAATTGAAGGTCTTTTTTAGCATGGCTAGAATCCTGAGTTATTCTGGATCAACTTGCCCCATAACCTGGATCAACCTACCCCACAGGTGGGGAAGGTTGTGCCACTTGACAACTATTTTTTGCTGACCCATCATGTCGACTGTTCTGCTTCTGCATGGGAGATATTATTGTCGATGGTGTATAACAAGTGGGACTTTATAATGAGATATATGTCATGCTATAAAACCATATACATTAGACAAAAGAAAGCTGCAAGTAAAAAGTGGCTCAACTACCCCCCTCTCCCCTACAGCAGCATAGCTTTTAACAGATATAAATGTGAGAAATGCTGGCTGCCCTGTGTAGGTATCGGCTTCCAGTTACTTTAGAAATGTAAACGCTTCAGTTTTGAAATGCACTTTTTTTCCTTCTGGAAAAATACATGATCATGGAGGATTTCTGGAACTATACATGTATGTGGACAAAATACAAACATCATGAAAACAAACCAAATTTAAGTTTAACTGGCCAAGTTAAAGGGTGATTTTGGTTAACTTATCAAGTTTATTTGAAGGTTTTGTGGGTTTTACAATAAGAGGACTGTTCATCTTTATACCCCTCAAAAGAGCTATGCTGTTGTAAAGGTAATAAATGTACAGTGCCCCCCCTCCTCCCGCATATTCAGCAACAGTAAATCACCGTATACTTTGCAGTACAGTAAAGTAGAAACATTATGAATTACAGTAATCTCCCATTAATTCACAGTAAGTTACAGTATTTAATGATGGTAAATACAATCGATTTGAGAAAAACACTGTAACATTTACAGTAAGGTAACCTAACCTTGAACAGTAAGATACTGTGAGTTTGCATTTGGAAACATTGTAAATTTTACAGTAAGTTACTGGCAGCATTGCTGCCAGTAACTTACTGTAAAAATTTACTGCAAATTATTTACAGTGCAGATGGCGTTTGGAAATCGCAATCTAAATCTCCCGTTAAGATAATATGATGAATACCTGTGCCTTTCGCCAGGTCGAAACTTTCCTGAAACTTGACCCAAAAAGAAACCGGGAATTCGGTGGCCTGTACACGACAGCAAATAAAAATTTAGTATTATGAAGTCTAATTTCACACCATAAAATCTCCAGATCAGGTACCTCAAGATCTAGTCGTCGAGTGACGTGTAAGGATTTGGACACGTACAGTGCAACACCACCGCCTGTCCCATTAAGACGATCTTTTCTAAAAAAGTCATAATAATCAGGTATGTCTAGATTGCTTGCTAAAGAGTTCGGTGAAAGGAAAGTTTCTGATAGAGAAATTATGTCAAAGTCTGGGACGATGTCTGTACGGATGCACCGCAATTTATCTGGTGACAGACTCCGTATATTTAAATGGCAAAACGAAATGTCTTTAGAATGCTGTACAGGGCCCGGGTTTTTATGAACATCTCCCGCTAAGAGTATCAGTAGAAGACAAGTGAAAAATATATTTACAAACTTAAGTTGCTGTCTGTGCAGAACCTTGAACATTATATAAACCATAAGAGGGGCTCTCTTTTTGTCTGAAAGGTTCAAAGTTATAAGATGTACAGCAACAGAGGTATACGTGACCAAATAAATGGTAAGGTATGTATGCTGAGCAATTTGCCCGAGATTCGTCAATTCATTGTTCAAAGTAACAATCATGTACGGAACAAATAAGTGATCGGAGTAAACTATGTCATATAAATGATTGCACACCAACTTGAATACATATTAAGTAATGACATACGATACGACTTTTGACCTAGGTATCCACGTCAGCTCCAAAAAAAGTAAAATACAATAGGATATATTTTGCAGCGAATGATAATCTACAATATATGAAGGATTCCATCACAGTTATTGAGATACACAAGATAACACAATGTTCGGAATAGAGGCAGTGGAAACAGCACATGAAATAAGTAACGGCCGGAATATATATACTGACTGCCCCGATGCTGAAACAGATGAAATGCATATAGCAGCTTGGCAAAAAATGTAATATCATAAATTCAACAGCAGATACCATACTTTGCATGTCAGCAATGATAGAAGTCGCAAATGTATTGAACAAATGTAGGAAAAACGATGAGATAGAAGTAAACGCCAATGCCCCAACATATAAAAGAATATGTGTTGACAGAAAACTCGCAACACAAAAACTCAAGTCAAACCACATGAAAACAGAAACTAAAGAATACACACAGAAAACATAAAAATACAATAAACATGGGTACATAATAGGATGAAAATATAACTGGACGGCTGTCTGGATATGCATTCCGTACGTTGTTAATGTTGCTAAAATGACAACACTTTAGCAGAAAGTACCTGTGACAAGTGATCGCTGGTTACGATTTCAAGACCGTAACAATGTATTATGTAACATCGGTTAATGAATGAATCAAACATTCCGTACAAATGTAACCAATTAGTATAAAGATAATTCCACGTCAAGTTGTCAATATCAAAGTAATATGGGGACATAAAAACGGCTGACACAGTCGAAGTACATGGTGAGCGTAATTCTGACCAGGGAACATGTTTAACAGCGTTTTATGGCCAGTTGCACACGTCTTTGTTAACGTCTTGTTGGGTGAACAAGGAGTTAACCTGTTGCTAAATTGGAAGTTGGTTTGCACACCCTGTTGTTATTGTCAACATTTTGTTAGAAAGGGCTCGATTCTGACAGAGCCCAGGGGGCTCTGTTAACATCTTGTTAAGAGTGGAGGAGCTTAGTAAAAGTATGTTTACATTGGTCCCTGTGTAGAGAGACCACTTTGTACCCAAAATAGAGACCACATGGATGAGAGACCACTTTTGGCAGGTCCCATCTGCTATATTTTCCATGTTATTTTACCTCTTATGAGATACCACCTGTTTATAAAGGCCACTGTTTGATATGCCCTTGGAATGGTGTCTGAAAACAGCTACTGGTACTTTTAGCCTTTACATTGGAAAATACACGTCCATTTATTTTTATAAAAAAGAACGAAAGAAAAAGGAAAGAAAGAAAGAAAGAAAGAGGGAGTGAGAGAGAGAAAGAAAAAATGCAAAGAAAGAAAGAAAAAAATGCTTCTGTACATAGCCAGGTGATATGAACTTTTGTGTGAAGTAGTCAAGGTGAAAGAAAGATAGAAAGAGGGAGTGAGAGAGAGAGAAAGAAAGAATGCAAAGTAAGAAAGAAAAAAAATGCTTCTGTACATAGCCAGGTGATATGAACTTTTGTGTGAAGTAGTCAAGGTGACTGGTGATCGGAGATTTGAAGCCTTACTTGGGGTCATCCGGACTTCATTTAGGTATAATAATATTAATTTCCAATGTAATCATGTATGCATGTACCACGACTATCATATGTATGTTACATAGATGTGATGTCCTGAATCTGAATCTGAACTTTTAACTAAAGAATCTTGAAATTATCATCAACAAAGGGAATTCATGGTAATATACAATCCTGGCCTGTAACTACTGCACTACCCTCTGCTTGAACCCTTTTGAACCTGTTCATCTTGACCTTGACCATTGTGTATCTTGTACTGTGCACCAAATAGAACCTGTTTTCTTGGTCCCTTTGTTATGTATTACTAATAATAGGCTGTGAGACAAGTTTTACTTCAGGGTAGTGAAAAATTAAAACAAGGTAAGGGGAAACATCTTGCAAGAAACGAAACAGAATCATGGCTGCATTTATTATGGAGCATCTGGACTTGATTGAACTAACTGAGCGGCTGATACCCAGGCATAGAGTGATCCGTGATAGAAGTAATCCACTGGAAATGTACGATGATCGTGATTTTACTGAACGGTTTCGATTTCCCAAAGATGTGGTCCTTGAAATACTGGAAATGTTGCAGGATAGACTGGAACATGAACAGAACAAGGCATCATCTATACCCCCCAGTATTGCAGTTGCTCGTATCATTGCGTTTTTATGCCCGTGGTACCCTCCTACGAAATGATGGGGATCTCTTTGGTGTTCACATCAGTTCAGTGAGCAGAATTATATCTAGATGCAGCAAGGCACTTGCCAGCCTATATGGCCAATTTATATATTTCCCCCACCTTGGAGAGAGGAACAGAATCCAAGAACTTTTTCATGCCCAAGCAGGATTGCCAGGAATCATAGGTGCAATTGATTGCACACATGTGCCTATCAGGTCACCTGGGGCTGACCAAGCCGAACTTTTCCGAAATCGAAAAGGTTTTTTTTCGATAAATGTCCAAGTTATCAGTGATTCAAATCTATTGATACGAAATCTCGTGGTGCGTTGGCCTGGAGGTGCACATGATAGCCGTATCTTTGACTTCAGCGACATGTGTGCAAAATTTGAGAATGGTGGGGTGAACGGCATCTTATTGGGTGACAATGGCTATCCTCTGCGCCACTACTTGATGACTCCGTTTCTTAACCCTGCTACTCTGGCAGAGAGGTGATACAACATTGCTCATTGCAGAACAAGGGTTAAGGTGGAAAATTTATTTGGGGCATGGAAAAGTAAGTTTTTATGCATACAACGCACCCTTAATTTAAAGCTGGAGACTACTCTCGCAGCCATTGTTGCCTGTGGGGTTCTCAACAACATTTTCAGACAGCACAGGCTACCAGAACTGAATGGAGATGATGCTAACTTGCAGCAAGTACCTGTACAGCCACCTGCAAATCCCAATCAAGGTGGGAGGCCACAAAGAGCCAGACTGGTTGTACTGTTTGAATGAAGAATAACAAGGTATATACATACATATGTCTCAACATGTTTATTCATTTTAAGAAAGATGTACCATCTTAATAAGATAGTGTCAAAATGAACATATATGTTTTCAATCTTTAACATGTTTCGTAATTTGCAGTTGTACTAAACTATTATATATCCTTATAACTTGATGAATCACAATAATCACAAGCCGAATGGCTGCCAAATCATTTCAGTAGTGGTGTGCGTGGCAGAACAGGTAGATGAGGACTGATTGGATGCTGCTCTGCTCTGCAGCCCAGTAGATGGCGCTGAGCATGGGGTCACACTGCGGGGAGTGGCCACACTGCTAGGTGTGGCACATGAATAGCCAAGTTCTTTCTCTAACTTTTCCTTTTTCAACAAACAAATATCATACTGTACGTTAAAGATATCCATCTGTTTCTTATGCTCGGTTTTGGGAATTGTCTCTTTCAACTCAAGTAATTTTATTGTCTTGTCATGTTCTGTTTCACCCAGTGAAAGGATCCTGGACTTCACCTCAGCCTGTGCACCCATACCAGGTCTCTGCTTGTGCCTTACTCCCCAGGTTTCAGTTACCGGTGATCCCCTAGCTTTACTGTTCCCTGATCCAGATGCGACGGACTTATTTGGACCATCGGGCCTGCCATCCTGTGTTGACTCCGCACTAGTGGTAGCTGGTGTACCTGGCCTGGCGGGTGGTGTCGCAGGGTCTCACTGGCCAGGTGGAGCTGTAGGGTGGTCCTCGGAGACTTCGGAGTGTTCCTCGTCAGCTGATCCACAACCTGCCTGCATACGAATTATGACAAACTTTAAGTTCACATTATTTCAAATAAGGCATGTAGCTTTAATAACTCAGAATGCATTATGATATTTAGACAGACTACAGCAGGCTCTTCATGATATTTATTTGAACTGAGGGAAACAGAAGGATTCCTTACATTTGATATTTGATACATATGTATACTGGACATATTTGTTTACTTCAGTAACATTGAGCTCAATTCATTCTATTTTTGTGCTTGCTGCTATATGTAATTTATTTACACTCTAGTAATAATGGTACTTTGAGAATATATATACTGCTACCTGCTATTAAAACCACCCTTACTGTCAGATAAATGGGGTCACGCATGGTCTTTAATTGGAACAACCTTTAGAAAGAAATGACACACCAGTGCCTTTCAATGGGTGGGTGGTCTAAACACATGTGGATTCCCTTGCGAGGTAGCTTTTATAGCAGGTATCAATGTACATTACGTATAGGTGTGTGTGTGTGTGTGTGTGTGTGTGTGTACTTATATCTACACATGTGTGAACCCTTTTCTCCACAAACCGAACATTGAAACTTTGAAAATATGATATTTTGATATTACCATTTGTGTGTTTTTTTTTTTTGGGGGGGGGGGGACAACCAATGCAGATTGAATGATTTATCTCATGTGTTTTATATGCAGTAGCTGCTCAGGTCCATGAATTTTATGTTATAACACAACACTGAACACAAACATGCTTCTTGCTGCCTACCTGATTCTCTTCTGTTGCATCACCATGATATTCCGCATCACCGTCGTAAGGGTTAGTTAAACTGTTGATTTGTTGTGGCACAATTTCAATGACAACCTGTGATATTGCACTTATGCCATCACTTTCCATCTCACCCCTCCAGTTTTCCGTTTCTGTTTTTTATTATATGCCATCTCATCCTTAGCTTTGCGCTTGAGATTACTCCATAGTGTTTTAAGTTGGCCCACAGACCTTTTATTTACGCCATGCCTGGCGTTATACTGTGACGCTACAGCCTCCCACTCCTTATTCTTTTTTTCGATCATACGGCCATCGTTTTTCTTGTTTTCTATTATTTTTTTGTGTTGCTCCACCAGCTCAAGCAAAACATCTTTTTCGAGTGTTGTAAAATTAATTTTTGAGCTCATGTTGCCTGCACTGATCTACACAGTCCTCCCAACCACACCTGCACTACAGGCTGCATGCGCTTGACAGTGTACCAGAAACTGCCCCGACAACATGAACAAAGTCACAAAATTGAAAACAATAGCTAAATATAGGCAGGAACATGGGTCAAGAGGTAAAAAGTCAAACAACAATGATGGGAGTGTGGCTTCAACAAGTTGTTGTGTAATGAACACTTGACAAAACCCTGTGCAAACCAACAACCTGTTTGTTAACATGCTGTGAACGTGAAGTTAACATTTCGTTTCACAACCGCTGGTCAGCCCTATCTGACAAGGAGTTAACAACATGTTAACAAAAACGTGTGCAACTGGCCATGAGTGTGTCAGAACATTGATTCTTCACTTGTCTAGGTTGACTGACACCTGGAAACAAACAGGTAATAGCGAATAACAGTGTCAATAGGTTATATCACTGTCAGGCCAGTAACGTGCAGCATGAACGTGCAGCACTTGGTGATCGACACTTACAGTTTGAAACTGAACGAAAATTAGTTGCATCTCTGACAAGAAACAAATTGCATATTGATTGTCTTTACGGTGGGGGGGGGGGGATTCGTAGTTCCAACAATGAGCAATGCGACACAAACGGAAATTTCCGTCTCTAAATATAATAATAATATTAAATATATATATATAAATATATATGTATAATATATATATATATATATATATATATATATATATATATATATATATATATATATATATATATATATATATATATATATATATATATATATATATATATATATATATATATATATATATATATATATATGTACAATAATAATACCATACTGCCCACGCATAACGCACACAATAGCAAAACTCATTCTGGAAAAATCTTCAAAAATAACGGTAAAGTTGTGTCGCTGAAGAATGAATATAGTCAAGTCCCCCCCCCAAAAAAAATCACAGCGTTTAAAGTTTAACTCTTTTCAGTCTGGGATGGCAGCTACAAAACTGCATTGCTGATGAGAGACAGCGTATTTACGAAGTAACAATGAGCGCAAAATACTCTATGAAGAGCAGAAAAAGATGAATCACATAGTTTCTATTACATATGGAGAGAATATAGTCTGATAATATCATTCACTATTGTTTATTGGTACTTATCTAGGTCCTCCTTGTAATGGATTTGGACAACTTTTCCCACATTACTGTTTGCGTTCCAAGGGCTGAGCTCTCGCACGAAGAGACGTCCATCCTTCGACCAGCAAGAGTGAATGCGATTCATTAATTGGGGGGGGGGATATGACCAAGACCTGACAGTGTACCTTTATCTATATTTATGTATTTCGTGCTGTCCTTTTTCCCCTCTAGTAAGCTGTGTTGCAAATACGGCATACATACTTATGTTACCCCAATGATGCCACATTTGCTAAATCGTAATTGAGGTAATCTTGTGACAGTTTGATATAATCTCATGTATCTATTGCTGCTTTCGTATTCCTATTAATTTCCTTTTTGGATACTACTACACCTATTTTCATGCCTACCTACCTACCTACCTACCTACCTACCTACCTACCTTCATACAAGCATACATACACGCACATAAATAAATAAATGCATACGTACATACATACACACTCGGGGGGGGAGGGTACTTCCTATACCTTGCTATACGGGTAGGCGCCGCGGAAAAGACCCCCTATTTTCGGTACTTGTCGCTCTCTAAGACCCCCCTTTTTCCTGCTTGTAGCTCTAAAAGACCCCCCTTTTTCGCTTGTCTCACCCAAAGACCCCTGTGTTTTTCAATTCCTGTCTCCAAATTGCCCCAAAATACACCAAATTTTATGTAAAATTTCATTTTTTTTTTCAATACAAGCTCCAAAAGACCCCCCATTTTCACATTGGTTCCGCTCCCGTTGGGTCCGGGTTTTGTACCCTCGGTGGAGCCTACCCACCAAAAATTCCGGGGAGTACCCCCCCCCCCCGAACACACTTCATGAGTTGTTTGTTTTGTCGCGATATGTGTTGTTAAGTGTTCGGATATTTTACAGCTATCTGACTTGCCTGAGCAGAGACACACATGTGTCTTAAACGATGCTGTACTTCTAACATATTTGGCGCAAGAGCAAATCTTAGCACATCTCGCAGGAGTAAAATAGCACTGTTTAAGAAAATAATGTTGTAAAGTACCGATTCCAGCGCAAGTCTCGTTCTGCCAGTGTAAATGTGCAAAGATGCTTGTAAGGCAGTGGTACTGGTGGTCAGCATGAATAACGATTGTGAAGCACAACAGGAAGGGCTGGCCACAAGGTTTATGAAGTTCAACGTAACCATATTCATAAGGCAAATTTGCTTCAATTTCAGCTCTGTCAGTGCCAAATTGAGACTGAGTTACAGAAAGCATGCTAAGGACATCTCATGACTTGGGCAACTTTTTCCATAAATATGATCATTACCACCTGAGTATCAGAACATCGGATAACCAAAATAAACCACCAAAGGTCAAACCATGTTTTAAAATAAAACTGAAAATTGGAAGAACGATTTGAATGAGGAAAAAAAAAGCAGTTTAGTCCCAAACATTTTATCATTTAGAATATACACAAACAACTACAAAGTTAAAAGGAACAGTGAAATTTTGATAACATACACAATATAAGTATATTTCTATCATTAAAGCGCTGAAAATATATGTACCAAGCAATGATGATCAAGTTATAAAAACCAATGGTTTAAAACTGTTAAAAGAAGAATAAATATACACGAATATAAAATTACTATGGCCCCCCCCCCCGAGATGAAGCGGAGATAATCTTTGGGATTAGCTTGAACTAAGATGTGCAGAGCTTGATGTAACGTTGCTGCTTGTATAGAAACTATAAGTGACTAAAAAAACAAAACAAAACAAAACAAAAAAAAAAAAAAAAAACGGTTAACGTAGTGAGCAAGTGTTACTTCGATTCCACCACTGCCTATCCCTAATAAGTTTGAAGTGAATCTGGCGTGCGGTTTTAGGAAAAATTCATTAACATACGTGTAGATTAGTAACCCACTGTTATAGACGCTAACATTTATTCTGACAACTAACAAAATTTCGAACATTTGTTGAAAATGATAAAAAAAATCAAAAAAAAAAAAAAAAAAAAAAAAAAAAAAGCAGCGCCGCTCAGTGCATTTTACTGGAGATTGAATCTTTTCCCGTTTCATCACATTTGAAGAGAATATAGCTTGGTGTTCGGGAAGGAGAATCCAAAACGACAAAGACGCACAAAAATTCATCGTAAAAAATGGACAAATATTGCAGCGTCGTTTGCGGCACGAGTTTAGCTCTAGCGGTACCAAAAAGCGTTGTGTGAAATTTTCAAGCAATTTCCTGAATGTCTCAGAGAAGATCTGTGCTTTTTTTCCTGTGATTTAAAGACCATAGCCAAGCGAAATCTTGCGGTATTGTGTTTTTATTCGGGGAACGCGGCAAATGTGGTGAACATCATGAAAATGGCGTCTTATTCACAGGATGACATGGAAATTAATTGTGAAAAACTTGCCAAACAGAAACATGACAAAATTAACAAAATATTACAATATCAATGCAGCGTGAACTATGGACAAACATGGTACAGATCCACCCAAGGTGTATCGCCGCCAAATTTGAAGAGGGTCTGACCAACGGTTTTGGAGACGTTAAATATGTAATTGTGGACAGAATACAGACAGATGGCCGGATGGCCCGACGATGGACCACGGACGGACGGCACGTATCACATCAGCTGAGTTACAAATAGGTAACTCGAGTGAAATAAAAATGGCTTTTACATAGCTTTAGTTGCAGGTAACAAATTCGCAGCCAGGTATTAGCCAACGTTTTCAAACGAACAAGATTTGGGCCTGTATTTGGGGTTTTTGCTTTATCACAATCAATTCTGGCCTGTTGGTATAATCTCATTACTCCAGCTATAAATGTGAGCTTGTTGTGTTTACTGCGCAATTTGTCACTTGGAAGGAAAACAATATAAAAGTAAGTAAAATGGGTTTTGGGAGTTGAATATATTATCTGAGATACGAGTGTATTGTTCTTTTCAACGATAAAGCCTCCTGATAGCTGTATGACTCATCACTACCTCTGTCGTGACCTTATTACCTCCCACCTTCCCTCTCGTATTTGGGTCATAAGGCTATAAGGAAACATCGAAAATATCCTTAATTTGAGGAAATATCATGTAAAATGTTGGAAAATATTTAATGACTTGAAAATGAATATTTAACCAAAACAGGTCTATTACTAATCATGCCGTTCTCTTAAGGTTGGTTCGGCTTTTCCCTGTAGTTTTTTGTCATTGACAGATGGCAGGCACTTCAGTTCCGCTGGCTTTCCAAGAAATTGATGACCAACCCAATGATCAAATATTATAAATCATACAAGTTATAAGCATGGGTTATAAGTGCAAACTATAGCGTCCATTATAATAGCACGAATACGTGTCGATGTATTTCATTTCAGGTCTCAAGTATGCAAATTCACTCTCAGACTCAACATTTTCAATGCATCATTATGTGAAACATGGATGCGAATATTCTTGTGCATGTTCAGTATAATATTGTACTCCTATTTTAATTGTATGTGTCAGGATCACTAATTCTTATTTATTTGTCTTTGGTCCCATATATCGGTACCTTTACACAAAGAACTAGCACTTTACATGCAGCTGTTGTCACAAACTTCATTATTTCAAAAGCTTGACAGGAAAACTACAATGTAGAATTAGTGAAATTAGCAGTAAAATATTGACTCATATCACGGTAAATATTGATAAAAATTATATAATTATAAAATGTATAACAATTGAATATATATAAAATAAGCAATATTTTAGTGTAAATAAAAGAGGGGCCGTGAAAAATGTATGAAAAAGAATATAATTAATAGGACAATGCACATGTATTTTGTCATCCATTGTAAATATAAATATATCATAGTTTTCATAATCTATTATTACGCTGCCAAATTTCACTTACCGTGAAGAGTAATTATTGATTCATATAATAGGTTTCATCTTCGAAGTGGTATCTTACATATAATGTTTAAATGTTCACCCAAAGAGATGCATATTAAATACCAACAGAAATTCAATACAACTACACAAGTTGGACACTTCAAAAGTGGTACCTAAAATGCATATCTACTTTATTGTTGAATTTTGTCTATTTTATGTATGACTTCAAAATAAAAGCACTAGTATTTTAACATAGATTTAAAATGAACACGGAGTCATATTCTGTGGTACTGTTTTGAAATGTTTAAACTAAAGATCTGTACACAGGAAAACAGGGTAAATAAGGAAATGTATTTACACCACTCATTTTCTATTAAAGCAATATATTTTCTTCCTTCACTGAGGATGGTAAAAAAGAAACTATTTATATGATTCCTATATATTATTTGAACTGTACGCAGCTGTTGACTGTAGAGAAAAAAACAACAGACAGATGTTAACATTTAGAATGACTCCGCAATGCTGCATGACGTAAGAAGAGCATCACTGAGTACGCTATTTCACATCGAATTTATTTTCAAAGAAATGATCAAATAATATTCTCCTTTACATTGAGAATATGTCAATAATCGAGACATTTTAATCTTGAAGTGATTTCAAGATATTTTTTATTCCAGTGGCCAAGCACCATAGTGTACGTACACATTATTATATAAATTCATGACACATGCATCGAAATTGTAACATCCCTAAAGGTGTCATCGTACAGGGAAGCATACCTTTTGACTTCGTGTCAAAGTTTATACAATACGGACTAAAAGAGGCATTGTACCTTGTGTTGCATAATACCTGAAAATTTGCACAAAGAAAACAGAGGGATGGTTTTGTGAAAACTTGCTTCGGAAGAGTTCAACTTTGAGGCAACAACAATTTTGTAGCACCTGAGGATATTGCTTTTAGCCTGTTCCATATTCCAATATTTTGGCTTTTAAGGGGGACTGCCTGTCTCAAGTCAGGAGTGCAATTCGTTTCTACACATTAGTTTTTGAAAATGAATGTTGATGTTTTGATAGCACTTGAATCTCTTTGCTTTCATTGTTGAGTTGAAATATATGAATATGGGTAATGCTTTTCTGAACCATTTGGACCATATTTGAGCTTTCATCTGAATGAGAGAGGCTTATTGATCTGTACCTTGGTCCAACAATTGAATTACAAACTCTTATTTGTTATAGCGGCATGTGCATTCAGAATAATAAATACAAAATATTTCAAATCAACAGCACCCACCTTGGCTTACATGTTACCTTGACCCAAAAACATAATAGAGTCATGAAACGAGCCTATATAAAGCCTTCTGCCTTCTGCTCCAAGCACTATTCAAATATTTTGCCACAAGATTACCTTCTTTGAAATCAGGTGCCACAAGACTGCCTTCTTTTGACATGAGATAAATGTACTTTTTCTCCTTTGTTTTTCCTTCGAAGCCGGAACACTTACGTTTTATTAAATCATACACAACTTCCCTAAAATAAAAATAGAAATTGCAACACAAAGAAAATGAAATACGTCCTCAAATGATTGGCCATTACACATTGTACACCATGTATTTTCAACTTGAATCTCTATATATATCCCTCTTTAAATATTCAAAGGCAAAATGCATACTCTGAATTGTGCTGAAAAAGACTAATGTGGCAGACAACTTTTAAAATACCGTTCAGTTTTAAGTTTCTCCTTAAAATTCATAACTGTCTAAAGCTTTTGTTTCGATGGCAAACTGTATTTTCATTCCTTTTGAAATAATAAATACAATTTTCTTGAAACAATTTCTTTGTCACAAAACCCCTTTTGTTCAACCATTTTAGCCAAATCAAACAAAGCTTCCATTTCGGCACGCCTAATATTATTTCTATCTCTCAAATTCCATTCAAAAATTATATTTTGTCGATCTATCACCAACTCTCTTCCTTCTCATTTAACAATTTATCAAATTTATGCAATCTCTCCTTATACACTTGAAACTTTTCACTTTTTTGTCTTGTGGTCCCATCACATCTAGTAAAACCATTTTGTGTCCCATGCATTTCCTTCGATAATATATGGTAGTTCACTATTCTTAAACCAATTCTAAACGTTTCTGACCTGCATCTTTGCATTTCGCATTCTCATTCAGTTTTGGTTGATATACGCTTGTATACATATTTCGTACAGCGCATCAACCTGCATTTGGTTATCTATATTATTTAACAAGATGTTTATTAGCCTATTCTATTAACACACTTCTACCATATTTCATTATTCATAAAATTTGCCCCAATATTGTCAAAATAGTAACGATGATTACCATGTTTAGTGTGTCCCACACTAGTTTCTTTTGTCATTTTGGACTTAATAAACTTAAAGATAGTACGGAATGATCTGGTGGTCTGGAGCGCTCTGCGACAAGTTGCATTTTACTATATTTCGCGAGAAGAGAGAAAAAGAGAGATAGAGTTAACGTTATCGACACTAAAATCACTAGGGTAATGCAAACAGTCATGCGGGGTGTATATACTCTACCACCGTTTTTTCTCCACTTTATGCACACGTAAAGTCATTTTTATGCTTATCCATTCTTCGTTTAGCACACGTAATTCTGTGTCTATCCAGAACTTCGTCAGGAACTCCCCATGTGTATTGTGTGTCTTTGTATCGATTACATACCTTTCAGGTATTTGATCTATCTGATCAAGCACATCGGACAATTTTCCAGTTCTGTCATTTAAATCTCAGCATACAAAAACAAAGTCAGCGTAACTACAAATATATAACTAGGAAATTAAATTGCATGTAATTATGCCAGGCATGGATAACCCTAACACGTCGTTCCAATTTTTGAAATTTACCTCTGAAGATTCAATGTATTTATTCATCACTTTTTGATGACAACATAAAGTGAATCTTAAAGAATCACCAATCTGGCAAAACAAAAACCAAGCTTTGAAAAAAACCAAACAGCAACAAACTACTATCACCGCCACTACCAACAGAAGCCACAGGAACAGCAGCAGCAGCAGCAGCAGCAGCAGCAGCAACAACAACAACAAAAAACAACAATACCAACAACAACAATAAGGCATATTCGATAAAACGTGTGCTGATAAATCCATCTCTTTTAGTGTGGAATACTAGCAATGTGGTCCATAATTGCAATTGCTTCTTGCTTCCTAAGACAAGAAAGCTAAGTGAATAAAATTTTATTTCGGTTGTAGAGACGCCCACAAAAATTGTCTTAGGTGTCGTTCTGGACACTTCTCCAGTACAGAAAACCAAGACGAGTGGACTACTTGAATTGTGTTTTGCTTTTTGCTCCTTTATGGTTCACGATCAATCAGCACCATCCATTCTGAATTTGTATGAGCAATGTAGACGTATACAAGAAACGTGGACTGTCACAGTATATAGGTTGTGTTTGACAATCGTTCCATGTAAGTTTTACATGGTCATAATAAGGTCATAGGAAGTTGATGGGTACTGGAGGAGGCCTTCCCTCCAATTGTTTTGATCGATAGTTTTCAGTGCTTCTGCGATATTATTTCCAGCACCTGCGATTTGGGGGTGTGAATACTTAAACCGATTGATACTATTTAAAGAGTCTTTGTCATATTGACGATCCTGTGCTGTGATGTGGATTTCGTTGATAAATTATACAATCGCTACACCAAACTATGTTGCCAACTGTGAAAGTAAAGTCAGATAAGAAGATCAATGTTAGAACACTGCATCATGCGTCACGGGGATAACATGTTAAAGAAATTAATTAAGTATTTTTGTCACGCAGGGAAATGAAGGCATAACCAACCAGTCCTGGTCAGAGACTGTACATATATATATTTGGAAAGTGATCAATGCCTGTGTAGTTTGCAGGTCAGTCACCGACATGTCTAGGGACGCAATGGCGGAGAGAAAAGGTGGAATGATACAGGTTTGAAAATTTTGGTATCATTGGAATTTCACCAATCAAAATGTTGTCTAAATGAAAAGGGGCATTTGGTCAACAATTCGGGGACTCAAAGTCGGATATCAAAGCTATCGGATTTGCCCAGCCTACCTGGGGAGAACCAATTTTGCATTCTTTAAAGGTGATCTTTAGCATTCATGATCAGTTTGTATATAGTGCTCTATATCATCATCTTATTTATTTTGTATATTTCTAATGTATATTGTGCACATAAGCTCAGTAGGGCATAAAGTGAAATAAAAAGTGTAAAAGCGTAAAATAACGAAACACCAAGACTCACAACAGAAGCAAATTGTAAGCAAGTATTGTTACCTTGTAATTTGAATCCAAACCAATCATTAAATCATTTCCTTGAGAACATTTCACTCACTAAAAAAGATTGATCAACATTCTGATCCGTGACTTTTGACATACCGTAATGTACCCAGTGCTAGCTTAACCTGTATTACATGTAGACAGCAATACATTCATTCTTTTTACGGTAATTTTTACCCACATGATAATAACCTATTTTCCACACATCTGTCGTCCAAATTTACGATATGGTATACTTATGTATGGTCATATGAGTGCAAAATCTGTTCTGCATAATACCTGCCTGCCTGTATGAATACTTTGTTTCGAGTCGTCTCCAAGTCCGCATTGCATTTGTCAAACTTTCTTAATTATTAAGATATGTAAATCACTAAGTATGTGTTTCTTGGACGTCATGTATGCGAAGAAAAGATATGTAAAAATAAATATTATTGCATAACTTGCCAAGATCACACAAAATAGATTAAATGGTATCGTTAGGACCCTTAACTGCATGTTAGTCCCTGAATATGAGGCGAAGTAAAAGTATCTTTGCATCATCAGAAAGGCATCAAATTTGGTATTATGTTGTGTTACATATACTCTTAAAGGGTATGAAGACCCCCCAACAAGCGAGAACATCATGCATTACATTCATGCAAACACCTGCAAAAGTGCCGCACTCGCCGTGTAGTTCTGACCCTCCCCCCCGCCCCTAAAACCACGATTCCATATCTGTACGCATTATATTCAATCCAGCACTGTGTATATCTAGACCTATGCTATAGTTCATAGCAAATAATCACATCCGATGCGTACATTTGCAGTTTTCATGGCTTCAGCAGCTAAATGAATATATAAACGGGTCACCATCAAGCATGTTTCACAGCCTAAAATTCGAGGACTCATTTTTATTGTGATGGTGGCAGCTTGTTTTTAGCTTATATTTGGTAAAAACAAGCCGCTAGAATTTGAAGAATATAAAAACGTAATTAAATGGCAAATAAACAGTGTTACAAAAGTACTTGATTATGATGGCAAGACTTGGTGGTAATATATTAACTAGTATATGTACTAATATACTGAAAAAGCGGTAATTTTAAATTTGACAAAGAGGATTCACGAACTTTTACAGAAGGGGACACCAAATAAAAGTATGAAAAGTTAAAGTAAAGGTTGACTCCCTGCAACCTGTACTTACAGAGAAGGGCCACAAATTACCCTGACCCTGTGTATACTCTGAAGAAAAGACTATGTTGTATTTTCAACTGAGTTTTATTACGCAAATAGAAATCCTACGTTAATTTCAGTGACACCCTTTATTCAACACAATTTCTGACAATGTGAACAGTTTGAGTGTCTTGTTGTTACAGAAGTATCCAAGTCACAGACCAAACATACAAACAACGCGCTTCCTTTGGCTGTTGTGAATGAAACCAAATTAACGTTGATAAAATGATGTAACACGATGTTCCGATTATTATCAGTGCGTCTGTCTAGAGTAACTATACGTGTGTGCATTTATTTAATTAAAATCGTTGCAGTAGATCGCACCAATCAATGCAGGAGAGCAGCCCAAATAGCTTTCTATTTAATACTATAATTTATAAGAAGATAACGGATAACGAGGCGAGGATAGTAATTTAGGGTTCCAAAGTGGATTCACAAGTTTGATGTCCTTTCGGACTGGGGCACAGCTGAAAAAGGACTTCCCTCATGCTATAGGCAGTTTCAACACAACACAAAGAATGCAAAACAGGAAAAATATTACCATAATTTGTTACATGTATTAAAATGAGACAAAAAGGTTGTTATATTTAAATTTGGTATATATGAGATAAATAATAATATTTAAAAATGAGTGAAACAAGCCAATCGGAAAGCCGTGAAAGTGAAGAATCCAAACCTTATTACAATGTTGGAATAATTGCAACAGAAGTTGCAAAAGTACTTCATTATATAGTGTTGATTTAAGTTTATCATAGATATATCTTACTCTGAAAGCAAAATGTGAGAACTTGGAACAAATGTGATCAAAGCGCAAAGCTTGTAATGAAAAGTATTGTAACCAATACGGTCAGATATATTACTTTCAAGCAGGGGATAATTACCAATGTCAAAATTAAGTTCGTCAATTTGTGACATATTTTGACCGAAAAATCTAGTATTAGAAACATGAATATCTAAATCAAGAAACACATTTTAAGTATCTTGACTTTTAGCATTCTCCAAATGAATATCAGCAGGATAAAATTTGTTCGACGAAATGGAGAAAAACTTAAGTTTATGTAAGCAATATTGTCAACATATCTTGCATTAAACGATAACTGTTTTGCTAAAGTAAAATTTACTTATACTAATTTGTGGATTTATTCATACGCAAGCTAAGTAAGGTATAAATCAGCAACTTGAGTTGCCTTTGGAGATGCCTTTAATTTGTTGAAATGCCCATGGACGAATTGAATAAAGAGAAGAAAATGATATGCGCGTGATAAATTTTCAACGTAGCATGGTTGAAATAGCTTTTATTAAAGTATTTTTCAGATCAAAATACGCTCTTTGCAACTCCAAAAATAGATAATTTCAGTTTTGTTTGTATACTGTATTGCAGTAATTACGAAATTGGTCTCTAATATCAGTTAATAATACAGCGACTTTAAAATATATATTTGATGCGCTTGCTATGAATCTTGACTTGCAAGGATTATTGTGTGCTTTAAGAATCCAAAATAGAATATTTTTTGGCGAGTCTTTATCAGATTTTATGTTATTATTTGTTACTATTTCTTTACTTAAATCTATTCCTCTATTAGCATTCTCGTTATTTTTTATTTGAATAATTATGCCAATTAATATTGATTGCAAACAAATACAAGCTTATATCAGCCTTATTTATTTTTGTTCTAAAAAATCTACGTTAGAGCACTTTTAAAGCAATGGGATGGATACTTAAAGCAGTTTAAGACTATCCTTGAAACCACTTTGCATTTGGGTTTCATATATGTCAAATTGCCCTGGTATCTAGGCTGAGCGATGAACCCTATCATGAGGGCTGAACATACGTTTGAAGCGGGTATGTAGCGTCCCCAGGCAGCCAATAGATGTGGATGAAGCAAATTAATCTTTGGGGTCAAAACATCTTTCACAGGATGGGGTGGGAAAACAGCTAAAAATTAGTGATTGAATTGACTGGTTTTTTGGCCATTATATTGTTTACTCCGAACTGTTTCAGGGTTGGGTAATAAAACACTTTGTCTTCCTAGAAATAGGTATGTTTCACAACATACATTAACATTCATAATAGTTTTGAAAGTTGATTTTTGTATTGCTTAAAATGGACCGAAATATTTTTCCGGTAAACAAGAGTTGCAGGTGCGATTACACAAAGAAGCAATTTACCGAATCACGCAAAACCCTAACAACCACCATCCACAAATATATGCAATTTAATATGTTTTTTTGATCTTCTCCTACTCAATTTTCAGTCCATGTGCTGTAAGAAAGTTCTAAAATAATTACAGTTAAATGAGAGCGTGATGTGACATAATCTAAGTTTTGATTTGCCGTGCAGGTGCGACTTTAGATTTTCAATTCTAAACGAAGTATTCAGTTTTTGGTTGGGGGCGGGACTTCAGGTATCAGCAATGCCAATTATTACTTCCAGATGTTCCCAAAATGCCATACGAGGTAATGTATCCACAAATTTAATTGCCACCAGAAAGAATGCAGCGGAATGTATAAGGTAGACGATTCTGGGTCGAAGTTGTTTCATGGTGCATGTTTACAATTACAGGTTGCCAATCTCTTCGTACGTGACATAAACATGCGTGCTTAACTTGACATTTGTTTTTTTATGTTACTCTTCAAATAAACGACTCTAAACATCACGTACATGTGTCAAGATTAATCAGAAATAATTATGTTGATTCAAGTTAATAAACTGTGTTTCACTGATTTTGACGCTGAACCAAGGAGTTTTATGATCACAGTATGCTACACCCACAAGGAGATATCTATTGTAGACTTCTTGCTCACGATGACATTAGAACACTCACAAGGAAGTAAATAATGCTCTTTGTCAAGAACTGGATGGGATCACGTTTTCTATGAATAATATTATGCACTAGCCCATATTTTCACGAATTGAAATTTGGATATGCTTCAGCTCATATACATGTATATATATATATATATATATATATATATATATATATATATATATATATATATATATATATATATATATATATATATTATATGTCAAAATGTGTTTTAATATTTCTGTCTGTAATTTTATTGTTGTTATTTATTATTAAATGCAAGTTGAATGCTTTGCTTTCTCTCTGTCATAGCTCGGCAAAGCCAGCAAGACGCATCCTACAGGTCTAAATATACGTCTTACAGACACAGAAATCCCCGAATCTGTGGAGGGATCGCTGAGATCCCCGCCTGCCAGCTGCAGCCAGGTCGGCCTGCATGGCTGGAACGACGCTGGCTCTGCCGGAGGCACGTGCTCGCACGCGACACAAAATGGCCGCAGCAGTGTAATCTCAATGGAGGGACACTCCATAACTAACCGACCCAATGCTTCCCTTCACTTGCAATGGAACCACACTGGTGACGTCGGCAAGTCCTACACGCGCGGAGTGAGTGAAGAATTTTCACAGTGGAACTTCCATTCTGATCCGGATGCCAGGAGGAGTCCTCGACCAGCCAGAAAGACATGCTTCATGACCATTGTCGCAGGTGTTGCACTGACCGTGTTCATACTCTGTGGTCTTGTCGCGCCTTTTCATTCCAGAGGTTGGTGACTGATGCCTGCAGGTGTCTGCTTGTGTTCCTTTACTATTTGGTATATACAACATAAATGTTCACACTATATTTAATGTTGACAATGCTGACACTGCCCTAGCATGACACAATGTCCTAAAGCAGTGAAAATAAAGTTAGATTTCTGGAAGACGATAATTTCTTTAATAATTTAAAGGCATATAATGCTCCTTTCTTCAGCAGTAGAAAGTAGGGGACACCACTCAGGTTACCCTACCAAAATATTTTACCTTAAAATATCCATACTAGACCTTTGAGGGTACCAGAATGGGATGCATGGGAGAACAGGTGATGGTCAATTTACCTCAGTCAGCTGTAATGTGTATGTATGTCGGCAGTTGGTATTGTCAGACTTAACTGGGACATGCAACATTCACTACACCTCATTGGCTTTTCTTATGCGCGTTGTCAAAAACAGTTTAACGTACCATAATTTAAAGTATTTGGTGTGAATTTTGGACTGACAATACAAAGTAGCTACACAGCGAATACTCAAAGTATGGCATGACAGTTCCTGTGTATTCTGAAAGTATTTAATAATCACATTTATTCTTCAACTGGGTCCCCGTTGCCATCTATTCGATACATTGGCTGCAGAAGTTCCGTCTAATGAGCATTGGTACACAGATATTCCAGCCTGTTAATTCAGATACTGAAGCTCTGCATAATACACAGGGGTCATAAGCACGTTTGCAAAATACATCAGTCATGTATCCTATCATGTGAATGAAGCTGGTCGTGACACACACTTTGTCACAAGGCATCTCAGAGGCACAGATGGATATCCTATTCCCTAGCTAGGTCCTTTTACTAAGGCCGATTGGCTTTTTTTCCTCTGAATCAGTTCGGGGGAGGGTATGCTCACAAAACGAATAATTTTTGACATAATACATTACCTGCGGATCAAGGTAGACGACTCTACATACCCAAGAAAGGCAATAGAACCAGAATATGTCCACAAGCTAACCCATAGCTTATATCCATAGCATTTATGTACGTGGTTCTGAACTGTATTCAATGGCTGAGTATTTCATCATTAAATCTGGGTGCCAACATACTGTTTTCTCAAAATTCTTTCTTTCTTTCTTTCTTTCTTTCTTTCTTTCTTTCTTTCTTTCTTTCTTTCTTTCTTTCTTTCTTTCTTTCTTTCTTTCTTTCTTTCTTTCTTCTTCTTTTTTCCACCGGATAATTTGTCCGGAACTTTTCTCAGACACCGTGCAGGCTACAATGTTTAAACTTGACGTGGTAACAGAGCCAGTAGGGAAGTTGTCCCTCTGATTTGAAATAATCGACATGTTTAATTTTATGAAAATAAAGGACTTTAAAACTTTTAAGTCTACAATATCTTGGATATTATTACACATAGAGACACAGTTCCAAATGTTATCAATAGGTTTCTGAGAATGGGGTATCACATGGACCTATTGTCAGATTTGTAGGTGTCGAAATCATGCAAATTAGAGAAATTAACAAATGTTAACCTTTTAGAATATCTGCTTAACTAATAAAGATACAGACATGATTCCAAATGCTATGTATAGGTTGGCAGGATAGGCTACTTAACTGACCTACCGGTGAAATAGTACATTTGGTTTGGAATAGTCATGATGTTTAGAATTATGCTAATTTAAAATTTTAAAAGTTCCACTTCTTCCTAACTTTTGCAGATAGACACAGAATTTAAATGTGCACATATAGGTTTTTGACACCTGCCAATATAATGAACAGTGATGAAAGTTGTAGAATTTCAAATTATGCTAATCAGGCCATTGAAAAATTTAAAGTGGACTAATTCCAAAACTATCATAGATAGAGAATGCCATTCCAAATTCAATTTATGGGCTTGTGGCAAAGACGCATGCAATGAACCATGAACCAAAACTGTAGGGTTTAAATGTGCAATTAGGTGAATATGCAAAATTTTAATCTTGAATAGCTTTAGGACCATTATAGATAGAGGTGTAATTCCAACTTCAATTCATTGGTTTGTGACATAGCCGCATCTAATGAACCACGATCCAAAATTGTACAATTTTAATTTATGCAAATAAGAATACACAAAATTTAAAAGTTGAAAGGGATAATTAAATGGTTAAATGATTGTCTCTATGCGTTCAATATTGACCCAGCCAAGCAGGTACTAGGTATACTGCCCATAAGCAGAAGAGGCCACAACTAAAAACTAGAAAGGAAGATTTGCTTCAAAGCAAATCTGACTGTGTGCCTTCCAAAGTTGTAAATGTTAAATGGTATCAAATTTTGTGCTTTGGTACTTCACATTCCATGAAACTTATGGCTGGATTAAACTTTCAAAGGTCCAAATGACCTTGACCTTGACCTTGACCTTGACCTTTAACCTTTATAGGTTACATGTAAATTGCAAAAATGTACAGTGTTACAAAACCCACAATTTAAGTCCAACATGATTAGAATTGGATGGACATTGGCCAAGTTATGGCTAGGGGAAACTTTCAAAGGTCCAGATGACGTTGACCTTTAACCTTTGGGGGTCAAATGTAATTGTCAAAATGTGCAGTGTTGCATTAGCTATAATTTGAGCCAAACATGATCAAAATTGGACAAAATTGACCAAGTTATGGCTAGAAGAAAGCCACCATTGAAAGTGGCCTTTGACCTTGAAATGACCTTTGACCTTGAGATGACCTCTACCTAAAGTGAATTGTGACCTTTAAAACGATATTTGACCTAAAATTGGCCTTTGACCTTGACATGACCTTTGACGTTGAGATGACCTTGACATTTGAGATGACCTTGGCCTTGCTATGATGGAACTCCTATACACTTGGAACTATATCTACTATAGTATATAAGATATTGAAGATTTAAAACTTTAATTAGCCCTCATTTGCATAATTTTGAAAAGTATGACCTATCATTATAAAAAGGCGAGACTTCAAAAATATGCAGTGTTACAATAGCTACAATTTGAGCCAAACATGATCAAAATTGGATAAAAATTTACCAAGTTATGGCTAGAAGAAAGATACCATCAAAAGTGGCCTTTGACCTTGAAATAACCGTTGACCTTGAAATGACCTCTACCTGAAGGGTCCTTGACCTTCAAAATGACATTTTGGCTTTAAAATCACATTTTGACCCAAAACCAACCTTTGACCTTGACATGACCTTGACATTTGAGATGACCTTTGCCTTGATATGATCGAACGCCAATACACTCGGCATTATATCTACTATGGTATCTAAGATATTGAAGATTTAAAACTTTGATTAACCCTCATTATAAAAAGGCCTGACTTCATCCATAGAAGTATAATCGTGCCAAGTTTGGAGTTTCTACGTATAATACTTTTCAAATGAAATGTCGGACAAATTTGCCGGTAAAGAAAGAAAGAAAGAAAGAAAGAAAGAAAGAAAGAAAGAAGGAAGGAAGGAAGGAAGGAAGGAGAGAAAGAAAGAATTAATTCCTAGAAAAACAGTATGTCTGTGTTGGCACACAGCCATTATAATGACAGAAAAACGTCATTGCTCTTGTGAACTGAAATACTTTTGTTGTTTGCATACACAATGTACCAGTTCTCGATAGGCTAAGCCGTGCGGTTTGTAAAACGCAACACAATACGCCACTGGCCATAGATAGGAAAATTTTTGTTATAAATCAGAGACTTGAGGTTCTAAGCTGTACTTTCTGGTAAAACCTAAACAAAGTTGTATTTTCTTGACGAACCCAGGTAGTCTGTGCAAGACATGTCACTCCAATTCTGGTGACGAGCTCGTATAAACAGTATTCCTTTTCTGTGTCGCATTCTTGCTGGCAGTAGCGCATAGGCGTGGCTGTATGCCGTCACAGCAGACGACAAGCATTGTGAAGACAAACAATTTGAACACCTGATCTAAAAGGATTTTGTAACGAAAAAAACAAAACAAAACAACATGTGGCAGAGTCGACAATACGGATTGTTGTAAGCATTGTGGTTCAGGATAAAGCGTAATGAGCCAACTATCCCATAACACCGTAATTACATGCTGTTTAGACAAGTATTATATAAGCTTACAGAGACCTGAACAAAGGAGGAAAGATATTTGGATTATTGAATATTCTGAAATAAAAACACAAATAAAGCCTGCCTCCGACATATTTATATGTACAGTTAACTGGTGTTTGTTAACCCTACCCTACCCAAGCGCATTTACTGCCTTCCTTTTTGGTACACTGCAGCAATCTCTGTATCGTAATTGACGTCACAGATCACGTTCGTATTGTTTTGTAAACATTCGATGAACTTATCAGCCAATGGTTCCATCCCAGTCGACTTGAAGGCGGATATGGAAAACACACACACACACACACACACACACACACACACACACACACACACGTCTTGGGTGGTTTATGGGCAATTATACACTGCCCACAAAAAATATACAATGAAGTAGGTCCTACAGCCAGTTTGTAGGTTATGCCCATTGTCTGCGGGTCAATTATAATCCTCAAACTGGACCGTGGGCAGTATATACCAAGTATAGATTACCGCAATTTCTGGGCATTTATAGCTTCCCATAATATCTGGGCAGATTTGCTAATTTGTACGTTTCTGAAACCCCCTAGGTAGCGCATTGAATTGAAGGCAAACATGGTTTATGGGCATTTTTCAACTGCCGATAAACCGAACAACTGCCCACAAGACGGTCTGAGGATTACAATTCTGCCCATAAACCACCCAAGACACAACTACATATATATATATACTTCATAGACATGCTGGTTCATTGCATACAATATGAATACAATACAATGTGTACAATATGTACAATATGTACAGGTTTTTAAGATGACTTATTTCTTCCTTTGAATTTATATTATAGGGGAAGTACCTGGAAATTACGAGAAACTATCTTGTAATTAATTTCCGTCAAGTTGTCGTTATTACACGGTACTTATCTTGTTGCTACGGAATATTTATATTGTAATAACGAGATAACTATCTGGCAATTACAAGAAGGGTTTTCGTAATTGCGAGTTAGCATCTCGTAATAACAAAACAATATTTCGTTATAGTATAGATTTAGTTTAAAAATATTTATCTCAACTGGAACGCCCTACAGTATATCGAAATATCACTAATTGGGGGGGGTCTTCAGAACATGGAATGACATACACAATGTATATTATGAAACTCACAGAACAAAAACAAAGTTACCAAAAATGTTGTATACATGATTCAGATATGTACTCCATATACAAATATGAAAATAGTTAAAGTCACCAAAACTACAAAATGGCAAGATGGTTCACTATAGGTAGTTGCATATATATATATATATATATATATATATATATATATATATATATATATATATATATATATATATATATATATATATATATATATATATATATATACATATGTGTGTGTATATGTATGTATATATATATATATATATATATATTTATATATATATATATATATATGAATATACGTCCCTTTCACAATAATGCGGTCTAGCGGCAGGAAAATTCATAAAGAACACTTAGGAATATGTTTATGTAAATCAGCCACTAACTATTTACAAGTAACTTCTTATGCATAACAGAACTATAATATGAAGCGTCTTGTGTCCATCATGTATTTAAGGAAGGCATCACAATTTGTATGTTGGAGGGAATGGACAATTCGTGGCTACCACGGAGACGAAACTTAGTTGGTCTGTTACGCTGTATGTGTATAATCAGATTCGGATGGACGCCAGGAGCTATAATGGGGTGAAGGAGTTGAGAAGTTTAATTCTTTAGATTGAATGCTTTGGACACCCCCCCCCCAACCCCCCAAAAAAAACCAAAAACCAAAAAAAAAAAAAACAAAAAAGAAAAAAAAAAAAACAAAAACAAAAAACAAGGAAACAAAAAACAAAACAAAAAAAACAAAAAAAAAAAACAAAAACAAAAACAAAAACAAAACAAAACAAAACAAACAAAAAAAAAAAAAAAAAAACAAAAAAAAAAAAAAAAAAAAAAAAAAACAAAAAAAAAAAAAAAAAAAAAAAAACAAAACAAAACAGAAAGTGGTACAGATTTGCAATGGGGTAGGTACAAGAACATGTAGGTTTTGAGATGATGTAGAATTTAAAGAGATCAAAGTTAAGTCTCGAGAATCCCAGACGTAGCTGGGTATGACAAATGTTGGCAAATCTATGTCAGTGGGTAAAGTAAACAGGGATATTATCCACTGCTAGTAGAGTTGCTTTCAGTTTTGATTTGAATATTTTCAGGGAAATTAAGTGTCTTATGTCAGAAGGAAGATTGTTCCATAGCTTAATAATGCCAGGAAGGAAGGAGTCTAAGTTATTAGTGATGCAATTAATGGGACGTATGGAGCTAGTGTGGCGAAGGTTTCGAGGTTGGAGAGTTGGAGGAATTAGTTTAGACAGATAGGCAGGTGTTAAGTTGAGACACATTTTGTAAAAAAGAAGTAATTTAAAGCACTTCCTTCAGCTGGCGAGTTTTGAGCAACCAAGTTTACGTTAGAGATTGGCATGTGATGTGTGTCCTCTACATATTATGGCAGCTTCATACCATATTCAAGAATTGGCCTAACCATAGTTAAATATAGTTTAATCAGAGCTTTGTGGGAAAGTTTATATTTGAATTCACGCAGAAAGGCAATTCGCTGGCTTGATTTGGTAGCAATGCGAGTGATGTGAGCACACCAGGATTAAGCAGTTAAGGCCCGCAAGAATATCAATTTTAATTTTAGGTTTAAATTCAGGATCAGATCAAACTCTTCGTGAATGCAGCCACAGATGATAACATTCAATTGGGTCATTAAGAATTGCAAGTAGACTTGTGTTATCAGCAAAAAGGTCTGACATCACAGTAATATTGTCAACTAGGTCACTAGAAAGAGGAATTTGTATAGGCTATGCCTGTTTTCCAATTGCCTTAATGAAATATGTTAAACCAACTAGGTCACCAACATAGACCACAAAGAGACATGGGCCTAAAATGGAACCCAGGGGCACACCAGCTTCAATAGGTAGCTATGGCGGAGATTGGCCATGAATGATCACTCGTTGGAAACGATTTGAGAGATAGCTGTCAACCCATGCCACACGATTATCAGAGATGATGAATTGTCGAAGTTCAAGAAAGAGGCCAGGATTACAAACCTTATCAAATGCCTCGGATACATCTAGAAACACCATTATGACTTTTTTGGACTGTTCTAGGCCGTTGTGGATATTGTGAAGGTTGTACAATAGCTAATTAACAGTAGAGTCCTTGGCTTTGAAGCCAGAATTTTTGGAAGTGCGTACCTTATTTGTGTCAAGTATTCATAGAGTACATCTTAGAGCAGTCGTTCAAACACCTTCGAAACATTACAGAGCAACGAAATAGGACGATAATTGTTTTTAATCTGTCTGGTGGCCTTTGTAAAGACAGGACATATGTTGGATCTTTTCCAAACGTTGGGAAAGTGGGAAAGACTAAGAGAAAGTTGAAAGATTTTTCTAAGTGGTTTACAGAACAAGTCTGCTGTGTTCTTAAGTGGGATATAAACCTAAATCGCTGTCCTCAGGTTGGCAGTTCCAATCAGGGCACCTGTCGTTGAAATCGGCAATTACTATCAAGATGTGAGGGTTGCATTCAATGGCCGAGGATATGGGAGAAATATGTCACGGACTTCTGCAGACTGGCTTGGTGGACGATAGGGGTTACCAAATAATACCTCCCCGCGCTGGGTCGAAATTTCAACCCTGACGCGTTCGCAATATAGGCTTTCAAGATTCGGGCGTCTTACGCATGGCACACAACAAATAAACACTAGAACCCCACCGCCTCTTCCCGTTGTGCGGTCTGTATGAAAAGGAGATTGGAAGTCATCAATGAGAAGGAACTGATCGGGGTAAAGTTCATGCAGCCAGGTTTAAGACAAAGCAATAATGTTTAAGTTGCCTGATTCGGCCAAGAGATAAATTTCATCAAGTTTACCACTACTTTTTATGCTGCGAACAATTAGATGAAAGATTTTCAGGTGGCTGTTTAAGTTCAGAGTGGGACCAGGGTTCGTGCAAGCGTCAGTTGAAGAGAGAAAGAACGTGTAGAGGAACAATAGATTGTGTTTTAGACAGGAAAACAACAACAAAAAACAACAAAAACAAAAACAAAACACAAAACAAAACAAAACAAAACAAAACAAAAATCCAAAAAAAAAAAACCCAAAACAAAAAAAAAAAAACCCACAAAAAACACACACACAAAAAAAAAAAAAAAAAAAACAACCAAAAAAGAAACAAAAACCACCGAGGAGCGTGTTTATGTGAAGGAAAAGCCATTGAGGAGTAGGAGCATATTATTTGGTTTTCGACAGGTTGACCTGGATGGAATTGTACCATAAAAGGGATATATTTGTTCGAGAAGAGACCAATGATCATTCGGTATTGTTCAATGCTGATGCCCGTTGGTTATAACTCGAGGAAAAGTAAAAATAGCAAAAAAGCATGTACCTGTCAGAGACTTGATATAATATCTCCCATCCATACCAGCAGAATCAAGAGATGGTGTAAAGAAGCGCACAATAACATAGAATGTGTCATTTGCATGTAAAATTTGGATGGACTGACAAAAGTGATTGTCTAGCAAGATAATATCTTGTAATGACGAGACAGATATCTTGTAATAACGAAACATTTATGTCGAAAGTTTGCAAGACATATTGTCTTAATTACAATTTAGTTTTAGGTGATTACGAGTTATCTAGTAATTACGAGATAGTTATCTCGCAATTAACCGAGAGTAATCTCCATATATTAAGACTGCATATATTAGATACTGGACAAAATATTAAACATAGACTTGATGGTCTTCAAACGGTGTATGGGCTTACAGAATTAGGTTTGTTAAGTTTCTCTTTGCATTAAAAAGGATTGACACTAAATGAGCCACCATAATATTGACCATACTCTTAGCATGAAAAATTTTTAATTCAAATTTCGGACAGCCATATGTGCATCAATCTTGTGCAGAGGTTTCATCTATACCTAAAAACCTTGAGCTTTAAGATTTCCCTCATTGCTGTCACACAAACTAATATTCTTTTCAGCTTCACATAAATAATGCTCGCTTGGTGAGGCGTTTTATGATATAAGTCACCTGAAAAGACCAGGAGATGTCAAAGTTTAGAATTAAACTGTGATGTCATACCACCAACATTAAACAAGTTAATGTCTACATAAAAGTTAATTGGTCAATCAAGTAATTAATCAATAAATCAAGCAATAAATTAAATGAAAGCAAAATTTTCTAGGATAAAATTCTATATGCTTTGTTTGCAGCAATTTACTTGCCAGGGGAGAGCAAGGAAATTCCCTTTGTCACAAAGGGAAGGTCGACGGCGGCTGCATACAGGAATAGAACAACTTCAGTATCCAGTTTACGTTTCTCGACGCCAAAAAGCACAAGAAAACACATATATGAAAACACGGGTCGTACAACACATGGCATGATAAGACATGACAGAAGCGACGCAACTGGTTTCGTATCTACTGACAAGGACCACACAATTAGGGACGTGTCCACTCATAGCAAAGGCCACTCAACTGGGGGTGTGTCCTCCCATGACAAACGCTATACAATCGGTGACGTGTCCACTCGCGACAAAGGCTACACAATAGGTGATCTAGGCCTATCTACTCGTGACGGGGGCTATGATACCAAAACCCGACAAATTATCACACGGCTTGAAAAAACACTCGCTCCTATTGGAACATTGCCTTACTCAAACAGCGATCGTTTGTCTCAAGAAAAGACATCAGTTGCTTTTCCCGACCCGCAAAGCCAAACAAACCCCAGCCGTGAAACTTTCACTTCCCCTGTAGCAAATAACAGACCAGAGGGCCAGATGACTACTGCCACAACTTACAACTATGGTCGTCAAAGTACAGCAAGTCCCGGTAAATATTTATTCACATCTAAACAGATTTTTTACATTTTCATCACTGGCTCTGTCTGTCAGATCCGCAGCCACTACAGAAGTGAAAAATGGCAAAATCTCATATTTGATACCTCATTCAAATAAAAAACAAAAACAAAAAACAAAAACAAAAAACAAAAACAAAAAAACCAAAAAAAACAAAAACAAAAAACAAAAAAAAAACCCCCACCCCCCCCAAAAAAAAAAACAAAAACAAAAACCCAGCCATACACATTTAGCATGAAACATGATACAAATTATGCACACGCATATTGATGCACATTTAGCTTGTTGGGTTGTTACTAAAAGTGAGTCAAGCTGACTTCAACTCGAGAACTTGTTCAGGTGTTTAAAGCAGCTTGTCTTTTGTTGATTCCGCAAATAGAACCAAGAACCGTTAATACTCATTCAGAGTTTTACTTGGCTAGAGTCCGTCGCAGTTCGTTATCATCAAAGCTGGAGTGTTTATCTGTGCGTTGTCTTCCCTTGATACAACTACTATCTGTATTGTTTGTCGAAAGAGGCCCCACGTAGGTTTCTTTCTACGTTTCATTTTGGTAAGGAGACGCAATTCGACTCTTGAAAAACGATTTCACGCCGCTTTGCTCATTTGGCTTACTTTGCTGAGTTTAATGAATTGTATATTATTATTATATACATAGTCAGTTCACCTGAAAAATACTGGTCTGAATGGTCTCCAGACATGCATACAGGACACGATCTATGTACAGAACACACAGAACACACAGAACACATCACAAGGTAGAATATACAGGGAAGAACAATACATTTGGCACTTATACTATACGTTGGAGTAAATAATCTACAGATTATTCTCAGGGACTATCAACCCAACTTAGTGTAGATCAAAATGTAGAAGAAACACTATACACCAGGATTTAAAAGTGAAAACTTCTGGTTTTCATGATAGTCCTTGCTACAGTATAGAAAATGCATTGGCTTATTTCAACTGTTAAATATGCGTTTCCGCTTAGAATTTCTGCTAGGTGTTCGTTTCCCCTTTCTAACATAGGACACACTTTATGTACATCTGGTGCAACAATATCTCTGAAGCTGATCAAAAAGGTTTTTTATGGGAGGTAGCATATAACCCAGCCCATAAGGGAGGTCACAGAAGTGCGCACTCATACGCATTTCATTCGTGCCTGGCGGGGCAAATTCTAGCGGCTTCATATTTTGCAGACTCCTGAAGGTCCGAGAGACCTTGGCTGCAATTATCAAAGAGTACATATCCATATTTCAGATTTGGACTGGCCCGAATATTTGAATATATTCTGTACAAAATATTTTACGGACAGTTTACATATCAGTCCCATTGAGATAGCAAGTCGCTTGACTTGATTCACTGTTTTCATTCAACTTGAGCATTCCATATGAAGTAAGAGGATAGCCTTATCCACAGCTGACAGCGGCTAGATGATTCGGGTATGACGTAATCACCTAGGAGTAAAGGGAGATGCTCGAACTCATTATGTTTTGTTGAGAAGATACATGGAAGAGATTTCAGTGCATTGAATAGAATATTTATGCCACCACCAAAAGGAGGTGGGGGCACATATAGATTTGCCCTTGTCCGTCCGTCCGTCTGAAACTTTGCGGACACACCTATCAATATATGAAGGCGTGTGCCTGGGGTTATGGTTGTCTCTTCGGTTGATTATACAGTTTTTATTAATCATTCACTAACTTAGGGAAAATATTGATTCGACGTTGAACTTGTCACATTTGTGTCGCATGTATCTCAAAAGTTATTTGAGCTTCAACCATGCAACTTTGTGGAAACACCCATCATAATATGAAAGTGTGCACCTGGGGTTTTGTTTCTCTCTTGGATTAATTATCTTGTGCTAATTAGTCATAAATTAACTTTGGGAAAATGTTAATTCGACGTTAGGCTTGTCACATTTGTGTTGCATGTATCTCAAGAAGTATTTGAGGCTCAACCATGAAACTTTGTGAAACATCTTACACCAATTACATGCCATATTCTTTCTAATGCTGATGGGGGCAATGACAGGTGGGGTATCCGTGTCCTTCGGACACTTTTCTAGTTTTGATAGATTTTGCAACCTCCTTAATTTTGAAAAATTAAGATTGTATGTCAAGTTTATTTATATTGGCAATTATGTTATTGTATCTGTGTCTTTTTGTCCAGAACCACTTCCTAGTAGTCATTACCTTATTCCGCAGTCCGAGCTCTTTTCTCTCTACAAGCTAACCTGTCTCTGTCTAACCTATATACATATGAAATTTCTTATATATTTGGAAATGAAGTTCGTTTGTGGCGCCTCTCATACACGATTACGTTTTCATCTTATTCTATTAATGGATGAATGCATCGAAGGTTGTCTTTTGGTCTGCCAACATTTTGTTTACAAGGAATGCGTTCCTTCATAAAATCAAGGGCCAAATTAGTCCAATAGATTGCAATATCATCGAAACTATCGAATATCAGTATCGTCAAACTGATTACCATTTGTGGGAGATAAGCTTCATTGACCGTAGAGAACAATGAAAGGTCCTGTAAACTTTGGCCAATTTTGAATAAAATGTGTATCACACAATTTATCGAGCACTTTAAAATTTAGATATCTAATACGTTTTACTTAAAAAGGAACCCAAGAGTACAGAGCAGTCGAATTATCTTAATGTACTCTCCCGCCAAAGAAATTTTAATTTCCATGGTGTAGGCGCTAGGAGATTCCCTGAATAATATCTGTTTATGTGTGTGGGTGTGTATCCATTCATCCATCATCCATCGATCCGTCCAAGCCCTCTTCCTATCGGAGTGATAAGAACATTAAGGTTTGTGCCAGTGGCAACATGACGCGAGGTAAATTTTTATATCGTTTTGCGGTCGTGGCAAAATGACGTGAAGCAAGTTAGTGTAACTTTATAGGATGGCGGTAAAAGCAACGTGACACAAAACAAATTATTGTATCTTCATACCATAGCGGTCGTGACTACATGACGTGGAGAATTGTATCCTTATGATTATGTTGGCGGTAGTGACTCGACATCACAGTGCTTGTCAGTTTTTAAATCTTAATATATGTATCCATTTGGATGTCAGTGCATTAAGCGTAATTTGCATGTAAATCTGCATATTTGATTGGTCAAACAGACTTGTCCTTAGCCTGTCCACTTGCAATAACATGCTCTTCAAAATAGTATGTTCATCCAGTATTGTAGAAAACGTCCGATTACTGTAAATTGTTTTAATTTCGCTGTGCTCTTATTTTCACCTATTTCGCTGATGGCACAAAACCGTGAAAACAAAAACACAGTGAAAGAGTATTTCAGCATTGTTTGAATAGGAATTATGTCCAAAACTGTGAAATCAAAACTACAGTAAAATGTCAATTTATATAAAAACTGTGAAAATTTTTTCACGCGAAAATAAAGAGATGTACAGTATTTTCATGAACAAGCAGGTGACCAATATTTTGGCACAGGGAGGTAGCCCAGTCTCTCGAATCAAGTTCTATAGAAAAGGTTTTTAAGATGATAACACAGACTGTCTACATTCAGAGAGGCCCGTCCGTGTGACTGAGTTCACCAAAAATTACAAAACAGCTGTAACTCTATATGCGAAAATTGGTCCCACGTATAGCAGGGACCGGAGGGGGGTGGGGGTGGGGGGCAGGGTATTCTAAAAAGGGGAGAGGGGCAAAAGTTGTCTTGTTATCTTACTGGCTGTTAGATCTGTTTTCAGTCAAACACGATCAATTAATGTTGTGTGAATATTCACTGGAGACGCTTTCTCTTGACTCTGCTACGGGAAGTATGACTGGGGAGGTCGAGCGCGTCAATCCGGTCATTAGGAATGTTTTTTCACTCTCAACAACACGATGGTGTGTTACGTGAATGAAAGTAATGTCTGTCACTTTATACGACAGTTTTTATTTCATAAATTGTCGGTCTGTGGAAGTGCCCTACCGTGTCAATGTACAAGCCACACCTGCCATAACATCACCCTGGGTCCTCGGTCAACCTTATTGGGGTTGCCCCGATGATCTAGAGGTCAGCGTGTTCGACTGTACATTTGGCTAGGCGAGTGTGCCGAAAGTAGTGGGTTCGAATCCCATACAGGTCGACATAAATTTATCGTATTTTTCATTTACTCTTGGTCTTGTGTTCCTCTTTAGTGTTAGCGTGTCGATCCTTTCTTTTTGTGCATGTTAACGACTGCACCCGACGACGATCTGTTGTTTTTCGCGATTGTACGTGCACCGACTGTTACGATCATTCCTAGTGACATATTAACATATTTAATGAACTTCAACAAGAAGATTTTGCTATAAAACTTGTTCCAAGACACGGGGCTGCCTCTTGGAGACACAATAGCTATCACTTGCTCATTTAGGGAAATTAATGAGCCTCTTCTCAGTAATATAGCTTACTTTTCTTCATGAGAATGTATCTCGTTGCAGTTCTAATATGTAACATTGCGCAGGCGCATTTTTCTTTATATATAAGCAAGAGTTATTCCAGTCATGACGTGTACATAGTTTGTTATTTTAGCCATTAACAAACAAAATGATATTATCTGCCACATTTCTGTAGTGTGCGGTCCTGGCTGGCATCACTGTAAACTTGGGGTAATAGTCAACAGCCACAAACCGTGTATTGCCAAGGAATGGGTGTGTGATGGTTTCAACGACTGCGTCTGCAAGGGCTTCAAGTGTGTAAGTAGTGATGAGCAGAACTGCAAACCCTGAAGTCAACCGCTGCTCAATGTTTGTATCTCAAATTGAGTGAGCAGCATATGAACTGAGTTGTGGATCTTAATATTACAGGGCGCTAAATATGTGCGTCTCAGAGTGGGAAGCATAAAGAATTGAATTGTGGATCTTGATGTGAAATGTGGCTGAATCTATGTGTCGCAGACTATGCAAACAGTATATGAGCTGAAATGAACTGAACTGAATCCCCTGGTGCCGCTTTCCCTACAAATATTTAAATCGAAACTTTAAAACTACTCTCTTAGCCACAGACAATATTTGTAAGTTCTACCCCCATGGTGATAGATTCGCTAATATTTACGCAATTACGCTTATGATTTTCTACATTAAACTTTGACCTTCACAAAGTTAACATCCTTCCTGACCCATCCTGTGCTTGTTTTTAATCCCACTGAAGACTTTATGCAATTTCTTCTTTTCCGTCAAAATTACATCGCTCAGAGAAACAAATTAGTTAATAATACTGTTATTCCGTTGATTGTTCCGGGGGTTAGCCCTCATCTTATAATCCATATTGGTAGTGATAGGTTAGTCGAAATATTTTTTCGTGGCAGCAACGAGCTTCCTAATCGCCTAAATATTTAAATCCGCTATGCACTTCAGCAGTAAATTATTGACACCAGATCCCTTAACGACTAAATGTTTCGGTTACTGTAATGATCATTGGTTTGCACTATGCAAAAGTATTTGTATCACACCTTTTCCCACATTGGGTAAATATTGAGGCCAATTTCATACTGGTTTAATTTGTATCTTATATGTAATCAAATTTTGAAATTTGTACTGAGTTTTTACTGATGTACATTAGTAACAATTGTACAGTCCTGTGTGTCTTGTACTTGTTTACTGTGTGTCTCCATGTTCTGGAGATCCCATTTATTAGTCATCTCGATGTACTATAGGACTATCCAGACACGTCTAAACTAGAAACTAATATGTAACTTGTGGACATAGGCAACATTCAAACTTTGGTGTATATTAAACTAGAGAATTGTTTAATGTTCCACGAATATAAGCAGGTAAGAGGCATTATGCACCGATAGACCTATAGCAGTTCATTTGTAGAGGGAGGAACGGAGCATCATCAGGTACCCATATTATCACTCGCATCGAATATGAACAGTGTAAACTATCCTATTATCACCCAATCTGCATTGGAGTTCTTCTAACTAGCCCAATTCCTCAATGGCTACAGTTAAATTTATGGAGTTAATCAAACATTTACTGGACTTCAATGGAAAAGCAGGGGTATTGGAGTACCTGAAAGAGAATATGGATGCCTTCACTAGCTCCATGGCATTCATAAATAAAGAATTTGAAACATACAAGATATAGGTAGAAACAGCACTGCTTGAAAACACAAAAACGCAAAAGGTAGGACAAATCAATACAGGAAAATGACTTAGATGGATAAAAATACAGCATATTTCAGAGTGCGCATCGGGGACCTCGAACAGTACACACGTAAGAATAACATTGAGCTGCAAGGGGTACCTGAAACACCCAACGAGAACACAGATGTAATAGTGGCGAAAGTAGGAGAAATGATTTGGTAGCAGCTTAGTGAAGATGATGTTGAGGTTAGCCACAGAGTACCCTTATCCTATCCAGGACCCCAAACCCATTTTTATCAAATTTTCATGAGAAAGGTGAAGGATTCTTCCCTAAAAAAGGCCAAAACCAAGGAAGTGAAAGCAAAGTATCTGTCTAGGAACCTGTCGTTTGGCGATCAACCTATTTAGATAAATGAGCATCTTTCACCAGAGAAGAAAAGCTTCCCAGTCCAGCGAAAGCAAAGCAAAGGGAACTGCGCTTCAAATAATGTGTAGACCAAAAATGGTAATATTTTCATGTTCACGGATGATGGAAGCCCTGTCACGAAGGTCTCTTTACACAAAGACCTCGATAAAATGTCTTTAACGAACATCGAGGATTCTTAGAACAAAACCAAATATACCTCTGACATCTATTGGATCTAAATTGGGACACTATGTGTTTGTTTGTTTATGCACATTACACTCCCTAGCTCGATATGACGTCCCTTTTACAATTGCCTATTACATCATCATCTTCTTCGCTTAAACTGGAATTGGATTCTAAAACGGAAGATAATGAGGATGACAACCCAAGCTTTATCAACTAAGAGGCATATGATGATACAAACATTTTAAAATCTACAATTATTTTAATCGAGCAAACAAGCGAATTTCAATTTTTCATTTGAATATCCTTAGTCTTAAAATCAGGAACACTTTGACAATTGGCAAATTTATTAGATCTACTTGAACACTGTTTTGATATTATTGCCACAGCTGAATATGGATTGATAACAAATTTGATTGTGAACATTTACATTTACCAAATATTGTCTTTAACATATATATTCGTGAAGGAGGTGTTGTTATGTATATTTGTGATGACTGTTGATACATGCTTAAACTAGACTTGTCTATCCATGATGCAGAAACTATATTCATTGAAGTAGAAAGTCAAAATTGCAAAGGCAAGATCAATATTGTTTCTGTATATACACCACATGGATCCAGTATGATGACATTTAATGAAAGTCTTGATGCAACACTAAACGATCTACAGCTGATTGGAAATCGTGTTGTCACTGTTGGGGATATTAAGATTGACATCGGTAGTGAGAACAGTGCTACTTATTTTCATAACTACACTTCATTAGGTTACAAATCCTCTATTAACATGTCTAAAAGACTTAAATTACAGATAATCCAAGAACCATCATTGATCATATCCTTACAATTGTTAGTGATACCTTCATTGAAGGTGGTACAATCACAACAGACATTAGTGACCATTTTGGTACCTTTGCTATTTTTGAAGACATTAAAGTTAAATTTCAAATGACGCAAAATACAGAAAAGTACAATTTCGATAGGTACTATATAGCCAATTTTCATGCAAAACTGACAAAGGTGAATTGGGAACCTGTGTATCAATCTAATGAGAGTAATCAAGCATACAAAATTAATGGGTATCGCTCTCAAGAATATTAGTGTATCTAGTGAAAGTGCTCTCAAAATTAAAAAACAAAACAAAACAAAACAAAACAGACAAAAAAAAAAACAAAACAAAAAAAAAAAAAAAAAACAACAAAAAAAAAAACAAACAAAAAAAAAACACCCAAACCCCCCCCCCCCCCGGATTTCCAGTTACTATTTTGAACTCTATAAATATGAAACACAAGCTTTATGTGAAATCTTATTGTGAACCATTTAATATTCCTCTCAAAACTCAGTAGAGCCATTATAAAAATGTACTAAGCTCATAATGAAATAAAGCTAAAAGACAGTATTTTGAACAGAAATATTTAGAATATGTTGGTCATCCTAAAAACCTTGGGATATAATTTTTGAGTGTTTTGATAAAAAGAAATCATCAGTTAACAACATGCCTAAGCAAATTATTACACCTGAAAATGGAGCTAAGGTGACAGATTCTACCCAAGTCTGTAAAGCGTTTAATAGGTGTTCGCCAAAAAGTGGCTGAGTTCATAACTGTCCATGGCAATGAAACACCAATAAATGATTATCTAGGACCCAGAGCACAAAATATAATATTTTTAAAACCAGTAACTGAGGAAGAAGTACAAATACTTTTTGTCTAATGTCAAAACTAATAAGTCGTATGGACATGATGTGATACATCCACTACTGCCGCAAGATCCTTCTAGATCTATCATTAGTCCTTTAACGTATATATTTTATCCCTCCATTACATCGGGAAAAGTGCCCAATAAAATGAAAATGGGCAAGTTGTGAACCAATATTGAAGGGTGCAGACCCTACCCATTTAGGTATTTAAATACCTCTCTCTGTATTATCAGTTATGTGTAAGTTACTTGAGAGAATGGTGGGAAAAATACATTTTTAATAGTACAAATATCTCCGGCTGTGTCCAAGTAACAAATTAAACTGACCTCAAAAGAGATAATGTGTAAAAGGGGAAAGAACGTATATTTTTTTTTCAACATGTTTCAACAAATGTCCAAGTTACCCAAGGCCTAACAAAAATTAATGGGTGGTTCCGGTACGCTGACAGACCCTACTGAAAAGGCCCAACCCTAAAATTAATGTAACCAAAACCAAAACCAAAACCAAAAAAAACCCCAACCTTTTAAGCCCCTCTTCCCTAATATATACTGGTCTACCCAGGCCAGTGCTACAAACTCAGTCAGAGACCCAAGTGGCCCAAAAAAGTCCATAATGTTTTTCAGTGGCCCAAATGGGACCTACACGGCCCAAAGGGCCAAAGGCATGCTAAGCGGGTCTGGGGGCATCCGCCTCTACGAAAAAAGTTTTAATTTGAGCAGGCAAAATAGTTTATCTGGGGAGTAGCGAGTATCTTGCCTTCACATGGTTGACGAAATCACAACATTTTAGTCATTATTGTACTGATTCGGCTATTTTCCATCAGATTGTACAAAAATCTTATGAAAATTAGCAAAAATTACCCCCCCCAAACATCGCCATGCTATCAATTAAGATAAGACAAATTTTGCATTAATACATCTTAGGCTGTACAGAATTTTTGCACACATATTATGGTTATTAATCAAGGGAAAATTAACAGATAAATTATCCTGCAATCAGTTGTGTATTTTCTCTACAAAAGCAAGAAGAAAAATACATTAAGAAAATCACTAAACCTGAATGTACCTAACTTTTATCATTGAATGTTGATTGATAATATTTTATGCACACTTATGCCAGGATGGTGCAATATAATTGTTGAAAGCACACAAAACTATGATGCATGAAATGGGAGTACCAACTGCCCAGGGAATCTTGCCTTGGTTTATTTCCATGGTGGACCACCACATGAAAATAGCAGAAATGCAAGCATGAAATCGGGAAAATGTTAGGCTGCTTTGCACAGGTTTGTAGCTTAAATGGTTTAGCTATTTATGAATTAAAAGATGGATATAAATTTTCAATTAATTAATATATAAATAACTATAAGCACCAGAGGCGAATTTTTTATAACTGCAGGGACCTGCTATATATATATTTGCAGGTCCCTGATAACACTAAGATACTGAAACTATAGATATATAAAGCAGTCCCTGTCCAGTAGCAGTACTCCCATCTCATGGCAGTCATGTATAAAAAATGATTTCACCTTATTTATGAAAATGTTCTTACATTCACTCTCTTTGATATACCCTGGCAGGTTCTGCATGGGAATAGGTATAATCATGGTACAGTAGTACCTTTAATTACCGACCCCAATCCCCAGCTGGTCAAAACGACCAGATTTCCTTGGCACGGGTGCTTTTGCAATGTAAAATGACCTGACACGCAGGACCATGGTGCTGTCTAATTGCAGTAGCAAGTTAACATTCCCTGGATTATTTTTCTCAATATACTTCTTCACATGAGAAACACTTAATTTGGCTAAATTCTGTAGCATGTTTCAGAAACTGTGATGCAAAATTTTGCTACAATACTACAGTTGGACAAGCTTGGACCAGCTGCAACACGCCACCGACCAGCAAAATTACCCCACAAAAAAACCACACACACACACACACACACACACACACACACACACACACACACAGAGAGAGAGAAAACCCCGGTCGTTCAAATCAACCGTTACCACGTTGTAAGACAAAGTTAATAGAAAAGCTGGTCAACGTGATCTGTTATGTTGCAGTAAAGTCAACACACAGCAGTTTATTTCAACTTGTCTGGACGGACAACTTGGGCCGGGGAAAAAAAGCATAGCTGCTGCATATATAGCCAAGATTGGTGCAGCATCGGTATCTAGTATCGCTACGTTTCATGTGTTCGTTCACCGAGTTACCAAAGCAAAGAGTGGTCAATATATTTTTAAATTTTTTGACTTACAATCTTAACTTTAATCTGCCCGCTCGGTTGTGTCTGAAGCAGTTATCATCGTTAGTTATAAATCCAAATGCAACACGAAGGCATGCACACACACACCTTAAGCGCCCATTTAAACATGGCGCAATGCATTGTTGGAAAGGAAAATTGTGAATCGTGGCCACGTGTTTTCAGCACGGTTCTAGGTGTCCGTTCTCCCAGTTACGAGGGCAAACGGTCTTTAAAGTACTTTTGAAACATAACTTACTATCTTAACTTTAATCTGCCCGCTCGGTTGTATCTGAAGCAGTTATCATCGTTAATTACAAATCCAATGCAACACGGCACGCTCGAGGGCCATTTTGAAGATTGCCCAATTAATGCATTGATTGCGGGACAGTCTCGCAAAAGTACACTTGATTTGGATATCAAAGTGAATCGCGGCCACAGTATATATATCTTTTTTGTTGCTCTGAAGTAATTGCAAAATATATGCTTTTAGTTTCATATATTATAACTCTCTTCACACCCCCATCTGCAAGATCGTCCCAATGCTCATTTACAAAGCATTGCCTCGGGTGCAGAACTCATTGTTTTCACAATGGATATTTTGAAGAGGTAGCGCACAAAATATATGTGTGATTAGTGTTAAGGGAAGGTTAATTTGTCGAATGAATGTAATGAACAATATCTAGTGGGACTTTTCCAGAGTGAGCATTACCTGAAAATGTAAAAACAACGACACACAGTGACCAGCTGTAGGCCCCAGATATAGTATTGTGTATCAGACATAGAAGTCGCCTGAGTGCCAAGCGCCCCACTGCGTCAAAGATGAAGCTCGATGTGGACGGTTGCCCCGATAGTGGATACAGGTCCGAAAGTATTGGCGAGTTTTTATGTAGGTGGTAATAAATGTCTTTTATAAATTACAATGTGACATTCGGAAAAATTATAGTACTAAAATATCACCCTGCGAACAAGTAACTTTTACTAAAAGTGAAATTAAAAAAAAAAGTAAATTCTGTTTGGTATTTTTGGATCCAAAAAAGACCATTTGATATAGTAAATTATACAATTTTATGACAGAAACTGAAGTGGTTTTGTGTTAGAAGTTTAGCTGAAGATTGGGTAAACGACTTTCATCTTGAACGATACCAGTACACTCAGTTTGGTATTATCCGACAGTGTTCTGGTAGATTGTGGTGTACCTCAGGGCTCTATACTTGGCCCATTGTTATTACTCATTTCTGTTAATGATCTCCAAAACTGCTCAAGATATGGCACGACACGCGTATTTGCAGATGACACCTCTATTATATACAGTCACGAAATATTGATTATGTTAAGAATCTAGCTGAGCTGGACATGGTTAATCATGTTAATTGGTTCAAAGTAAATTAGCTCAATTTAAAGAGAGCTAAATCAAACGTCTTAGTCTTCAGATCTGGACAGAACAAGCAACCTACTAATTTTCAGATTTTCATGGACGTTGATAAGATTAACCAAATACATGTTGTAAAAATATTTAGGTGTCTACTTGGATCAGTGCTTATAATTGCAAGATCACATCACTCTTATCTGTGACAGCGTTTCTCCATGAATTGTCATCTTGACAAAATCCGGTATTTTATCATCCATTACGTACTGATTCAGTTAAAGTACTCTCATGCTGATTCATCCACATATCAATTACTGCATTGAAGGATGGGGATCAGGTTGTCATACTCATATCCAGCCATTAATAATTATTATACAGAAAAGAATCCCGTATTATCTCTTTCTCTGATTGTGTTGCCCACGCAAGCTCATTATTTAAGAAGAACAAAATTTTTACCCTTGTTTAAATTTTACTTTCTAAACATTTGTCTACTGATATTCAAGGCATTATCAGGAAATGCATTAATAGACTTTGGATTTCATTCTAACCGACAGTTATATAATTACAACACCAGATCTACCCTATCTGATGATGTGTGTATTGATATGAAGATTAAATAATTTGATGGATATCTGATCTGCAGTCCCATTAAAGATGTTTAATCTGGGGTCCCATCATATATGTATTTTCTGCATTCCTGTGGTAAATATATTACGTTCTATCCAGTTTAGATAATCGATCCTGTGTTCCATTGGAAATGTATGCTATGCCGTCTTAGTTCATAGATACTTTATCCTGTACATCATGACGACAGCCAAAGTGTCAATGGTCCTAATTTTGAATACCTGTTATTGGGAAGTCTAATATCTCAGCCTGGAAGCGATAATTGGACCTTCAGTGACTTCATTGTTATCGCAAGGGAGTGTCACACAACGTTTGTACAGAACAAAAGCTAGAAGTTTGTTAGTTGTACTATAATAGTCACATTTGTACTTTTCTACGCTGGTTGAGAATATTGCCAAGAAAATGTCCATATTCCTGTACCTGGATGAGCTGCACATGCATAAACAGGTGTTTATCCTGGCACAGAGGCTAATGTAGAATATTATTTTCAGTATGTAACGACGTGTAACATGCACAGAATTGTAGCTATTTCTCAATGTTTGGTCCGCCTAAGACTAAGTATATCTGTTTATTTGTAAAACTATCTTCGCTTTCTGCGGCAGCGCCTGCAGCTCGCGCAAAAGGTGACTGGCAAATGACCTTGTTTGTCGGTATTGTATTTATTATATTTATTGTTTTTTGTCATTAGGGGAACGAACGTTGTCTTGATTTTGTAACTGTGACGGGTACATGTACTTAAAATTAAACGAAAACAGCCACAATATTTTGTAACGTATTTCACTGTAAGTCAGGCCGATAATAGAATGGCACTCTCATCTTAAATTTAAACAGATTTTGCCATGTGCTCCTTGTCAGCTAAACTTTGTGTTTCACCAACAAAAGTGCTCGTGAATGAATTCGTAAAGTTGCAGTGAATATAATTTCGTCATTCGCAATGGAAATCGCTATTTGCTCCGACTTCTCTTTACGTGAAAGGCCGGTACATGTAGTGCAAAGATGAAATGGTTTGTGCTGCAAATATTCTGGCAATTTTAACACACACCTTTGCATTATAGGTTTGGAATGGTATGTGGCAAAAGTAAATTCATGTAATTTGTGTCTATACTTGTTTCAGCCCATTAAAATTATGTTGGTCTCTCTGCTGAAATTCTTTTGGTTGAAATGATAAATGTTTTCTGGTTGAATTCTCCAAAATGAGTTGTCCCTGGTAAAATTCTGATTTAGAATAAAGTTTTTTTCTTGTTTTGTGATTTTGTTCTCATACTCACTAAGTGTGCAGCTGCTTAATTAAAAGTTGACTTGTTATGATTATCCCACGAAAGATTATGGGTAAGGATAAGGCCGAGATGTTTATGCAGTTGAACTATGTTGGCATATAGTGGCTAACCTTATTTGTATTTTTGGATATAATCATTTCCTTTGTTTTATCATGATTGAAATCGATTTTACATTTCTTGTCCCAATCCTGAACTATCAACGGATTTTCATTTAAACTAATGGCCGTTGTTTTGGGGTTATCTATTATCCCTAAGAGTGATGTGTCATCTGCCGAAAGCTACATTTTACACAAAATATCTTCCACCGAATCAATAATAAAAACCAAAAGCAGCAATGGGCCCAAAACGGTTCCCTGCCGTACTCCCGACTCTATTCTTACCCATTTTGACGCTGCACCGACCACAACCACCCTTTGCTTCTATTTGTTGAGTGAGACTTGATCCAAGATTAAGGTGGGTCTCTTACACAATGGTGTCTTAGCTTATGTATAAGAGCTCGATGCCGAACTCTGTCAAAAGCCTTTGACTCGTCTTAAAACAATAATCTAACATCCTTACCTTTGTCCTAGGCTAAAATTGTCTCATGTACCATGTGGTTGAGTTAATTCACGGTACCATCTAGTTTCTCAAAACACTGAATTACAAGCTTTAAGCAGATTATTGTCACTAAGGAAATTATACAATCTTTTAAATATTACACTTTCAAAAACCTTCGCTGCAGAACGTAGAAGAGATACTAGTCTGTGATTCCTTATCTTCACGTTTTTAATGTAGACAGATTCCGTTAGCCTCCTTCCAGTTGTCAGGACACATAGATGATGGTGATGATCCAGTCCTTGAATTACCGTTAAAGACTAGCTTATTTGGTGATTTTACTATTCTGAAAGAAGTTCTGAATATACTTTAAAGACTATAGACATCAAAGTCTGGTGGTCATAATAATCTACCTGACAAGGCTGTAAGGCTGCTTGCCCTTATATTGCATATCCTTAAATATGTCCACGTAAAAACATGTTTTTATCATTCTTCTGTCTTTGGTTTAGATATCAAGATAAAATATTGACCGATCTTTGGTTTAGATATCAAGATCAGATTATTGACCGATCTTTGGTATCGAGATGAGGTTATTGACTAATCTTTAGTTTTGATATGAAGGACAGATTATTTAACTGCGAAGAGTATTCCTTTTTGTGATCGTCGCTAAGATCATTTTCATAACTGTGATACCTTGAACACATTAATGATCTGAGATAACATGTACTCAAGCAATTGTGGAGCCAGGATTTGACTAGGCGGGGAGTTTTTAATTCTGTGCAGGGAGTTAATTTGCATGAAACTTTCTGCAAGGGGGTTTATAGTTTTGAGCATATTTTTTTTTATTCCGCGGAGAGAATGTAAATTTCTGTGTAGAGAGTTTTCAACCTTATGTAGTGTTTGGCTTAGCAGACTGTGTCCGTCGTCTATCCACAATTATCTTTTACACTTCTCCAAAACCGTTAACCAGATCCACTTCAAACTTCACCAGATCTCTAACCATTATGTCTGAACAGTTATGTTTAATCGAGTTTTGTTTTTTTAAATGATTTATTTTGGAGTGGGGGCAATCTAAAAAAATCTTTTCCAAAACCGTCAGATCAATTGCTTTGAAATTGCACAGGTACACGTTTTGGCACGTCTTAATTTTAATTTGGTCAGCAAATGGCGCTGTGATTTAGAAATAATGTATTACGATGTTGTGTGTGTGTGTGTGTGTGTGTGTGTGTGTGTGTGTGTATGTGTGTGTGTGTGTGTGTGTATGTGTGTGTGTGTGTGTGTGTGTGTGTGCGGGGGGTTCTTTTTGGTTTTTGTTTTTGTTTTGTTTTGGTTTTGTTGTTGTTGCTATTTTGAACCTCTGGTCCAATATCGTAAATCAAATTGATGTGAAACTTGATGGGAATCGAGCTCGAGGAGGGGTCAAAGCTATTACTAGAACGTGGTTACTTCGGATTCCTGGTTGTTAACATATTGTTTCAATTCGTGCAGTTGTTAGTTTATGCATACATTCCTATTGATAACTATGTACGTCAATGGGGATTCCTATGGTATTTCACATTTTTCACTTCTCCCAAACCGTCCGCTTGATTCACTTCAGGGTTGATGTGGGTATACCATGAGTGGGTGTCAGCCTATTTTGTTCAAATAGTCACGTTTCTATGATTTTGAGAACCGTAAATGTTTTTTGTGTGCATTTTTGGATTAAATCTTAATTGTTTCTGCAAAACCGTCAGGCTGTTTGCTTTAAAATTACATAGGGGTCCTTCTGGGGACCCTCAGACCTTAATTTCTTCAACAGATTGCGCTACGATTTGAAAAAAAAGTTTTGTTTGTTTTTGCTATATTCAACTTCTCTAAAACCGTCTACAGATTGTGCTGAAACATGGTGAAATGTAGCTTGTATTAGGATTAAATAAAATTAATTAACAGGTTGAGATACCTCGGATCACTGATTTTAACGATTATTTCAGTTCTTATGCAGGTTAGTTAATGTATGCATTCAGTTTGACTACTGTGTGAGTCAATGGGGATTACATTAGTAACTGACCTTTTCAACTTTTCCAAAATCGTCAGCCATATTCACTTCAAACCTGTGAATGTTCCCTCGAGCGAGACTCTACCAAGTTTGTCTAAAATAGTTGTGCTCCAATTTATTAGGTTTTTTTTGGTTTTGTTTTTCTTCTTTATGTTTTGGTAAAACATTTCATTTTTTTTCCAAAACCGCCGGGCCAATAGCTTTGCAATTGCTTTGAGACACATTTTTGGACCCATAGACTTTAATTTGTAACACAATGGCGCCGTGATTCTTTTTCTATCTGTCACGACATTTTTATGTTTTTGCTTTATTATGTTTTGGTGCGAACCCAGACATTTTTTTTTCTTTCTTTCTTTCTTTCTTTCTTTCTTTCTTTCTTTCTTTCTTTCTTTCTTTCTTTCTTTCTTTCTTTCTTTCTTTCTTTCTTTCTTTCTTTCTTTCTTTCTTTCTTTCTTTCTTTCCTTCTTTCTTTCTTATTCATGACCAAATTTGTCTTGAGTTTTTAGTGGACACTATTATTCTGAAAATCACCAAACTTGCCATGGTGAATGCCCTAGTGGTAAAATTGTGCATCTGGTTTTGAATAGTCATGATGCTTAAAATTATGCAAATTAGAGGCAATTAAAACATTAAAAGCTCCATATTTTCCCAACTGTAGGAGATAGACACAAAATTTCAATTTGCATACATAGGTCTCTGACACCTGCCAACATAAGAGACAGTAAATGAAACTTGTAGAGTTTCAAACTATGCTAATTAGGGCATTGAAAAAATTAAAAGTTGAATATTAGCAAAAATATTATACATAGAGATGCCATTCTAACTTCAATTTACAGGTGTGTGGCACCGTTACATCCAATCAACCACGAACCAAAGTTGTAGGATGTTAATTTATGCAAATTAGGCACAAAAGCAAAATTGAAATCTTGAATATGTTTAACACTATAATAGATAGAGGTGCCACTGCAACTTTAATTTATGGGTTTGTGACAGAGCCTCATCCAGTTAGCCATGATCCAAAATTGTACAATTTTAATTTGTGCAAATAAGATGAATACACGAAATTTAAATGTTGAGTCACTTCAACACGTTTATGCATAGAGGTGCCATTTCAACTTTAATTTGTAGGTCTGTGACATAGCCCCATCCAATGAACCATAAACCAAAGTTGTAGGCTTTTAGATTGTGAACAAATAGGCAAATACACAAAATAAAATGTTGGATAGCTTAAAAATATGATAGGTAGTAGTGTCATTCAAACTTCACTTTATAAATTTGAGACATGGCCCCATCCAATGTACCAAAAAGCAAAGATGCGGCATTTTAATTTATGCAAATTAGGCTAATACACGAAATTTAGATTATGTTGAACAAAGACAAAATGCAGCAATTCAAACTGTTCTTATTTTGAAGGCACCCAGACAGATTTGCTGTGCAGCAAGTCTTTGTTCTAGTTTTCGACTGCTTCTCTGAACTTCAAACATAATGGGAAACCAAAAGCGATCTTGATATTAACAGGAAATTGAGAGCACCACTTCAGTCTGTATATTCAAAGGTCAGTTGAGCACAGAACTGTGATACCCCTCGTTAATTCTCTGCAGTGAGTTTTAAAATCTCTGCATAAGGTTTCAAGCATCCTTCCCAGTCTCTAGGGAAATTAAAGGCGACACAAAATTAAAAACTCTCTCCATACACTTGTGAAAACTCTATGCAGAGCACTTGAAACTCTGCAGAAAATTAAAAACTCTCTATCTGCGGGAGAATTTAAAAACTCTCTGCAGGCTATGCCTTCAATAAACTGTCGAAGGACAATAAAAAAACTCACAGCATAGAATCTACAACTTACCGGAAATTAAAATATCACAAGAGAAATAAAAATTCTCTGCACTGATTAAAAAGTATCTGCAGAAATGTTTTTAATTCTCTCTGGTCAATTTTTGCACAAAGCTCTCAGCCGAGGTTTTTAAACTCTGTGTTGGGGTTTTTAATTCCATGCAGGGAGTTTGCGAACGAAACTCCTTGTTGGGAATTAAAAACTGGCTATAGAGAATTGAAACTTTCTGCATAGAGAAAAAAAGGCTCTGTTTGGAGTCTCTGCACAAAATTATATGCATTTTTTTTCCTAAAACTTCCTGTAGATAATATATAACTCTGCAAAGAATTAAAAACTTTGTGCAAGGAATTTCCGAATATTTGTATGTTTGGCTAGATCTGGCTTCAGGTCAGAGCTGGGCTGTTTTTGTGTGTGGATAGATGGGGCCGTACGATGGGCTCTTGAAACGTGACGTCACATGTTAAGCATGGTGAGGTGTACACAGAACCCTCTTCACTTTGTCATTATGTAGAGTTTAGTGCAGCGATTACGATATGTTAATTGTGTAAAGCTCGATCCAAAGCAAGTTGCATTTCACTTAAGACAGTCCTTGCTCTAAATTGTGTTCTGTCGCTTTTGCGAGTGATAAATAGTCGTTTTGAAAACCACATTAGACCCATAGACCTTGTGTCTATGCATTGCTCCGGCACCGGACGTGTAACTGAGTCCTTCACACAATTATAATGGCAGTTTATTGTATAAATTTACGTCATCGTTACCCTGACTCTTGTAATAAATTGAAGCCGTATTATACGATTTTCATTTCATCTGCAATTATCATTGGGCGGGTTCCACACACTGTTTTTTGTTGTTGTTGGTGTCTGTGTACTGTCCAATTAAAATATTATTCCATTTTCAGCGGTCAAAAATGGCACGTAATTATCTCATATTCATGGGGGGGGGGGGGTGTATGATTTTATATATTTTGAATGTATTTGTATATGAAGCCATTCATATTTGATGCTGTTGGAAGAATTTGTAAGTTTATCTTTCCACAAAAACAAATTTTTGGTGCTAGGTCCATCATATAAGATATCTAATTTGGAACTGAAACTCAGAGTTATATTTATCAGTTCTTTTATCAGACAGGACCTTTAGCCATTGAGGTGTTACATGTATCAGTGCTTTTATCAGACGGATCTTAGGCCATTGAGGTGCTTAAAGCCCTTGGTGGTCAGGGACCGCAACATATGCAACATATCTTTACAAAACAGATTTCTATTAAGAGCTCTCGATCGCCGAACACATCTCGCCCGGCCATCTTTTAACAAAGTCACATGTGAAAAACTCACCAAGTAAAAAGGTGTTAAAATTTGAAATATATTATTAAATAAAATTATAGATGCCGTATCGCTGGTAAAATTTAAACGGCTTTTGGCTACCTGGGAGTTTGAAGAAACATACAATAATTGATTATGTCATAACTAAGTTGGTCAAGTCATTTGGTTGATCAGTAACTTTGGGCCTTAACACTTGGTCATTTATCTGATATGCCCTTTTTCATTACAACTATCTAGAGCAAACAGTATTACTCTTTCTTGTAATGTGAATCTTCTACGCAGCAGGCGATTTTACTGATTTTAATGAATTTGCTTATTACTGTTATACCTCATGTTAATGTATCCCTTATGTAATACAATGTGTACAGTACTCTTGTTCATTTAGGCCAATCATTACCTGATATTTTAAGTTATCGCGTCCATATATGCTTGCCATGTTTATATGGATCGGTAATGGTAGCCATTCGTCTTTCCGACCCACCACCACCAATGAAAGATACATGTATCTTGTAATCTTGGGGCACTTGTACGCACCCCACAATCCATGTTCGAATAATTCTCCACACAAATAAAATCAACCTTGTTCATTAAACGATGTTTTTTGTATTTAAAAAGAATATCATCGATAGTTTGGTAATTTAAGTTAAAGGTCTCTTGATTGACCATCTTCAAATTTCATACATGGGTGACTCATGGGTTGTTCTCACCATACGGTGCGCTTTAAAAACAATTGGATGTGAAAATAATACTTTTATTCACATTTTTATTTTAAAAACTCACTGTGCCTTCAGCCTCGCTTTCCGTTCATCTCCGACACTCATAACGCGCGAAAAGCTTGTGACGTCACAAACACAACACCGATGGCTGAGAGGGAAGACTGTGACCATGCTAGCGACCCATGGCTGTCAGGTGTCACTTGGTTTAACATGTTTTATTCCCCCTTTATCAACAGGATTAAAAATGCATGTAGAAATATTCGTTTTCTTCTATGTTCCCGCCCAGGATGGGTCGGTGTGTTGCCGTTAATTGTAGCGATACATGTTCTACAGCTTGTTTATTTCCCCCTCAAATACCTGAAATTACGGAGAAGGTAGACCCGTACTGTCAAGATTTATAGGGACAAGAAGCAAGACCCTGAGACCCGATCTAACCTATGTAGCGAACACTTTGTGGAAAGTGACTTTGATATGTGTTGTATATGATGATGTTTAGAATACGTTTGGCACAAGAGAACTACTGCTGTTGCCAGATGCGGTCTCATCGCTGAACAATGGAAGGATTCGTGGAACTGGCCAAATTAGGCATTACTGATAAAACCAGGAACAGTGATTCATTATTTTTTACAATATTTACAAAGTAATCTTCATAATGATTCTGATTTCAAAGTTTGCATAACAGCAAAATATAGGTCTAGTACTTCTACGACTGCTACAACGTATCACAGAATTATCAATAGAATGTCACAGTGACAACGCCGGTCTGGGATGTTGTTTCAAAGTAACATTGTAACAAAACCTTAGTGTGTTTAACCATCTTGATTCAATTGATGGAAAAAAAATGGATGGAAAACATGGACAAACAAGGACTGATCTTGTTCCATTCCCAGGTCTGGAGTTGAACAGTCTATAACAGGTTGAGTTAGCTGGCCACGGTAATATGTATGTCCTACTGTATATTGCAAGGTGCTTGATCCCATAATCAGATAACACTTGTTTGGGTAGATACCACATTCACGCCTCATCTAGGCAGCTGCCAAGAACAGTGGGCGGCTGGCCTTTCATCTTTTTTTTTCAGTCATGTGTCACTGTTTGCGACAGTCCACGACCAGCTCCCAATAATCGGGTGTACGAAATTCCATCTCATTGTACCTTTGTCGTTAAAATGGAACCAGAAAATAAGTCAGTTACAGGGAAATATTTACCACTGTTACATAATGGATACTATCTGAAATAAAGGATATCATAAACACGTGTACTGATGAAAATGTAAACGGAAACGTAAATTACTGCCCTCCAAAGGTCACGAGGCTACTGCCGGGTAGGAGTTCTGATATTGAAAGCTATTCAAAAATTCAAACTTATATTTAATTATCCATAGACCATACTTATAGAATGGGAAAATTAATAGCTTGTTTAACTTTTATATTCCGCAGCTGTTTCTGTGAATGGTAGAATTTGAAACACGGCAAGGCCTGGCACATCCTGACGCAAATTCCAATCTATTGCATTCATGTTTGTTCTTGTTAAATGAAATCTAGTTATTTTTTACAGGAAATATCTCTTTTTCAACGAATTATCATTGCCCAGACGGCAAGTTGAGATCATCTGGCTGTACCGCGGCCGCACTCCCTGTAGTACTGGTGATGGTAGAGTTCTGGTCTTCCCACATGTGTGTAAGGCTGAACGTTCTTTTCCTTTGCTGTTTCAGCTTTTGTTATTAATTCTTCTTCATTGTCATCAGACCACGTACATAAAAATCTCAATTCATTCTCTCCGGAATCACTATGCTCTGTTGTATCTGCCATAACTCGTGGCAAACTGAAGGCACTCTTGCTAAGAACACATACACCATTTCCAGCGGGTTACGTTTGTGACGTCACTAAAACTTTGCCAGATCGGTTCATGATCGGAGAAAATTTGCGCGCTTTCCTGTCGCAAATGTGGCGCACATTTGGAGCTAAAAAATACTATTCAAAAGTTAAATTTAACACTTTGGTGTTCAGATATCATTTCTAACTACCCTTAACATCAATTTTCTGAGTTGCGGTACCCATTCAATCAAGAGGACCTTTAACTGAAATGTTCCTCCACGTATATGAGAAACAAGAAGGAGACTATTGTGACTTTGCATTACATTTTCTGGCGTCACCATAATGAAGATGAAAAACTATATGCCAGGGTTTGGAGCCTTAAATCAACCATGGCGGCTTTTTTGTCAACAAAAAGAAGGAGGAAACATGTTCAAGATAAACGTCAGGAGATCACCAGCCATATCTTCCGTCGTTGCACCGGACCTTCAGATGAAAGCCAAGCTACAAAAAAACGAAAAAGAAGAACCCCACGAAGACTAAACTACCTCAAAACCTAAGTGATCGTGGCTTTTCTGTGTTATTGAAGAAAATAAAGTGATGATTATTTGAAATAAGAAGTGTTTGATTGTTGTTTATTGATATGATACTTAGCCTTTTGCTCTAAAATAACACTAACACATGCAAGGATATTTTATGTCATGTACATAATAGACCACAGACTTGAAGTGTGTGATAGGAGAAAGGACCACCTTTATCCCTTCTGTCAACATGCTTCGCCACTGCGAGCACACACACAGTGAAACTAGTTTGGCGCTTATCTGAGAGGCTATTTTTAGGAGGCTCCAATTTATGACAGTAATTTTTTTTCATGAATGTTATCAAGACACAGTTAACTTTATAATTTCCAGTTTTAACCCATTTGAGCTCTCACCCAGTTGAGGCTATATTTTTTTTCATAGCCTGTGGAATGCGAGACTGTACTTTTTTAATCCCCTGTGGAATGTCGGACCACACAACCATCTACATGTGTAGTAGCCTAAGTGCATCAACCCTCTCCAACCCTGGTCAACCAATCGCATGCCCCTCTTCAAGCCGCCCTCACCGCGAAATAACCAGAAATGCAAAATGAAACACAATTTAAACCTCCACTTTGTATCTTTATCAATTGCTAGTCCGTCAAAAACAAGAAAAAATATTTCCATGTATTGGTAAGCCAAACACATCCAAGTATAATAATAACCACAGAATCCTGCGTATATTCCAATTTCTCCTATGTCTGAAGCTTATCCGGAGTGGAGTATCCTACATGGGTATGGAGGATAAGGTTTTAATTGTAATCTTTCATTTGATTTGTCACTCGTTGGTTTCAAGTAGTAGAAAAACCAATGAGAGGTCATGGTGCATTTTATAAAATACCGACTCCTCCCACTTTCAAAATGGCATCGTTTTCAGTTTTTTGTCTCCCATCGAACTTCGATTTGGTGTGTATTTAGACATGCGAGAAAGAAAATCCAGTATGGGTGGCCCATCGGCGATAACGTTGGGATCACTCGTTGTTGGATTTTCATGTTTTCACTCTGCACAGCCTCACAAAAAAACATGAAAATCCAACAACTTGTAATCCCGACATTATCCTCAAGAGGCTACCCATACTGGATTATCTATATCTCAAACTCAGAAATATTTCTCCCTGGATTTTCTTGAAACTATCTTCAGAAGAGACTGGGACTCCCAGCGCAGTGGCATTTTCGTTGCTGTAAATGATAATCTCATCTGTTTGGAATCATAACCCGACCCTGCCAGGGACAAACATAATATTTTATGGTATCAAAAATCTTCCTGTTGGGGCCTTCTGCCGCCAACTCTCTCAGGTGAAAGAAAATCCCCAACAACTCCATATGTGACGCTCTAGAATGTCAACTCCCAATAGCCATATGTTCCTTACTGGTGATTTCAACCTTCCTGACATAGACTGGAATTCCAACTCAATAAAACCAAATAGCCATCATCCCAAAATTTCCCAATAGTTCTTACACATAATAAATATTCATCATCTGGAACAGGAAGTTGACAAACCAACACAAATAGACAATGGTCTAAATCTTCTCTTGACAAACGCCCATGCCTAAGTAAACAGATCTGAAGAAATTCACAATATCAGTGACTAAGAATAGGTTTCATGGGAAACTGACTTAAACCCAAATAGAACTCCAAAGAAAACAAGAAATAAAGTCCTATTTTACGACGTACCAATTACGATGCATTAGGCGAAAATATGAATAATGTAACACTGCAACTTCTCTCCCAAAACCTGATCCGAGCACAGTCTACTGAAGAACTATGGAACTTCTTCAACGATACCATATAGTCTGCGTTTTAAATGCACATCTCCCAAAAACAAATTAAATCAAATGCAAACCTACCCTTGATCACTAGGGCTCAATAAATAATTGTGAAGAAGTACAGGTACCATAACAAAAGTAGAGATCTTCATCTGACCATAAGTGGAAAAGAAAATCAGACAAGCCTATGACAAGTGCGCCAGAAATATTATAACCCCTTCCTCTACACCAACTCTAATTTTGTTACTGAACAGAAAGAAAAACTGGTCATACATCCGTAGTCCAAGACACAAATTTATAGGAGTTGCCCCTCTAAGAGAAAGGTACCTGTCAGTAACAGACAGCAAAAAGAATACAGAAACGTTAAATAATCAGTTTTATTCAGTTTCCAACAAACAAAAAGACCAGACCCACAAACTTGCAAGCCTTGGACTAGACAATTATATTTCCTACCTGGATGCAATATTACCACCCAAGGAGTTGACAAATTTTGTCATAATGCAAATCCCGCAAAGCATCTGGCCCGGAAGAGATACTCACCACATTTTTAAAGACCCACAAAGTGAAATTGCTCTAGCCTTACAACTCATTTTTCCAAAGTTTACTGGACTCCAGCATCCCCCTTTAGCCTGCAAAAAAAGCAAACATTCCTTGAATATTAAAAAAGTGAAGGATCAAAACCCAATAACTTAAGAACCATATCCCTCACCTGTATTTGCGCCACAATCATCGAAAGCATAATAGTTAGCAAAATGGCGATGTACCTTGAGAGTCAGAATACTCTTTACAAATGGCAACACAGTTTTAGCGAACGTAGATCATACGAGACCCCAACTACATACTTTTGTCACAAGATATCCCAAAGCATGAACAACAGCAAACAGATCGACGTAACCATAGTGGATTTCGAGAAAGTTCCCAATCTCCATTACCCGCCCCCCCCCCCCAAGATCAAACATTAAGGTATTACAAGTAAGACATATTATTGGGCAGCCGATTTCGTAGAAAATATGACACAAAAAGGTTTGGTAAGTGGCAAAATCTTCCAGTTGAATCTGGCATCGTCAAAGTAATGTTCTCTGTCCCATCTTGTTCTTATTCTATAGATATATACGACCTCCTTAACAAGACAGCATCAACAGTCAAACATTGTGCTGATGACTGACTCCTCTATTGAAAAATCTCTTCTACTGCTGGTTCAGTCATCCTTAAGGCCTCACATCCCCCGCAAACTGGGAGTCCGCCTGGTTTATCGGAAATTCCATACCGCTAAATGTAACATACTCCGTATTACGAAATCAAAATCCCCATTCCACCTCAATTACGAAATCACATTCTAGAATCCGTCAAGCAAGCAAATTACTCACGTGTAACCATAAACTCTGACCTTTCCTGGACTCTTTACATTGACAACATTGCAAGAAAAGCTACTCGTACCCTGGGCCTCATCTGACGAGACATGAAAAACGTACCACATGATACCAAAACGTACCCTAGCCTACAAAGCCACGGTATTACAACACCAGCAGTGTAGGAGAAATGCTCCAAGAGCTGACCTAGCCCACCGAAACCCATCGATCACACATACGTCTTAGTATGATGGACAAGATAGTTTTTAACCTTTTTGCCATCTCTCCTGCAGATTATCTCGTACTCAATAACCCCCCCCCCCAAACTCCGAAGCAATCATACACACACTCTCATACACTGCGCCACTTCTAGAGATTCTTTCAATTGCAGCTTTTCCCCGCACAGTATTCCAGAGTGGAATAGTGTTATGACCATGCTCTGTCTTGTATTTCTAGTTTACTGGTCTCTGGGAAAAAGCTGCGGTCAAAATTTAGGCGGAAAGAAATAGTTTTGAGAAAACAGGAAGTCTGTTTTCGCACACAGATATACGTTAAAGAGAAAGAACGAATATCAGTAGATTCTAAATTTTGAATCTACGAGGCCGTTTGCGGGCGAATTGATTACAAAATCATGAATCTTGCGATATAAGTCTATTCTCTGACTCAGCATCAGACGTGTTGACCTATTAAAAGCCAAAGAAATTCTATAAATGACTACATCAGAACAAAATAGTAGATTGCGGCACGTCACGACTTGAGCGATGGATTGGCAATAACTTATGTGTAACGAAAATAAAATATTACATAAGCATCTTATGTTAAATCGACATAGGGCATTACAAAGCTATGCAAGACAGCGCAGCGCACCGCAGTTTATCCATCCATCCATCCATCCATCCGTCCGTCCGTCCGTCCGTCCGTCCGTCCATCTATCTATCTATCTATCTATCTATCTATCTATCTATCTATCTATCTATCTATCTATCTATCTATCTATCTATCTATCTATCTATCTATCTATCTATCTATCTATTTTTGCCAGGTCCACCAGCTCCCAATCGCTTTCAGAAAGCACTTTGAACCAACACAAAGCATTCTTACAACTTTTGGTCAAGGAAACAAGATGATTATTTTTGCCCAAATGCGCATCGAAGAAAGTTGTTGACTTCGACCAATTCCAGATCTTTCGATTTAGGACCAGACATAGAATAATTTTTATTTGAACTGGATCGCTCTATAATACATGTAAATGACTAATCGGGGGATTCTCCAAAACATGCAGTGACGCACACACACCATATATGTATATATATATATAAACACACAGGACAAACAGAAGCTACCAATGCACACATATAGTTCTGATACATACTCCTAATAAAACAATCAATGATGTTATAGATACCATTATTACAAGACAAGCCAAAATGGTTAACAATAATACTAACCGACAGGAGAGTTCTTAAAATTGTAATTGAAACAATTTTATGTGAGGCAACAACTGACTGATTTTAACTGACTGCTTACACGATACAGAAATATACATATATAATATATATATATATATATATATATATATATATATGAAACTTCCTGCATATATTTATGTATGTATTAATGAAGGGCATCACAAATTCATATCTTAAGGGGAATAGATAATTCGTTGCCATCAAAGAGAAGATGCATACTCGTATTTAAGTAAAAGGTCTTTTAGTTCGCAATTTGAGTCTGGGACTATTATGTTTCAAACGAGTGGTGTTTTTTGCGGTCAGCGGTCAAACGATTGAAAACTTACAATATTCTCGTTTTGTTATTCTTCCTCACTTGTATTGTTGTTTGTTCTGTTGTTGGCACAGTGGGTCACAAAAGTAAGAGATCATTAATAATAATTATAGATATTGGACTGTTATAATCGTCATTATCACCAAGTGAAAACAACGCCAAGCCAATTATAAATTGACCCAATACGTTGCCATGGTAGTCAAAGAATCTAGCTTAACTGGCCAATGACATAAACGAGCAAAGGAAGATGTTGCAATAGGATACGACGTTATTGTTAGTCGGGTATCATATCGCGGCCGCTCCCGGGAAAGGGATATCAGACCTCGCTGTAGTGTCGAGCACGTCCACACCAACCACCAGCTGACTGGGCCAATAATATATGTAGTCCTTACATTTTTTGGACATTTCACAATTCATTGGAAGGACAAATTTTCCCGGGGAGTTAATTCAGATCCTGGGACATAATGTCGGATGGTGAAAACGCAGATCCACCGGCACAAACAGAACCAGACGTAGAAGCCGGGGTATGTATCGTTTAACCTGTCTGTCCACGCCCTTCCGCCACTTACTTCACTCCTGACCATGTCATGTGTCCACTTTTGCACACTGTTGTTTTTGTTTGTTTAATATTGGCATTAATCATTATGCAAAGGACATGAATCATTTTTGGAAAAATACAGATATTTAATCTGATCGGTAGTTCTTGATGATTTTTGCTCCTTTGAACACATGACAGCGATTTCAATGACACTCGGATCACGTAACGCATCACCTAGCTGGAGTCACGGTAAAAACGATTCGGGGATAAAATATTTAGACAGGGTGCTCTTCCTGGACCACATATACACTTGACAAATACATTACGTTTTTTTTAAAAAAAGTCGCAGTCTGTTTTCGTAGCTGTACAGTTGCCGCGCCCTTTGTAAGCAATGATTGAAACGGAGAGTGCGTATCATTTCTCTATGCACTGTCATTTTCGGGTCAGAAGAAAGCTCGTATTAAATGGCATGAGTAGAACTGGCAACAGAAGGGCGAGTCTCTCCTCCGTATGACACATACTGATCAATTTATAGACAACTGAAATATATTATTATCGGTTGATAATAATATTTTTGTCCCATGACAAGATTAAATGGATGCAAAGCCATCTGTGAGCGTCGGAGAGCATCATGTCACGAGGAATTTAATTATGGTGTCCCGTTTCGTTTTGAAATACAGCGAAATCTGGTGACATACAAGGGATTAGCAGTATATATTTATATGTGGTGAACAACTGCATTTGTTCATGTGATTATACAGTCTATTTGTTCCTCTGAATAAATTGAATTGATGTTTTGATTAAATAAATTTGTTCTAATGATCAAATCGATTTAATCAGATGAACAAATATACTCTTATTTGATCACATGAACAAATATATTTGTTCAGATGATTAAATCGATTTTGTCCGAAGAATAAATAGGTGGGATTTGATCATCTAATAAAATCTAATTGTTCTTCCGATCAAATTGATTTGATCGTCTCAACAAATATCCCCCAGCTTAATTAAATTTACGTTCCCTGTTTGATTTGTTCCGTGCATTAAATTATTATTCTTTGGAACAAATCACTTCCCGCCAATATTTGATCCGCGCAACAAATAATACACAACCCACCGGAAGTGACGGGCCGCATATCGGACGGAGTAATTATGATCTGGTAGTGGAAAAACTTCTATTTATTAAGCGGATTAAATAGATTTGATCAAAAGAAGAAATTGATTTGGTCAGGTGGATAAATCGGGATATACCTCAGTCTATTGGATAAATCGGGATATACCTCAGTCTATTTGATCAGAAAAACAAATCGATTTAGTCATCTGAATAAATGCATTTATTCATGTGATCTAATTCATTTTATTTGTTCCGCTGAGCAAATCTATTTGATCTTCTGATTAAATCAGTTTGTTTTTCTCATCAAACCAATTTGATCAGAAGAAAAAATATACTGTATTTGATCAGATGAACAAATACATTTGCTCATCAGGTCAAATCGATTTGACCATGTCATTAAAAATTTATTCTCCTGATTAAATATTCATTCATCTGATCAAATATTTGTTCATAAGAATAAATTTATTTGTTCTTCTAGTCAAATATTTGATCATCTGAAAAAATACTGAAAACAAAACAAGAAATGGCGTTCCATAATATATATATATACATATATATATATATATATATATATATATATATATATATATATATATATATATATATATTATAATTTTAATTTGCCAGTTTTAACAAAACTATTTATTTTACTATGGTAAAAATAGGCTTATTACATGTGTTAATATAATTTAAGTGAAAAATTAATGTGTTGCTCTCTATATTAGAATTAGAATTTGTACACAGCCTGCAAAACATACATTTGTTTTCAATTCATTGATTATGTCAAGCTTTCCGTTTCTGTCCATATTGTTCTTACCCCCACTCTCCATGACACCATATATTTATATATATATATATATATATAAATATTTATATATATATATATATATATATATATATATATATATATATATATATATATATATATATATATATGTATATATGTGTGTGTGTATGTGTGTGTGTGTGTGTGTGTGTGTGTATAAGCCATGTCGGTGTATCTGCATCAAGCAGTACAAAAATTCCCCTAAGAGTCAATAGAAAAATGTTCAGATGAATTTTCGGGTGAATCAAGTCTTTTTGCATCCAAGACTTCAAATTAGATACTTTGTGTGTTCTTGATCTTAGAATAAATTATCCGCTTTTCTCTACGCGCTTGGGTAAAAAAATTGAATCTTGGATCACTTTAGCAATTCAGGCAACCCAAACTGTGGATGGGAGCATTAGAGAAATTGTTGGGCAGTACGTATAAGAGAGAAATATATGCTGAGTTGTTTGAACATCTGAAATAAAAACAAAAACAAAAAACAAAAACAAAAAACAAAACCAAAAAAAAAAAACCGCCAAAACCCCCCAAAAAACAAACAAACGAACAAACAAACAAACAAACGAAAAACAAACAGACAACAGTTTATTCTTTCAACAAATCCTAAATGTGACAAATCTTTATACGGAAATAAGTATTGCGCGACATCAAACTTTTTTCGTCGCAATTTTCTTTATAGATTACCCTTAGTGACCTTTAAATTAACCCTTTCCCTTTGAATTTAAAGTCAGCAGCCTTCCTTGCCGTGAGTCTTGTTATCTTGACAGGTCTCATTTACAATTCTTATGCATATTGTTTTTCATTATTGTTGAAGCTAGTTGAAAAAAGCAGACAACGTTTGACCAGCAGCCGCTTTTGGCTATTTCAAGGCGGGGGTGGGGGTGGGGTGGGGGGAGTTAAACATGGGCGTGGTGACGGCATGTGAATGGCAACGATTACACACGGTGTAATTTGAAACCAAGCGAAAGCTGGTCAACACTGTGGTCTTGCAATAATGTGGACTTCTGAACTGTAACTGTACCGTAGAAATATAGCAAAGCATAAGATTAATCGAAACTAAATGCCGGTAATTTATGGCTACTACATCGTTTTAGTAAATCCATGAACAAAAATAATATCACCAGCGCTTGTAAGTTTACGCAGTTCTATGTTTTATTAGGAGTTTAATATAACAAAACGTTCACAAGAATGACAGTTGGCGCCCATAAGCTTCTTATTTGAAGTGGCAGTCTCAAATAGGCACATCACTTTGAGGCTTTTTAATCTACTTAAACCTCTCCGGACAATGTAAAGTATTAATTTCTCAAGACTGAAAAGGCTTAATTTATTATTCCGTTTGCAAGATTTTTTTTTATTATTCTCGTGATATTTAAACAAAGATCAGTGTCGGGCAGTCCGTTTTCCGAAAGTATAAAAACGAAGGACACGATCTGCCTCTCCTCTTTACCGTGTGGCCTTAATGTGGTGTTAATTTGGACCCTTGCATAAACTGACGGCCCATGGAGCAGGCCAGGACGACATTCACCAAATAAGGTTCATGTATGAACAATATGTGTAAACATTTTCAGTGAAGACCATTCTTTTGTCCGAAACGTCATGTTTATAAATCTTATGACACATTTGACAAAGACCGGATGATATCAAAATATATAAAGCGCTTAGCAAGCTGTCCGTGCGAACCGATACTAAAGTGTTGTTAGCCGTGATTCATGTTTTGCAGAAGTCGCCGATTTGACATTTACAGCTTTAGGATGTGGACTGCAACCTTTCGCGAATGTTATGTGCCTGCGCTTCTCCCTTTGTCCCAAGCCCGACTCTAGGGGGATACACCACATTATGTGACTAACATTGCAAGCACAATGTGTGTAGCAAAGACTAGATGCAACAACAGCAAAAACCAATACTACTACTACTACTACTACTACTACTACTACTACTACTACTACTACTACTACTACTACTACTACTACTACTACTACTACTACTACTACTACTACTACTACTAATAATAATAATAATAAGTTGATCCAAAATAGAAAATAGATCCAAAGCCCATCGCCATTTAAGTCTCTGTTGCTTTTGTCGCCTCGATCAAACCCCCCCCCCCCAATTTTTTATAAAGCACAAACCTGTTTGCATTTGAGACAAACACGATCGTTGATGTTGTTTTATTGCTAGCTTTTTTGTCTACAAAGCTCAAAAAGACCGCTAAAATCATCGCCATCTTGTAAACAATCACAGGATAGATTTTAAGAGCTCAATAGTTAAGACACCTTTGAAATACTTATTTTACTTATGCCTTCACATAGGATCATTAAATGATGATATGATCCACAAGACTTAGAATAGCCTGCATTTTGGTACACATTAAATCAGTTGCAAACTGTCACGTCCTATAGCAATGATGAGCTTATTTTTATTTCATAACCTCCAATCTAAAATGCAATCCAGACATGAAAAAAGGCTGACTGCGGAGGAATGACACAATTCACTGTAATACTACTTTAAAGACGTTTTGTCGTCAAATATATATGTTGGAATATTTGTGCACAGATGAAGGTTTTTTTAGCTTTATGGTTCAAAAGCTATCAAAAGACATTGTTACCTCCGAAACTAGACATTCTCGACTTCAGTTTGCTTGTCTTACCATATTTTGACTGCCAAAGTGAAACGGTGGCGTCTTTAAGTTTTCTTCGGCAAGTGGTTTTATCTTGTGTCATTTTGGCAGTAGAATTTAAATAAGAGCGATTTTGCAATGAATAACAATAATTTAAAATACCAATAATTCTATGAGAAAGTAATAGTTTAACCAACTGTTGTCGCTGACTTTTGATCGATATTATTTTAATTTTGTAACTAACCTCTTTAAAGATTATGTTAAACAATCGTTGCTGATTCATCCAAAGACAGAGAACATATGAATGATGTCACCACGAACCCAAGCGTATAGGTGCCTACCAAGCTTTTAAACTTTGGCCTCTGTGGTTAAGACAAAATAACACAAATTCTAAATAGCCGATATTTTCAACACGCGCAACATATATGATACGCACTGCCAACATAATTTACGTCTTCTGCGGTGACAAGTTTCATTGCAACTCTTGAAATTAAAATTCAATTCGTGTGCATTCTATCAACATGCGCGATACCATACATGCGAGTCTCCAGTTGCTTGTATCCAGCCATTGCTACTTTGCTCCAGACAGAATACGGGACTGATCGAGGTTCATTAGCAAAACTACTGCGATCATATACCATACCCTCATTTACCAAGGAGGCATGAATTTACAGAAATAGGACATTGCCCGGGATATGATGTAATGCAGTGAAAACTCGTTATAATGACATCATCTGTTCCTTGAAAAAAAAGTCAGATAGCTAAATATCTCAGATAAATGAATCAAATAACCAACAAAATGAACTTTTTCCCATGAAAATTTATGTCACTATATCTAATATGCCGGCTATTTGAGTCGTTAAAAGGAGGTTTCACTGTGGTAGCAGTAGTTGTGACAATGGCCCTGCATTTTAATATCAATGCAGGTGAACAGTCCTACCAGCATTTATCTGAGTTAAATCTCAAACGGATCGTTGTTTTGGTCAGAGACGTCTCTAAGGAAATTGAAGAAAACGGGGGTGGGGGATGGGTGGCGTGAGGAAAATCTGGCAGTCCTCAAAAAACCGTTCGAATTTTCAGTGTAAAGTGCAAGATCTTTTCAAATGCTGCCCCTGTTTGCTATTTAGAAGCACACATGTCAACTTTGTGTTTTTCAAATAACGCCTCTACTCTGTGCTATATGTAAGCGTTTAGAATTTGCTAGGTCAAAACCCCTATTGGGACACCTCTCTTGTTTACATTGTTTACACAGTGTGAAACTTCAAAGAAGGATTTCCGATAATTTGATGGACAATCTTGAGTGCCGTTTAGTTACGGTAATTTGTCTGTGAAGCTTAGTTGTATTAATATAGTGTTACAGTAACCATAGTGACATGGTAATTCTTGAATGCGCGCCATGATATCAAACCTTTGCGCGTGTGCTTGACCTAAGCATGTAATTATTGTAATTGGAATAAAGTTATGGCACACTGTATGAATTGTATTTTCGAAGAAGAGAATAGAGACAGGCTGCACGAAACGTAAAAACCTGTAGCAGTGTGAGCATGCAGGAATGTACATTTGTGGAAAATGACACCAGACAGTGGACAAACAAGTCTCCAGGATCTACTACCATGATGCCGTTCTTCTGAGCATGCTCAGTATTGTCAGCCCTTTTTGTTCCCTTGAGCTCGGTTACATCATGGTAGTACCACCAGATTGAGGAGACTGGGGCCATATATAGTGGATCATATGATATTTGGCTGGAATCCTGAAAGCTGTTTGATGGCATTTTAAATTGCAAATCTAAACTTGGAAGTGAAATCAACGTGTATTATGACAGTAAATCATGCCAGATGTTTCCACAAATTATATAACAGAAAGGAATATCTTGGTCCTGCTTTGCTGGTTTCAAAGTTCAAACCCATACAATACTATCTGCATGTGAGGAGGAGCAAGATTAGAAATAATGGTGCATGAAGGCTGTTTTTTTGAGAGAGTACACAGGAACACTTCGCAGGGTTCTTGCTGACAAATTTACGTAAATATTCGTTTAGCTGCGCCCGATGCGTAATGCATTGTGAAGGAGTGACAAGCACTTCTTCCTCCAATTTGCAACTAAATTGATATTACACAGCTGATACTTTTGCTGTTTGTCCACACATATCAAAGATGATAAAGACAAAATATATTATAAAACGACAAATAACTCACAATTCAAAGAAAAAAGTGAAAAAAAACCGCACATGAATCAACACTTTTGGCTTTTGAATCATTTCCAGCTACCCTCTGCAAAAAATTAGGTCGCAGACAAGTGTGTGAGAGTTTCAAACTTGCCAATATGCTTCCAACCTCCTCGACGCACCCGCATTCATAAAGCAGAAGTTCCAATTGTGGCCATCCGCATTTCTGTTGGCACTGGGCCAAGAAAACCTTAATTGGTACAAAGAAAGGGGTACATGTAGCCGACCTATATTTACCAACATAGAATTACCTAGCATCTCTCCAGCTTTTGTGTTCATATTGGCGTTTTTTTCCTAAGTCAAAATTAAAAAGAAAAAGGAAATATGGAAGGAAGTTTGTAAAAGAAACCAGCTCAGTAGTTGCCGAATTTGTTCAGAGAAGGGGAGTTAGATTAGTAGATAGATGTACAAATTCTTTCAAACGTTTCACGTCGGACCCTCACCAACTTAACTCAGTACCACAACTATCAAATAGTATGATAAAAGATCATCCTATTATACCACTTCTTTCAACTCTGATTTATATAATAACTTTGTTAGTTTTGATGGTAAAAACCATGTAAATTTGCGAGACTATAACACGAATGGATGGCTACACAATGGCCATACATTATCATGTTTTGGATGCTAAACTACTGCAATATCCTGACCATCCCGGTATTTTGCCATCATTAGCCAGGTAAAATCCAAGAGATATGATGAGGGTCAACTGACAAATTCCTGTCATAAAACATGGATTATCGTGACAAATACTGAACAAGACAGAATACAGTGTGCACACTGCAGTTGTAAAAGAGGCATGAATGGTTGCTGCATGCATGTCGTTCCACAATACTCTTTGATCTTATATCATGAAGGTGCCATTCTATCTTCAAAATAATGTGAATGGGCGAGATAAGGTCCTGAAACTATTGATGCACAGCCAGATACGAAGCCACAAATAAGTGCAACTCCAATATCACTATCAAACACAAACATTGAGGAAGCCCACATTCCCGTCTCTCCAAATAAACCTATCCACAACCTGCATTTCTCAAGATTTGTTTTAGAGTTTTGGAAGGGAAAAAATCAACGTCATGCGTGTAATCTCTATCTTTGTATCGGGAATCAGTGTTACATGTATCCCACCAACACCGTTTCCCTGGCAATGCTGCTGGCGAAACGTGAAGTTGGTCGGTATTTATGTGAAATATGCGAGGGAAGTTGCTGATTATTGGAAGCAATTGCATTATTTGCTACAAAACTTAACAACTGACCAAGTGAATGTGATTTTCGTTCAGGGTTTTCTATGTACAGACATGTATGTAATGTGTATGTAATGGTCAGCAGAATGTGTCTGCACTAAAAATGAGACTTAAAGTTGTGGTATAAACACAAGTGTTCTGTGTTAAAATGTTTGTGTTTTTTAAATAAAATTTTGGATATTTCTTAAAAAGAAGTCAGAATAAAACGCTCAAATATATGCTATTATAAACTAAACACACATTTCTGTAAATATATATCGGATATTTCATAATTATATCTGTTTGTTAACGACTTTGATAGAAAAAAATAGAAAATGATTGTTTTCGTAAAACTGATAAAGTTTGTAAGACTCTTCATTTTTGATATGTGTTTAATAAACTTTGATTAATTCTTTAAAAAATCCCTGATATGTTTTTGCTCGAGGTTTTTTAGAGTAAATTAGTTGTTACTTGACTAAATTCACAAAATTCATTTTATAGCAATATCCGTATGAAACGGACACTTTAGAGCTGATACCTATTGTCAATGATTAATCTCCAATGGTCTATTGACCAACATGTTAACACTAAAATTTCCTTTCTCAATGTCTTCAGCTTGAATTGGGACAGGAACTACTAAACCTGTGTATTACTAAACACATAGTACACAACATAGATGTCTGTCAAAATTTCCCAAAATCTCGAAATGAACTATATAAACGCGACCGGACACAGGCTTAATCTTTGGGACTATAACTCTAAATAATAGGTAAAATGTTATATCAGAGCTGTCTGTTGTATATACACGAATATCAAGGTCCAGTGTGAAACCCTTCGGTGGTGGAGAGTCTATATTTATATATATATATATATATATATATATATATATATATATATATATATATATATATATATATATGTATATATATATGTATATATATATATATATATATATATATATATATATATATATATATATATATATATATATATATATATATACATCTTTATCCCTTACATGTATGTCTGCGATCGTCAACGTCATTTCTAGCAAATTATTGTATACGTTATTTAAAGAGGAACGCATCATTCGTGTCGGATTATTCGACGTCAGCGTCATAATTGTAAGCGCATATTGCTGTTCCAAGATGATAAGGCAATTGAGAATTTATCGGAAATGATCACCGAAGCTTAAAAATTCAATTGATTACTATGCAACATGTAATTTTCGTTGGACAACACTACAATCACTGAAACTCAGTATTCATGGAAAATGATGTGTCCTAATGCCATACTATAGCTAATAGCATATACTATTCAATACTTTACAATTAGTGACTAGAACGTGCGTTTTTACTTTGCATTTGTTTCCAATACATTGCTGTTTATCCATTTATGAAACATACTTATACAAATAATGAAGCATCTTTATATCCTGACAGTGAGGCCCATTTTCTGTTACCAGGAAGATTATTCAAGGGGCATTGCAGGTGTCGTCATAAATGCAGGCTATGTCTGAAAGTCAGACAGGGTGACTATTTTTTTTCAAAGTCCAAGAGATACAAACACAACTTATGATTAAGGCTGAATCATCAAGTGGGGTTGGGGTGGGGGTGGGGTTATTATCCAGTTAAAATCTCAGCATGGATGGTGAGTAGGTTTTATATCAAGCTACTTCCTTGCCGTGTCAAACTGTCGAGAGCATTGCAGACAGAGCGCCTTCATTACAATGGCCACCTATAGTTGAGTCACTTTTGCACAAAGAAAGTCACCCACCAGAAACATAAGTTGTCCTTTAAGCAGCAGTTGTGTACTGAAAAGCTGGAAACATACAATGAGTGGTATAGTACGCGCACACAAGCTGTCCAAGTCATAGTCTGATGATATCATTCACCAGGATCGCATGGGACAATTATAATTACAAAACCTGTTCTTCTAGTGTTTAGCAAGCACCTGTCTGGTAGAAACGCCCAGTCGAGAGTGTCCAGTTTAGTCTACACTGCAAGCCAAGACCAAGCTGGTGAAAATGAAACTGCACTTGCATACATTTCTCTGCACATCCAGGCACAAAGTCATTTACTACCGCTTCAGCCATGCCTAAAATAACCAGCGGTTTTTTTCTGACAGATTTTTGGATGGATAATTTTATAGTATTTTAAGTATACAAACCGTAGCTAGGCATCGTACAATTCAAAACATCCATGGTGTAGCATATCACGAAATATCTGAAAAACTATTTTATGGGTGGGCAGTTAAATTATCTTGGTCTAATACAGGAATAACAATTTCAAGCAGGAAAGAAATAGCTCAAATTTCAGCATTCCTCTCTCTTGTGAAATACATAAACCTGAAATAGTGGCTTGTGATCTGGCATAAAAATAATATTTTGAGAAGTAGTAAGGGAAGCACACTGAGGTGATCAAATTTACTGCAGGGTATGTTAGACGGCTTACTGTTGTCTAAAGTGACAATTAAAATCCAAAAGAAACGGTGATTACAGATCTTGTTCCCATACTAAACTCCTACAGAGCATATACAGTGATGCAGTATCTAACACAAACACAGTGAATGGCGAAACAAGTCAATATGCTTTTAATTCCATGCACCTGAGTTAGAAAGTTTCAATGACTGAAGTAGGAAGCTTTCCAAGATACTTGATGTGCGAGGTTCCCATGACACTAAGTGCAGCAGGTTCCAATGATACCTGATGTCGGAGGTTCCCATGGGACCTGGTGTAGGAGGTTCCCGTGAAACCTATTGTAGTAGCTTATAGTGATACATCATAAAGGAGATAACAGTTATATCTGATGTAGGAGGTTCCCATGATGTTTGCATGACAGCAGATGTAGGAGCTGCAAAAAACAAAAACAAAAACAAAAACAAAAAACAAAAAAAAAAAAAAAACAAAAACAAAAACAAAAAAAAAAAAAAAAACAAAAGAAAAAAGAAAAAAAAAAGCCATGCACTGTGGAATGTTGTTGAGCGCTTCCAGACTGTTATAATTTATGTAGGAGACTTTGATCTTTGGCGTGTTATTGAGCAGTTTGTTTCTAAAAGTGGCTTTGAAGATGCAGTATTTCAGGCTGGTCTGTCTGCGTAAAATAGCGTGAGAGACCCTGGCACTCAAGCGACACAACATGGCCTAGACCAGACAAAGCACTCAACACCTGTTTTAGACAGTTTTGTAGAAGGTAGATTCTTATACCAAATGTCACATTTGGAGCACCATCTGCCCGTCTTGATGCAAGGTGTAAGTTCAGAATCCCAATCGTTTAGTATCTTATGCAATGAGGCGTTGTCATAGACATTCTGCAAAAGTATAGAGAATTCAGACTGCAACTTTCTAATGGTCCACAGGGGAAACAGCACCAAAATGAATGATGAAACTTGACACGGTAGATTGTCAACTTTTGTCCCGCGCATTGATTAACAGAATTTTGATGCCAGACTGTCTTGCTTGAAAAGCATATTGCCTCTCATCTTTCCATACAACAAACAAAACTGCTTGATATGGATAATTCTATGTTGAAACTCACAATAGTCTAGTCATCCAGGTGCCAAGGTCTTGATTTTGAGAAGAAGCAATTTAGTACAAAAAGGGTAATCACACATTTACAAGGCTTGATTCACATACCGGACAACACACACACTAGGAAAGAACAATCATTTTCAATGGAATAAAACAGTTTGCTGTCAATAAATCTGACTATGACCAATAGTATCTAAACATTCTGAAATTTGTCATCTGTGGCTCAGATTGCCCTCAAAATCGACTAGCTTGACAGGTGTCTTCAGCAAGAAAGCATATGAAGGTTTTATAAAAGACAGACTAGAAACTAGCCTAAAAAGTTATTACATTAATACCAGTACATGCTTATAAATTAAAGATTCATGCTAATGGTTGAAAATAATCTTAAGGGGAACAGCCGCTAAGCTGGCTATAGCAAAAATAACGCTTTTTTTTCAGGGCGGTGGTCTTGTAGACCTTGACGAAGAGCTGACATATTATATATAATATCTTATATTATATTTTTCATGTTTTTATGCAGCCTTTACAACTGTCGTAATGTTACATCGGCAACAAAATGTGTGTATGGAACTGTTGAGGACATTGATTCGCCTTTTGTTTGAAAACATATCATAACTAAGGGCGCATTACAAACTTCTGGGCCCGTGCACACTTCATTTATTGACGATTATTTATCTTTTCCAATAATTTGGATAGGACTCTTTCGACTTATTTTCTCATCCAAACTACTAGGCGAGCGGCCAACTCCCAAAAAAAGCTACATTTTAGGAGTTTAATTACCCCATCGTACAGAAATATACATATCCTAACTTTATCTTTAGCTTCTGGAGATAATATTTCGGCATGTTGTCCTTACTTCTGGTTGTTTTAAGGGGAAGAAAACAAAGCATACATACAAGTACATATTTACTCTCACGAGTTCACATTTTCTGTATACTCCCTCGGAGTTTTCCTGTGTGATGTGAAAGCAATTAGATGAGCGGTTTTAGAGTAGAAGATTTTTAAAGATTTGTCCCCCCCCCCAAAGAACAAAGATAATTATCATAAAGATATAAAAAATCACTGGAGCGTAAAACATGGTAGAGACCCACCCAAGGCACATCCCTACTAAGTTTGAAGTGGATCTGGCTGACGTTTTGTTTTAGAAGAAGTCGAAAATAGAAATGTTGACGGACGATGCACGGACAACGGACGCAAAACCATAAGATAAGCTCAGCTGACTGACAAATCAGCTGAGCTTTATAATAAAAAAGTAGAAGGAGCAGAATCACAGCATCACCTGGTGTGTAAATAAAGCTGTTGGGAAGCATCCCTATGTAACCTCGAAGCATGCAAGCAATTGATGATGCGGTTTCAGTGAAAAAAAATGCCAAAAAGGAGGAAAGAAATGTAAACAAGATAAAAATCCCTGGAGAGTAATCATTTGGGCAAACATGGAAGAAACCTCCCAAGGTATATCCCCACCAGGTTTTAAGTGAATCTAGGTGAAGGTTTTGGAGAAGACGAAAATATGAACTCCTTTTGTAATTCCGATCGACAAACATAATAGTCAAAAGGAATGTATAAATAAACTGACAAGTATCGATATTAAAAAAAGTTGAAAATCCGGAATAAAGAACATGACCACCTAGTGGACAACTGTGTTTGACCCTTCCACAAGGTATATTTCCAGTAAACTTCAGACCAATTTAAGTGACTACCTTAAAGAAGTCGGAAATAGTAAAACCACACAAAAATCCGTTTAAAAAGTATAAAAACGCAAGTTCAACTAAATAAAAGGATTCTCAGAAGTGTGCCTATCCAATTTCGAATCAATTGGCAAAGCAGTTTCAGAGTAGATGAATTTTTAAAGATTTTTTTTCAAAGCATGAACCCCCCAAAATCCTTTCAAAAATCTAAATATCACTGGAGCATGAACCTTTAAACAAATGTGGTTGAAACTGATCAAAAGTCCTCGCTACATTCGACGTGCACGATTTTTCACAAGTCGAAAATGTGAATTCAGGACGGACGGATGACGGACCATCCTATAAACTCAGCTGATTGACATGTCAGCAGAGCTGAACAGAAAAGTAATGAGCCCGTTATCGGCTGACCTTCAACTTATATAGAAAGTCCTACCCTACTCTAGGGGTACTCAGAAGTGTTTCAACGCAATTTTGAGGCAACTAGCAATGCGGTTTATAGAGAAAAGGATATTTTATGATTTTGCCATTAAAAAGGGGGAAATATTATAAAAATCTAAAAGCTAGTGATGGTTTCGAAGAAGTCAACAAAATAAACAACCATTGTAATTCCCATTGACTTAGACTATAACCAACAGTAGTGCATGCATTAACTGATAAAAACTCAAATTGAAAATTTTGTCAAGGGTCAATAGCATCACCACCTAGTTTAACATATTGCTTCTCCCTTCCAGGAGGTAGATTTCCACCAAGTTTCAGAAAAATTTTTGTGACACTTCTGGAGAAGTAGAAAATAGCAGAAAAACACTCCAAATTGCAAAAAAAGAAAAAAGAAAAAAAAAAAAAAAAAGAAGAAGAAGAAGAAGAAAAAAAAAAAGGCGTGCCACCCGCTGAACAAATTCAGATTTACGAATCCCCATAGGTATCCCCTCGCAATTTCAAAGCAAGCGGCTAAGCGATTTTAGAGAAAATTATATTTTAAAGATCCCCCCCCCCAAGGGCGGATGAGAGTGGAAGGTCACACAAGGGTATATACGTGATTGATCACATATATGCATGCTAAAGGATGTAATTTTTGAGTGGCATACCCCACCATCCATTCTCTCGGTGACGGCTTGTTCTGTCCATTCTTTTGTGGCTCTGCTGTGCTAAATAATATGGCATATGCTATCACAATGTGCAATTTAAGTCATAAGAAAAGAGGAAGACAGGCTTTGTATGTAAATAATGATACGATACTGGAGTAAAAGAAGAGCACATGGTACTCGTTGCCTTTTCTACATTTTTTGACGACTTCAAATAAAATTGTCCCACATATAATTAAGCCTGATTTTTACATTTTAAGTTTCACATTGTAGCATTTATTACCTGTCTAGGAGCAAAGAAGCATTATATTAGTATGGAAAAATTAATTTAATGTATATTTGGTGAGGTGAAAGCAATATAGATATGATAGTTTGCAAGCAATAGCAGATGACACTTAAATGAACTATTTTGCCGAAAAAAGGGGATGTTTAAAGATGCCATTTCCATGGCAACCAAACACAGGTAACTGAGGCCAACCGGGCAAAATAATTTTAGGGGACCCTAAAGATAAATAAAAATCATGTCGCAGCTTTCTGTACGGTCGGGTAATTAAATTCTCCAAAATGGGTCTCTGGCCGCCGGCCTATACCTACAATGGTCATTCTGTTTTTGCAACAGAAATACCTGTCAATTTTTGATGTTTTTACTGTGCGAAACAGAGAGGTTTCCCGACTATGCTGATGATTATTCTTGAAATGACAAGCTGTCGCTGGTATGGGTGTGGCAACAAATTCGCGGACATACACTTCCGCCATACATGTTTCTAAGGCTTGCAAAATTAAAATTTTGGTGCCACTGTGATCATTGCTAGCCAGAGAAAACGGAATTGTTATTATGTGCGGTAAACATTGGCGTACACATGAGCCTAAAAGATGTTATACACAGATCTATAGGTAGGCATTTACCATCTCTCTCTCTCCTCTCTCTCTCTCTCTCTCTCTCTCTCTCCCTATATATATATATATATATATATATATATATATATATATATATATATATATATATATTCATATGGCAAAAAAAAACCTTATACAGGCTGTCACACGGAGAACCACACAAGTTTCATTTCACCGTCTTCGTGAAAGTATAAAGCGGAAAACTACAAGTTCTGAAAGCTATTATGTCGAACAATGACAGAACGCACATGTGTAAAAGAAACTGGTCAAATATTGCAGACATCTTGGAAACTGTTAAATTTTACACCTTGTGCATTGAAATGTATGAACGAAGCGGACCACCACAATTTGTAAAATTCATTAATAAATACTATCTGAGGAAACAAATTGACAAATTATCAGGATGGTCTTCCGTGGAAGTGGAAGGCTATGATGGCAATAAGTCACAGCAACATTATACGTCACATTCATGTTAGCTATCAGGATGTGCCGGCCGATGCCTGTATCACACAGGAAACATGTATTGCTCTTGCAAATATGACGCCCTGGAATTTTTTTCCAGAAAGGTGATATTAATATTCTTTAGATCTCCACTGAGGTTGAGATCATTAGTTTTGAAATAAAAATTTCTCTTATTTCTAGAAATGTGAGTGCCATCGATGGTTTACCTGTCTGTGCGCGCGCATCATAGCGGATGCTCATGGCCGTTTAGCAGCGACAGGACAAGCGATTTAAGCGGGAAATTGATATGAGTGTATCAGTCATGTGAATTGACCTTTAATTCCAAGTTGAAAAATGCTTTATCTTCGTTGCAGTCATTAGATCAGGTATAAAGCTTCTTGGACTGCTCTCTTTGTTGGATGTAAACAATCTACACCTGAGATTTAAATTAAACGAATAAAGAGACAACGCACAAATGCATAGTTACTTCAAGAGATCACAATAGATGGTATGCTCGCGGCACAGCGCATGCGCCAAATTTTTTGACGCGCAGTGCATTGTGGGCTTATTTGTGGTATGCGAGCGGTTATGGCGATACCTGTGGTACCTGTGACCACTATGAAATTACACAGGTAGCCATGAGAAGTTTAATTTGTTATTTGGCTGTGTGCTTTACAAATTATTCCTGAGGCAAACCACATAAATTTTATCCCTTGCCAACAAATAAAAACTAGGAAAACAATGGATACGAAGAATTTCCTGTCCTGGAAAGGACTAAAAATTGTGTAAATTCGTGCTCATGATCGCCTGACATTCCAGGACTGAAAATTGTGTAAAATCGTGCTCATGAACTCGTCATACTAAGTTTGCCGTCTTACTTTGAATGATGACATTTGCACATTGCGATCAGTCTATCTAGTTTACTTGAAATATATCCATTATAACCGGGTAACCCTGTCATCTGAATCATTTTCCTTCACAAACCAAATCGTATTGTGTGTTTTGCAACCAACGTGTAAACACTATGGCCAATGATAAAAGAACATGAAAGATAGATAGACGGATCGATCGATCGATCGATCGATCGATAGATAGATAGATAGATAGATAGATAGATAGATAGATAGATAGATAGATAGATAGATAGATAGATAGATAGATAGATAGATAGATAGACAGACAGACATGCAGGTTGGTAGATGAACCAGCGAAAGAAAGAAAGAAAGAAAGAAAGAAAGAAAGAAAGAAAGAAAGAAAGAAGAAAGAAAGAAAGAAAGATTACGCTCCCTAAAATAAAAAAAATTCCTTCCTTTATTACTGATTTTTTTAAGATAAATCCATGTAGTTTTTAGCAAAGTTGTTTCAAAACTAAGGTATTCTTCTACAAACTTTGATTTGGGAATAATCCAAGTCAGACATGAAAATAGGAAATGTTCAACTTTCATTACGCAATGTCATACATGAAAACAGGGACGTGTTCATCTGCAGCAGAAATTAACCAGATTGATAAGCTGAGATTTTCATATTCAGCTCGACAACCCATGTCATAAATCTGAAACTACAATACACTACCTCTTGCAGTGTCCACACTATGCAACACAAAGAGAAACTCTTTTGGCATGGTTCAATGGATTTCTTGAAACAAACAACGTTCCTGTTACATTTGTAGATTATAGCAATAATGATAAAGTTAAATTGTGCTTATACGGTCGCCCTAATTTATCCTGTGCTTGTAAATGTAAAATTATCGAAGCTACTTCAGCCTTTATTCTTGAGACGAAGCGCTTTTCCAGGTTCCTACCAAACGATGTTGACAGTGGTGAAGATACTGACTGAAATGATATTTAATAGCCTGTTTATCTTGGAATATATGGTAACTTTATCTTGTAACTGTTGAATGTATATATGATGTAGTGTAATTGTTTGCACACGAGGAGAAGACGTTTATTAGCCTACCTGACTATCTGTCTAATCCTCTATAAACAAATCAAGTATATTACTACTGCTAGGCATATTACTAGTCATCTAGAAGTACTGTTGGACAATCCTGTATAAATACATATGTTTAAACCTATGCGGCGAGTTTTCTTAATCATAGCCGAAAAAACGGGCAAAAGTCATGTCATGCGTGTCACTAAAATATTCATTTTCACATTTTAAACTACAGATATTTTTACCATGTGCTCCTCAACTAACAACCCGTGTGTTGTTTCTTGGCGTGTTGTTTTCACAAATAGTTTTTTTTAAAGCAAACAGTACTTGTGCTAGTCTCATAAACTCTTTCATAGCTTAAGAACCGGGTGATTAATTTTATGCAAACATCGATAACACAAAGAAAGGCAAAGTACTTAACACGTACTAATGGTTTCAGAAAGCACACTTTGAAGACTTAGGAACCAAATTCCATATCGCTAACACGTTGTTTTCCCATTTTAATTCGTTATTTTTGTGGTAATTTTGTGAAATAAAGAGAATTGCTGAAATAATATACATGTACATTGCAAAGATGTGCAACACGCTTAAATGTACAAAGTTGCATCGATATCCGCCCAAGAGATGGGCTCGTATAGGCGTTGCCAGCTCCCAAATCGTATCATGTATTTTGAGAAACAAAATACATTTAAACCAAGAGAAACACACACACACACACACACACACACACACACACACACACACACACACACACACACACAAATCTAGAGCGTTTGCAGGAGCAAAATATGGTTGCACGTACGCTTGTTTGTTTGTATATGACTGTCTAACCTCTTGATTACCAAAGGGATATCTTAACGCAAGTGTACGTTCCTGATTTGAAGAGAAACTGTTGAAGTATGTGCAAAGAGTCGTTAGTATTATTATGCCCTTTATTTGACAATAAACGCACTAAAAATAACATTTTCGCTATGTTCGATATGCCCACGAGTTTGCAGTTTTCCCTCATTAAAATACCATTGAAACCCGCGCCCAACCAGATGGATGCGGTCTCTCTGTTGCATTCTTATGTTCATTTTGTCCATGGATTATTTCTCACTGAAAGGTAGACCTCCACGTCGAAGAAAATCACACTTCTTAAAGTACGATCGAAACGCACCAGTTAACTCGGAAAAAAGGAGAAAAGGAAAGGAAAAATAAAAAACTACCCACAAACGAAAGAAAAAGATGAGAAAGTAGGGATGCATGCAAACAAAAACACCACAGTGAATTGATGATATTTTGCTCAAGCCTCAAGGACATCCTTAACTATAACTTATTTTTCCCCCCTCAAAGACTTAAATTTTCCACATTGTTTTTGGAGACCAGATAGTTTCTATACTACACCTTCAGAAACTAAATATATGTTACATTTGTCCGACCATATTAGTGAAAAAAAAACGCTAAGCAACGAGTGAAACTTCACTATCTAATATCAATGCAGCCAGCAGACTGATCTCAGCAGCGTACTACAATTAATCCCAGAATGCAATTCCCCAAAGTGGCGCTAATTTATTCAAAATGGCGACCGTGCATACGATCTATTGACACGCCCTTTCACATTATGTTTTTAATGTTTGGATAAATTCGCGAAGGAAGGAAGAAGGTTTCTGTTTGTTTTTTCAGGGTATGCTTATGCTGGTTATGTAACAACGCCGTGTTGTATTTGTGTCTTTCTGTCCAGAACCACTTCCTAGTAGTCATTAACCTATTCCACAGTCCGAACTCTTTACTTTCCATAAGCCAGCAGTTCACTGTCTAGCCTTTATATATATATACATATACATGTAAATATATATATATATATATATATATATATATATATATATATATATATATATATATATATATATATATATATATATATATATATATGTATATATATATATATATTTATATATATATATACACATATATATATGGAAGTATTATTGTCCATATGGCACACGTTCCTTTGTAGAATTTTGACATAGGCTGTATTGGCCGAAATAAATTTAAGGATCTTCAGCGGGTAAATACTCAGAACATGTTTCGGAGCATGTACCCGAACATGTCTCTCTGCGTAGCGGCTCCTTGTCTAAACAAAATATTCAGCAAAGACAACCCACATAATAGGGAATAAATATGAACGTGGCAAATGACGGATTAGCTAAAGAAGTGAATTTCTGCTTATAAATGCAGAGCTGCAATATGAATGTAGAATACGTATCAAACCAAACATAATTACTAAATAGTATAGAACAAGTTCAGATAAAGATAAGTGACTTACTCCTGAACTAGTATGTACCCTTTCTATATGGATAGGACACATTGGTCCAACCAGTTGCCAGTGTATAACTGAAGTAGAAACAAACTGTTTCCAATTTAAGCAGAGCAGCCAATCTAGGAACACAGTTTGAATGCTCTTTTGTCAGTGCATGCACAGGGTCTAGTCGATTTGTGACACCTTTGTGTGGGCTCGGGTTTTCAGGGCAGTCATTCTATGCCAGTAGCTTTGTCCTGCCTTGTCTATTTAGTTTCCTTCCAGAGAAGGGAAGTTTAAATTTAATTTTTGCCATTTTTACGTATTTTGTGCATACACTAGTTCGTATAAATGTTTAGGCCTTGCCGTAATAAGCAAGAATTTTTTATAAGATAAGATAAGGTTTTTTAGACCAGTACTGATCCATAAAAATCAAGATACACATATAAAAGAATACAGTTCACTTCAGTTCACATCATTTGATACATGAACCGATAAAAATAATCGTGGTTAAAAAATAAGAATTTGTACGAAACCTTTACCCAACGAAGGTAAGTATATAAGTTCATTGAATCAAACAATGTCCCGATACTGTTTTTGACAATGTCCCAATACTCTTTTTGAGTTTCCAGATTCTGAAATTCTATTCCAAAATCCACATATTGCTGTCCTAATAAATTCCTGGCAGGTAAATAAATTACTGTGGGCAAACATTCCATTCGAACTACATCTTTCGAGACCAAACAAAATTCTAAAAGTATTATCATAGGCAACCTTTAGTCTGCCTTGATTTTTTTCTTTTACACAGGAGCACAACTGACTGCAATAAGCATTTCCGCAAAAAGCCTTGAATAATATCACTTTAATATCAACTGAACGATTCCTGACTTTCCTTGCCAGCACATTAGCTCTGCTATACAACTGTCTAACTTGTCTACCGTCGTCCTCATCATCACTTAAATCTTTAGTAATTAATACCCCTAAGTGTCTGTAGCTGTTCGCTGATTTAATAACAGAACCACTGAGAAACGTACTAGATGTTGTATGAAGTCCGCAGCCCTTGGGCAAAATAGTCATACAGACTTTTTTCTTTGTGTTCCACTTGATAACAACTGTTGAAGCCCCTGAACTGATGGAGCAAAAATACACATATCATCTGTATAAATTTGATGGTTGACCGGCAAATTGTTAATAGTACATCCAACTTGTACATTTCCCAATCTTTGAGAAATCTATTGATATAAACGTTAAAGAATAGGGGGAACAAAATGTTTAACTTGTTTAGTTCCATTTGCTACGGTAAAATAAATTGACATTTCATTTCCCCACTGTATACAAATAGTTTGTTTACTATACCAAAAAGCCAGAATCCTCATGATGTACATAGGTATACTCCTTTTAATATAATCAAACAGCTGTGAGCGCTTAACTAGTTTGTAAGTCTTTGAGGCATCCTGGAAACATATATACACAGGGTTCGACAATTTTAGTACTCATTCAGTATCTGCTTCAACATTGAAATAGAAATACCTGTAGAAATTTTCTCTTTAATCCCAATTGATTACATATTGTGAGTAAGATATCGTGGCATATATCCAAAATAGTTTTCGCCAGAACCGTTGACATAACTATAGCTAATGCTGTCAGACTGCAATTATCTTTATCTTGTGAATGACCAGGTTTACTTTTAGGAACTAAAATGGTTTTCATAAAATTCTCTGGTAAATATCCATGTGTCACAATTTCTGTAAGACGTAGTGCTTAAACCACCTTAAGGGTCTTCAAATGTTCTGTGGCATTTCCAGCGTGTCCACAAGCTTCACCGACTGTAAGCTGCTGTACATAGTAGTCAACTTCATTAACAGTAATTTTCAGTTTTTCATGATCATCTTTACATATGTACTGAGCATTGCACTCATGTGACTTACAATTAAAAGAACCATTTTTCTTTAAATATTCAAATAATGTTGTTTCCACATATGAGTTTTTTGTTTTCCCCATGTGCATTATCAATCACATCAGCATTTTGTACATTCCTATAACAAGTCTTTTGGATTTTTGTCAGAAACCTCTATAAATTTTGATTACCTAAATCTCTGGCCATGCTATCAGCTCTTAGAGCATCTTGATTCATAATACAGGACTGCAATGCATGCTTATATCTGAGTCTAGTCTGATACATAGCATTAAAAACAAATCCAGAGCAAAGGGTTTGCCATTTACACACCATATAATGAAAATGAAAAGCTTCCATGGCATCGTGATGTTTTTCTTTTGCATATAAATTCCACCTCGGTACATATTTAAGATCCTTACTTCATACATATCACTAAGATATATATATGTCCTGGGGCTCTGTTCCTTCACAAACACTTGAGTGCTACTTTGTAGCCAGACTTGGTGTGTTAACTAAAATCTTGAAATTTAAGCTGCCATTGCAAGAGGCCAACTCTCAGTAGTTCCCACCAGACGACGCCATCCTCTATAACATATACATTACAAATTTATGATTTTGCTGATATTTCATGTTTATACATTCTTCACATTCAAGTGTGTGTCTCTACAGTATAAAAGGTAACGGCAAGCAGCCACCATCACATAAAAAGCATGTCATGGAATTTAAGGTGGAAGCTGTGAAGCTAGTGCACAGTAAGACAGGCAACTTTGGATCACATTTACCCATTTATTTTGTTCACAAGTGCATTAAACCTATATATTTTCTGATTACTACATATCCATAGATTTGTATCCATAGAGTTGTTTTGCAGGATTGGAATCTTTTGAGATTTTATAGCATTCTTTCTGACTTGGTAGGAGGATTTTCACATTTTTCGCACAGAAGTCACACAAAATTGTTTTTTTTTTTCAGCTGAAATCAGAAGAATTTAAAATATATATATATCCATGTCCAGGATCGAATTCAATGGTTAGGCCTGAAATAGCATAAATAAAAAGTTATAAAATTATAATTTAGTCCTGAAAGATTGTTCATTTTCCTTCTATATAGTGCTCCAAAAGTGACAGAAGGGGTTGTCAGAAAAAAAATCCTGGGAAGCATTCCTGGATATGATATTTTTCTTTTAATGTCCGTTGATTTTAATGTGATAGGGCAATTCATACGTTTGTGAGGCATGTTACAAATTGCAGAGGTTGAGCAAAATACAGTTCCAAAATAATCGCATTGAAAGAAAAAGTTGCCAATTCTTATGCATTTCTGGCTGTAATATGACACATGCTCAGTTCTTCTGTCCTGTGTTTTAATTATTGTATGAAATAAGCTTGTAGCTTTACCCCTGTGATGTCATTAAACAAAAGTATATTTTGTGGCTTTTTTCAACTTGGGAACACCACACTTGGCTTGTTTGGGTGTGGATTCACATGCAGCTTTCCTTATTTGGGGACCAGTAAGTGGATTGTGCTAATTTTTTTTACATCAAAAGAATTTTAAAGTAATCCGAACAATGGTAGTGATTAGTCTGAACTGGCCCATTCTTAACTCCACGGCTAATGGTTTCCTGTGAGTGACCCTTGTCAATAGCTCAATTGGTTTCCAGGGGTCAGGGACTAATGAATGTGCAAACGATGACGTGGTTCATTATCATGCCCATGCAAACAAACCCATGTGCCAAGCACTGTTTGATATTTTCATTGTAAACAAAAACTTTGAGATTAGTTAACTCATACAAATTTTATGTTCACACATCCGAGTTTTTGGGAGCATGTAGTTTAAGTATCAGACTATCCAAAAATATGAAAAAGTGAATAGAGGTTATCCAAAGGTGCCAGCTTCAGATCTCCACCTTAAGACAGTGAAACATGCCCTACTGGTGACCCGTTGAAATTCATTGGGCTGTTGAAACCTAGAACATTTTGCATCGAACGTGACTGTATGTGAATTGATTTATAGCTTAAGACAGAGACAGTGACTGGATCAGCTATGCAGCGAAGAAAGATTGGATTGTGATATCTTTCGGTTGAGGGCTACACATAAGATATGGCACTGTTGCTCCTGCTTCAATGATTTCAATTTACAGTGCTTTCCACGTGTATTTGTTATTGTTGTAGGAGGGAGGAAACGTCGAAAATGCAGAGATTCCATCGAATGAGGCTACGAAAGGCGAGGGCTCCGTAGATGTACCAGTGTCAGAACCCACAAATAAAGAAGAGGAAGCCGCACAAGGTAATGCAATAGCTTTCTGGGGAACCCATTATACATGTACACTATCACCAGGTAATGACTAAAATAACAAGTACCCGAATTGACCAATCCATATCACGAGCATAGAGGAATCGAGGTCTATATGATTAGAAAAGAACATGTATTGCATTGGTCTTCAATATGCCAGCTGTTCTCAATTTCAGGTTATTTATATCAGGTTACATTACATCAATAAAACTGGCTGTATTTTTTGAAACTAATTTATCTAAGACAAATTTGCTTTGAATATATGTTGAGTTTTATTTTGTTTTATAAAAGCATGGTTTTGACGTTAGCAGGTCTATACAGCTTGTACAATGTGATAATAATAATAATAGTGAAAACCATCATTATAACTCTAACAACAGTGATGATGATGAAAATGATTAAATGACAATAATGCAGATAATAATCATCAGTTTGGTTATTTTACATCAACTAATGCTAAAAAAAGTTGTCGGTTTGCTCTTTTGGATGCATATATGGGAAGCTGTTTCAATTTTATCCGAATGTCTTCAATCTAAAATTCCAGTTATAGATATCTATAAATTAATTTTAGATATCTTTTAAAGATGGCCAGATTATAAATATCTAAAATTATATATATATATATATATATATATATATATATATATATATATATATATATATATATATATATATATATATATGAACATGATAGATAAATATCAGTAACTGATATCTGTAATTCCTTTTGTGATATCTACGATTTCATATATCTATAATTCAGTCATCTTTAAAAGTATCTAAAATTGATAAAATAAATGTTTAAATGTGTCCAAATTTAAAAGACCCTGGAAGTAATCAATTCCCCCTTCTTGCATATATTCTCAGCTCCAAACCTTGCCGCACAGTCCATCTAATATGGCAAAGAAAATTGGCTCCGTGGCCAACGCGTAGAAGTTGCTATTCAGGAGGCCTATGATTTTAGAATTTTTGAATTTTAGATATCCATAACTTAATTTTAGATATTTAAAACGGTGGCAACTTAAAGATTTGTAAAAAGCGATATTAAAAATCTAAAATATATTACAGATATCAATAAGTCAAAATTTTTATATCATTAAATAGATTATTATTATCAAGAAATCGAATTATCTGTATCAATAATTCTCAACCACTTCCTCATGTGAAGACTTCGAATTGTTGATATCAAGCATTGGAATTGTTGATAGAGAAAATTCATTTTTAGATATCAAGAAATCCATTTATGATAACAACAAATGAATTCTTGATATCTATTAATGTTGGTGAATTCTTGATATCATATCAAGAATTCGATTTATTGATATCGATAAATACAAAACAATAGTCCGCGTCGAATGATCCCTTGTACATTGGGAAGCAGGCTTGGTCGAATATGGTGCTGAACTGCTATTTGGATTTAAATTCAGTTCCACTGCTTTAGGATGACCTTGAGACTGTCTAAAATCGGCAAGAACAATAGCATTGTCTATATTCTATATATCGCAACACCTTTTGCGAGATAAAATTGGTTTTTGAACAAATTTCAGGATATCGTCCTTCTCAACACCGCACAGAAAGTGATCATTTTCAGACATTTTGGCCCGTGGTTATTAAATTCAATGTAAATTATGACAGAGAAAAATGAACATAAAGTTATAACCAACTGAAAATAAAGGAACAAAAAAAGCAAAAAGATTTCTTGATATCAAAAAACCAAATAATTGATATAAATAAATCGTTTATTGGTAGTAAGAAATCAAATTATTGATATCAATAAATGATTTTTTGCTATCAATAAACGATTACTTATTCTTGATATCAATAAATCCAGAATAAATTGTAAAAGGTGTCCCATAGATGCGTATAACTCAAATTGTAGACATCCAAAAAGATGATCGTTTTCAGGATATCTAAAATCAATTATAGATATCTATAATTTACTGTAAGATATCTACAATGATTCTTAGATATATAGATACATCATTTGCGACCCCTGCTCTCTATTTTTGGATATCCATAGAATACCTAAAAATCAATCTACATATCTTTAAGGAAGGCTGCCATTGCAACGTGACGTGGGCTGCTCCCGTAGTTTCTGGTGGGAACTAAGCTGCCCCTACTGCCTGTGCGCGTGCTTGCTGCTTCAGGAGGAGGTCCCAAATAGACAGTATAATGCAATAAAAATCTATTTTGCTATTATACTACGTTGAAACCTCAAATAGTACAGTCAACACCAGCTTCAAGTTTTACAGTCAACCTGAAATTTTAAGAAGCTGTAGAATTAAATTTACAAATCACATTCTGTGCTATTACATTAACGCAACAGGACTGGGTGTTGTGATAATTTGCTACATTATACAGACATTATCAAATACAATGTTTGACATATGCCCTTGACTGCGAGATGGGCAGGGAACCAGGCTATCGAAATACGCTGCAATAAGGGAGCATACATTGTTTTCTACATATTAAAGTCGGCCATCTTTGTAGATATACAAAAGGATGGCGAATTAAAGAAAACTGAAATGAGTAATGGATATCTATAGTTCGAATTATAGATATCTAGAAATTAGTGTCAGATACCTACAAGGATGACCGATTTATAGATGTATACAATAAAATTTTAGACACCGAAAAATCGGCCATTTATATCTGTAATTCGTGTTTTTATCTATAAATGTTTAGATATCCATAAATCTGTCATACTTTATAGATCTAAAAACCTATAACGTCTATAATTCCAATTATATATATATATATATATATATATATATATATATATATATATATATATATATATATATATATATGTATGTATATATATGTATATATATATATATATATATACATACATACATACATACATATATATAATTCCAATTATAAATATATGATTCTCATTAAGTGTTAAAACGGCTTGCCAAAGAATGCGATCTGGCGATATACCAAGAAGAAATAGTTATTTAATTTTTATATTTCGAAAAGAAACTTCTCTTTCGTTCCATAAAATAATCTCTGTGCGCAGGAGAAATACATGAGCTGAGAACGATTCCCTACTCTAATATCTCTTCTCTCGCAGAGTGCATGCTTCACTTTTTGACCACATCTGTATCAAGCACATGATAAACTGACGTCGCCGTTTAGTTTATCTTAAAAGCGTGTTATAGAGTGGCCTGTGTCAGTTATTAACATTATGGAAAGCCATTTATGTAGCTTTATGCATCCACCAGGAGGTAATGATAAACACATTCGACAGGTGCGAAGGAATATTGAACATTGGGTTCCGCCTGCTTTACCTTACCCTCTTGCTTTTTCAGACCAATTAATGAATATTTAAATGAGTTTAATGCAATAAAGTATGCTTGGTGTAGATTTTCCGCAACAGCTTTTAAGCGACCGACAACAGGCATTGGCATAGCATTAAAATAACCCATAGACACTGACGCGAAATCTGAAGCCATTTCGAGGGGATTAAGTATATTTATATGTAAGGTTTCACCCTGTTTTATGCGTGACATAGTTAAGCTTTATTGCTTAATCACATAACTTTAATATGAGGCATGTTAAAAGAGAAACTTCTCTTGTTACAGCCACGAGTTAATAATACGTTCTTCCTCGCGTTCTACCGATCTCCCTCTGATATATATCTTTAAGGTGGCTGGCTCATGCATTATTGGGCCATCTAGTGTGTTATTGCAGCATGCAACTTGTAAAATTGGAGCACAATTGTTGAGATTATCTGGTTTAAATGTTCCAGATAATTATTAAATATTTTAGGATAAAACGTGAAGACAGGACACAATGCCAGAAGAAATGTCACTGATTCAATATCAGCCAGAAAACATTGGGTTACTGGATCCAAACAGTTATGATGGAGAACTATTATATTTGCATAATTCTTTCAGTGCCACATTTTGGACAGGGTCAACAGCTTTCCTCTACGCTCTTTGGTTGCAAGTCGCGCAAGCACCCAAAGCACGCCGAGAAAAGCTGTTGACTTAGACTTATATACAGCTAACTACAGGCATGCTGGCACTTGAATCTGAATCTAGGGCGCTTATAATAATTCAGAGCAGTTTCGTTTAACATTTTGAACATGCATCTAAAATGATCTTCCTGAAGCTGTACATAAATATATTAAACAATCTGGGGCATTAATGAAGGCTAGTGAGGCTGTCGGCTGATTTTTTATGCAATAAAATATGTTTAAACCAATGAGCTTCCTCCATGCCTTCCACACTATATTCTTGGAAGCCACATGTTCAACACAAGTTGTACATGATAAGAGCTGCAATAGCACTATAAGAGCTGTCTTACAACATGCCTCTTTGTACAGGCATTGCGCTGTTGACAGACAGGGTAGTGACTGGCGTGTTTCTGTTTTGATGAAGCAGTATTCGAGATTTTCATTTCATTCCCCACTACAACAACCAATCAATATGATGTGGATTTCAGTTGCTGAAATTGTGATCTCTTCATCTGTACACTACCATCTGTTTCTTCGCCAGAAGAGTTCCTGACAAAACTTCACTTCCTTACCATGACCCCTGTGTGACCATATTGTACAGAACCAACTGACCGTACAAAACTGATCATTTTTACCTTGGAAACTGTAGGGGGCTGAACATTTCTATTTGGACGCTAGTTATCCATCTCACTGGCACACTCCAAGATATCTAAACATGCCATTCCTCTGGTCAATACTTCTCGGAATCGCTGATCTAGAAATGACAAAAAACACAGAAAAATGTTTCTTATGTATACTATTACGCACATTAAAAGTGTATATGTGACTGACAAGTAGCCAGCACAGATCTGCCTTCTGAACCATATCGCATATATATTATCAGTAGATTTGGTAAGTGAAATTGTGGATTACTCAATCTTACGTTTAATGTTGGAGTAGTAACAGTACAATACCATGTACAAAATTTTGCACATAGCTCGATCGATATGCAGGCGGGGCCAATTTTGTCATTCTTTGTGTCAGCACAGCAGAGGTGATCCCACGCTCATGTAGCGGCCACTGGACAATGCTAATGTTTGTTTGTTGAAACAGTGCTTGTATGTTGGCCACTGCCGTTGATGAGGCCTGTTTCATATGGGTACCAGTGGAATCCATGAGGGTGTCATATTGTGGAATTGGAGTACCGCTGATAAAGCCTGGTAGCTTGCAGTTCAAGTAAGATGCATCTGGGCACAAATATTAAAAATATAACACTGTTATTGTTTTGAACGTCTTCAATTAAGGGGTCAAGATGTATCAGGATGTTTAGCATCCACTGGATTCAAAGAGGATCAAAATTATCCAAAGATGGTTTTGATCTGTCATGATGCGAAACAAACCTGCATCCCAGGGCATTTTCCACTTAAGCACTTGTCACCCAACTTCAAGTCATTCGTTCTTTTCTTCCAGGCCCATGCAAGGAATATATATTCTCATCAGCAATGCTATAAGCTTTATAAGAATTTATTACAGTCACTAAGCATAGCTGGTGGTCCCTAACCAATTAATTCTTTCAATGCCAACTGCAACAAATGTCGGACTACTTCAGACGAACTGCTCTCAATTATATTAAGGATACTAAATTTTTATATTCCTTGTGAAAAAACGTTTGCTCAATAGCACCATGGCTATAGTTCCAGAGAATATAATGGTCCAGTTCAACAGCTTTTCTTGACAAGCCCTGGGCTCAATGCGCCCAAAACGCACCTAGTGAAGCTGTTGACTAAGTTCAAAACCTAAAACTGAATGAATTAAATATCAAACGGCCTGAAAATCAGGTCTCCAACATTGAATATTAACAGCTGGAAAATTACAGGAAAAAATACTTTGGTTTGTATTGACCATACTGAAGCAGTCAGGCGCCGGATTTATCCTAGTCTTTATTGGAAATCGGTTAACAGCGCTTAATCTTCTGCAGAAGCAGTCAATGGCTCAAAGTATTCATTGGTACGCCATATGTAAGGTATGGTGCAGGTGTGTGATTTCCATCAAATCATAAATGGCCCTGATCAGATTTCTGTCGACATGTTATCCTTGGCCTAATACATGTATAGGCGAAAACTAATCCCAGCACTTGTTAACCCTCTTTTGAACAATGGAGTCTGGTAATTGGTCTGGAGTACACAGCACTCAATCCACTTCATAAACTGGGCAATCAACATTAACCCTTTTCCGCTCAGCTCGAGCCAAACCGTCACATGTAATTTCTGGTCTGTTTTATAATTTTACCTAAATTCAATGTGAATGGAAAAAAATGTTGCTGTGAATCGTAGATTAAAGGTATCATGATGGCATGGTCCAGGTGAATAGCTTTCCTCGGGATGTCTTTGGCGCATTGCGTAAAAGCCGTGCCAAGGAAAGCTAATACATCATATGTATTCTGACCAGGAAAAAGTCAAAATTTCAATGTACCTAGCAGAACTGATAGAAAATGATTCAAAATTGTCAATTTTACACTCTTTCTATGGGAGCACCAGCATGATATTTCCCCTGAAAAAACTGATTGCTACACCTTTGGCTTCTTAGGTCTACCAGCTGCATAGGGTTTGGCTTAAATCTGTTGAAAGTCTTGCTCTCTTTAACACCAAGGTGTGTACCTGACCAAAATATCTAGGAAGCCTCACAAACTAAAACTTATTTAGGACTTCTATGTGAATGATATCAGCATAAGAAAGAATTTTCCTGCACTTAATGTTCCCATCGCCAAAACAACAGGGCACTTTTCAGTAGATGTTCTACTTGTGGACTTGGAAGTTGTAAAATGGCAGCTGTCAGGTTTTTATTTATCTAGACCCTTTATCTATGATTACATAAATCAGAAAATGAATAAAGACCACACCAGTCTGCATTTCCGGCTAAATCACGTTCGGAAGATTAACCATGCGCAACAACTTCAATACGTTTCACTGGAATGACATCATCAGCATTTCTTTTGAACCAACTTCACTGGTTATGACATGGTAGCTGAGAAAGATCCACTCCTGTCCTTCTATATCAATTTTCTATGATATGAACTTTTAAAAGACCATAGGCATTCTATGAATTCTTCCAAACGTGTGCAAATTTTGCATGTTGTATTGGTTTGTACATTCCAGCTACCTTTCGTATTGACTGTAAATATTATCAAATTTCATTAACCAGGTCCAGCTGATGGGACTATTTGCAAGTTGAGATTGGTAAAGTCAACAATACTGTGCGTGACTACAACATGTCAATAATGACTGTATTCTCTATAGAATTGACAAGTAATGAAATTACAATTTGTAGGCAGGTTTCTGCCAGAAGGTTACTTCCTTCATGGTAAGGCTATGAACAAAATCACAAGAACTAAAATGAAACCACCTAACAGTTACTCCACAAAAGTAACCTCCAACAACTGAGGCCACTTAAAGTATGACTGGTTTAAATCTGTCAGCATTATTGAAGTTCCCGAATTACGGTCATCCTCTAAATATGGTCATTTCTAGCTGTGACCATAGTGGACCGTTATGACAGGGTTCTACTATATTTACATAATAAATCTTGACCTATTTCAGAATCCACAGCTACGTCATCTATTTCACTCCAGGTTATCGAGTGGCCATCTTCTACAATACTATGTATTTCTGCCTTTGCTTTGGAAATCTCTCAACACCATCGCTCTTTTCCGCATGAGGAGTAACATGCAGTTCTTTATTTCTCAATTTGAAAGGACTTGATACTTGTTGAAACTGACTTTGTCACATCTTCTTTGCCATCGGGTTACATGATTAATTTGAATCAGCAAGCCATGTTCTTAGCATTGTCCATGCTGGCGTTTACAGAAATTTAGTTCAATTTTTAAAATAACTATCGGTAGATTTTTTTCTAAAGCAAGTTTGTCGTGTCACTATTCTCTATTGGGGGTATACCCTTGACCACAGAATCCTAAGAATCAAAGTCACCCTGAAAATGTAATGATTTGACTGTGGTTCTTTTGGTATTACTGAATATGACGTTATATTTTGTTCATCATTTTTTAATTAGATGGATTGGCTATTCTAAGTGACATAAGTCATTATTCAAGACATACAATATTAATCTTTGGTGATTAAATCATCTCAAGAATGCCTCCATAGCCATCATAATCAAAATAATGCCAGCATCTGCACGAGAATCAAGGAAACGGTCTGCATGCCATATCTGTTCCTGTTCTATCAATTCCTTTGAAATGTTATCTCTCTTCTGTTTTACACATGACAACTCGCACCTTATACTTATGACTCGGTCTTTCCTGCCAAAAAAATAGTACAAGTTCCATGCAAATTGAACCAACTTTTCTACTTCTTCCTGTTGCAGGCTGCTAAATACAATGCTTTTCCTGTTAAGCCGTCAGTCGGTCAATCTACATAATAAATCAGCTCCTGTCCATCCATAGCAAATGTCATCCTCTGCAATTTTGAACTGAATGATCTCTTAAGCTGTTGGCTTTTGTATAATTCAGAAAAGTATGGCACATATTGACAAATTTCTTCCAAATAATGAGATCAAAGTTATATAAATAGCAAAAAGCGGGGATTCAAAAGTCACCAAAAACATCAACGTTCATCTTCCCATACCAATATGAGGAACCAAATTTCAGTCCCAACTTGAGACAGGCAGTCACGCATAGAAAAGGCAACTGTGCGACATCTTTATGACAAGTGGTTCCTAGTGTAACCTCCATTCTTGTCCTGGATTCAGTATATTGGCATAATTATCAGCGGCATTATTTGATGACAAAACAAAGTCTCTGTATGACCTCTATGACCTCTGCTTAAAGGTAGTAAAACCCTGATAAATGTAGGTGATACAGGACGGACATGCTGTAATTTGCAGTGCCGTGGTATATGTTTCAATTGAAAGAGTGGTACGCTTTGAGGCGGCCCTTAAGTATGGGCGATAATGGAGGTTTGGGCCATACGAAAATGCCGTGAGTCTGGATATGCTGGTGGGACTTGCAGTCCAAGAAGTGGACCATGGAATCCTGGAGGTCAATCATAACCTAGGTGGCGCTAGCTGTACCTTTCTACGTGACACATCTGGATAGTCCATGTCAGTTGCAACTTGCGTTTCATTTGTATCTAACCCAGCTGTACATGCCCATGTGGCTGGCGGTAGTAGTTTTACATCACTTACATCACTCTATCAATCAGAAGTGAAAACCAGATTTTCGTATGTGACACCTTGCATTTTTGCTGAAATTCGCACAAATAAGGGTTGACTAGCATGCAATAATGATCATGTGCAGGAGAACCATGTGGATAAACCATCCCTGGTACTGATGTGTCGTAGCAGTCAACACGCTTTTCTTGAAAGTAGTACCTATGTGCTTGACCTTTGTTGACATTAGTCAGTGATAGTCCACCCATGGTAGCCACAAGACATGACTGCTTTGGAGCTATTGGTGTATTTTCTTGCTTTATATTCTCATTTTTTGCCTTTGATTTTGCTGTATTTCTGTTTCATTATGCATCTTAAAGTATCAGCCCATGTGTTTTACATGGGCTGCAAAGGAGGCCAGACTTATAACAATCACTTCCTATGGGCAAAGATGTAGGCTTGTACTTCTTATTGTCACGTGGAGAAAGTAAAAGGACACGGAGAAAAACCATCGTTCACAGCCAGAGTGGCAGAAATTCTTCCCGCTTGCTGCCGAAGCCGGGCTTTCGAACCTGGGCTGCAGAGGTCAAAGGCAAACATGTTGCAATTTAGCCAATCGTGCATCCGTAATGCGTTCGCCCCGTTCTCTGTCCAATGCTTCTTCTTGATCCTGCACTTACTGCGTGGTTTGTCTCATTACCTGTGTCATGTCAACCACAATGCCCTTCATATATATTCTCTCGTAGGTACTTGAGTCACATTTGGTAGGAAGGCAAAATGTATGTTTCAATCAACCTATTGTAGGTCCAAAACCGCGCTTGCAGTCAAATCCTCATGCAGAAAAAGATTAACCTTGCCTTTATGTTTCCAATACTTCGCAATGTATCTTTGGCATCCGCAGTAAACATTTAAACCAGTGTCATTTTTATCTGCTAATAGGGTGTCCAACAAATGGGCAAAGTCCAGTTTGAGAGGGGACAATATATTTATATAAAACTCTTCCATAATAAGCTACCGGTGAAAAGTAAAGTAAGTATAAATGAAATTAAAAGTACATTTATCAGACATAGTTCTGAATTATTTTTAATTTCAACAGTAATTAAAAACCAATTTGAATGAGAATTTTACATGAGACGTTTCAAAATAACATGCCCCAAGCCTAGGAAAGCTGTTGACTTACTCTTGATTCAAAAACTGTTTGCTGGTGATACATCTTTATATTTCACTGTTGAGAATCCCTACCTAACTGCTGATACGTTAAATGCGGACTTGGTTTCTATCTCTTGGTCCACGGAATGGGTGGTGACATTTAACGCCCTGAAAACGGATGCCATGTTAGTATCTCGAAAAAGAAACCAAGCCGATCACCCCGCCCCCTTAAGTTTCCATAATCATCACTTGCACCGTGTTGACCAACACAAACACTTGGGGATAATACTACGATACGACCTCCTATGGAACGGTTATTTGGATATTATCATTGTTAAAGCTTCTAAACAACTTAATATTATAAACAGTTTACGGTACCAACTGGATAAAGAATCCCTAGATATCATATACAAATCATTCATTCGACCGCTAATGGAATATGGTACTACGGCAACGAAGGCTGCACACAGGGCGACTCACAAAGATTCGAAAGTGGCCAGCTGGCTGCTGCTCGTGTCATTTCTGGTGCCGTGCTAACCACCACGAACGACAAATTATATGAAGAAACGCGTCTCTTAACTTTGGCTAAAAGTAGAAAAATGAACAACTTGATTCAAATGTATAAAATTACCCATAGCGTAGCTTCAGAATACCTAAATGAAATCATTAATTCCAACTTAAACCAGGACAGATACAATACAAGGCAAGCTGGCAACCCATCCTCATTTTAGAGCTAGAATAGACTTATTTAACAGTTCTTTCTTCCCAAGCACATCAAGACTGTGGAACCAGCTACCGATCAACATTAGAAATTCTAACTCCCTCAATGCGTTTAAGAAACACATATATTCGAAATTCCCCAGCCCAATTAAAGAAACTAAATTGTACTATGTTGACAATAGATATTCTTCTGTTATTCATGCCAGACTTCGGATGGGCTGCATCAGCTGAAAGCACATTTACACATCATTGGTTGGTGCAAATCTCCAAATGGTGGTTGTGGGCAAGGTGCAAAAATACCGGGCATTACTTTTTCGTCTGTCCATGTTGTACTATCCAACGAGATAGCCTACATACAAGCATTTCTTATCTTGCTCCTTTCACTTCAGAAACAGTTTTGTTTGGATGACCAGATTATGCATTTGAAGACAACAAAATAATTTTATGGTAGATCATGGATACACTGTAAAAAAACAAAACGTTTCCAGCTCGGTGCTGAAATCTGAGTTGCGTTTCGAAAATTTAGCGCAGCTATATATTTTAGAGAATTCTGATTTGCCGTCGTCGTGGGACCCCATCTATCGCCGCATGGTCGATGCCCTTCGACGCGTCGATGGGGGTCATACGATGATGCCCATAGCCAGCCCTTCTGTCTGTCTCGTCAAAACTGTGGCGTCTTCCTTAAATTTGTTGGCCCGGCGCAATACTGCATTTCAATTAAACGATTAGACAATTCATGTCATGGAGGGATGTGACAGGGCAATGTGACGTCTTGTCTGTCCTGTCTTCTTGTTCACTTTCTGCAAGAGGGGTTAATATAGGGCTCAGTCCTCCTCCCCGATTGTGTTCCATGACTAATATTGAACACACACATTACTATTGTACATTTGTATCCTCATGGAATAAAATATGTTTAAACCAAACCATGTTGTAGACAGGTATACAACAAAGTGTCAAACGAAACTAAATGCACGTTACGGTACCGGTACTTCTAAAGTACATACCAGATTGCCAGTCTGCTGCAAATACCTCATCCTATGCCTTACGTTCCTATTTGTAAAATGTCGGCAGGAACATTGTCTTTGTGTTACAACCCACTTACAACTGACAGTAGGCTGCTAATAAGACGCAGCCAAATACTGGCAACACAAATGCGACTCAACAGGATGTTGATTTTGTAGATTTAGCTTCAAGATGATCTCTAAAAAAAGGAAAGAGGTGAAATTCAACGCAGAAACAGAGAAGCTTGAAAACGAAAGAAGGCTTCTGACTGGCGGCGGGTCACACAAATACAGGCTACGTATCATAGCCTTTGTAAAAAATATTTTACCAAACCATTAAATGTGAATAAAAGTGTGGACAAACCCGATCACATTTAAGCTTGCACATATCAAAGTGTCACATGGCCTGAATTGTCCCTAAAAGGAGACAAGAGCATTTGTGGACAGCTCTAACACAACCAATAACGTGTTTGACGCGATAATTCAAAATAACTCGCTACATATAGTGCTTGGTGCGTAGACGTGTAAAATAATCCTGAAAGACAATACGATTCCTGGCGCTGACTAATCACGTGTAGATGTAGAGCAGCTTAAACAGCATAAAATAACCGTTGAGAACTTTACCAAAATAAGTGGCACAGGAACGTATAATCAACAAGCAAAACTAGGGTTCGGTTACAATAGAATAGCAGCCTTCATTAGGTTACTTGAAGTCTCAAGGTGGTGTATCTGTAGTTTCAGAAAAGTTAAGCATCTAATTATAAAGTTAAGAAAGTCCAGCTTTGGAAAATTATTTTAGATCTCCACCCAGCAGAAGAGTGTCGAAGTTCAGTGTGAGAATAAATTCTCTTCTCCCTCAAGTTTTTACTCGCATAAATAATGTGCTACATATACAGTTCACAACATGACTGCGCGATATTAAAATCCAAATTTAATTTCAAACGGTCCACAATTTACAATTTGGCAAGTGGAGGGAATAAATATAACGCCGTTTCGTTTTTAACAATCCAAAGACTGCAATTTAAATCCCTAATCACAAGAGAACTGTAAAGACCTGATATATCTGTGACTCAAATATGACAAAGTTTAGGATTTTACTTGAGAACATATCAATTTCTAAAAGGGAAAGCAGAATGTGGATGAAATGATTACGTTTATAATGTACACCAAAAGGCCTAGCAATATACTGTCCTGATCAATGACCCAACTTCTTCAATTAAAAGACAAAGCTGACATAGGAAAAGTTCAAGTCACCATAATTTTTAACAATGAAAATATTCTTTCTTTCAGATATTGTATTTAACAGTTTTGAAGAACATAGCACTTGTGTATAGCTTGAAATTTGGCTCTTATGTATTGAAATTAGATTTCACTCATTTCACACTATGATGATGATGATGATGATGATGAAGATGTGACAATTCAGACAGGTTTTCATTGTCTGTTATTGTCATCCTTTTTTCAATACAGTTCCATGAGTGCAAGAGAAAAGTGACTTGTACGATGTAAATTGGCTTAATTTCACTGTGTTGTCATTTTCAATGATGCCACACACCACAGTAATTCTCGAATATAATTTTGATAAGCTCCGCATCTCCCCAACAGGAATGTGATCAGTTTGTTTTCAGTCTATGCCCACTATACTTAACATTAATCTGTTTAAGATTAGTTCTACAGGCATGTAAGATCATGCTTATCGTGAAAGTTTCAATGCATAGTGTACAATAGAAATTCGCAGAAAGACGAATGACACGAACTTCTTAGGCCAAAACTGTTTTAATACCTTCCGATAAAATGACATTATTTTTTTATTATTTTCATTCCATGGTGTAAAGAGAAATATGCTGAAATAGCAGGTGAAAGCTTGCAGGTCCAACTTCTTAAAAATCAGCTGGATTTTATATTTTGACGAAAAGAAATAAAAAAAATGTTCTGAATATTATTATACAGAGCATCACATGGTTTTACTTTCATATTGTACAGAGTATCACATGGTTTTACTTTCATATTGTACAGAGTATCACATGGTTTTACTTTCATATTGCACAGAGTATCACATGGTTTTACTTTCATATTGTACAGAGTATCACATGGTTTTACTTTCATATTGCACAGAGCATCACATGGTTTTACTTTCATATTGTACAGAGTATCACATGGTTTTACTTTCATACTGTACAGAGTATCACATGGTTTTACTTTCATATTGTACAGAGTATCACATGGTTTTACTTTCATATTGTACAGAGTATCACATGGTTTTACTTTCATATTGTACAGAGCATCACATGGTTTTACTTTCATATTGTACAGAGTATCACATGGTTTTACTTTCATACTGTACAGAGTATCACATGGTTTTACTTTCATATTGTACAGAGTATCACATGGTTTTACTTTCATATTGTACAGAGTATCACATGGTTTTACTTCCAAATGGACTTTCTTCTTCCATCTTCAGTCTAGTAGTAAAGCAGGGAGCAAAGAGACCAAACAGCTCAAATTTAAACTTCTGCAACCAGAAGTATTTTAATTTTCAACATCTGATGATTAGATTCACGGATCATTACCAATGCTTCAGGGACTAAAATTACTAAAATCGTACAAGTATTGGTGGTTAAAAGTAATAAAGCTCAAATGTTCCAATCGTAGGCTTTATAGTTTCCATTCGAACCTAGTCAAAAAGATTTTTTTTTCTCAATCTTGGTGGATGAATTAAGCACTTAAAAATTTATTTAGCCCCTAAAATGTACCATTTTGCATTTCGAATCTCAAAATTTTCCCGCGGGGCATGCCCCCCCCAAACTTTCACAGCGCTTGCAGGTCCATTCTTTATATCATTTGCCCCCCCCCCTTCCCTCCAAAATCTTGCCTACGCCCCTGACACTTTTGAAATCTTAGAAAAAATATAGCGTGCATCTTGTTCGCAAAGGATAGCTTAGGAGATGCCATATAAATATCAAGTATAACATCAAATTCAGTCTTAAAATGTCCCATTGTGAAAAGGTACCATGTGAGCGACCATTGCAGGTTATTTGTTATGCTGTTTTTGCTACAAGTCATTAAATGTGCAAAAAGTTGTATTTTTGTATTTTGGATTCCAGAAAAGTTTCATAATATTGACATCAGGAAACAAACCACCACGCAGATGGAAAATGAGTATTTGTTGGTGGGCTTTATGATGAATCCATGCTGGAACGTTAAAGCAACAGTGCATGTATTTGAAGCCACTGATGCATCTTTCTTTTTGGTAGTTGAAACAAAAACAGATATTCCCGAACTGCCGGATGACGATACAGACTCAACGCCGGAAAAAGACTCGAAGATAGACTGCTACTACGTGGTGCTGGCTGTCATACTCGGCGCCGTATTGTTGGGTGTTTTAGTTTATTTTTCAGGTAAGATTAAAGGTAGTTTGAACGTATTTGTCACGTCAAATTGTTTGTTGTTGTAGGTTTTTTTTGTTTGTTTTTGTTTAATTTGATACAACTTATTTTAGCTCATGCCTCTTCTTTAACGTTGTTGTATTTACATATCTTTCACAATGGGTCGCGTCATCCTGTATCAGAGTCGTACCCGAAAACAGCGCCACTTTACAAGAATATCATTGTAATAAGATGCACTGATGAACCGATGAACCGCCAAACAGACAGACAGATATACTAGCATGATAAATGGATAGATAGATAGATAGATAGACAGCAGGACAGGCAGATAGATAGATAGATAGATAGATAGATAGATAGATAGATAGATAGATAGATAGATAGACGGACAAACAGGCGGACGCACCAAAAACTGATAGACAGATGGGTGGATAGGCACATAATTATGTAGATACCTAACCAGGCAGAGATATGAAGAGAGACAGACCATCTGATAACAAATGGATTAATAGATAGACAGATGGACAACGCGATTTAATAGCCGACACCAGACGATAACTTTCTCCCGTACAGTAATGGAGTATTGAAGCTACTACCATCATAGCAAAAATCCTTGTATTTATTTGGTGTAAAAAATCAACACGTGTGTTTACTCTGCTTTATCGAATACAAAGATGTATTTCATTGTTTAAGTTTTATTGACAACAATTCTCTCCATTGACGTGTTGGTCATTATTATTTGTAAGTGATTACCGTCTATTTACTCATATATTATTACTTGCAAATGCGTGGATAGCGTAAATGTACATAGAACACAAGAAATTCAATAGCAACTGTGTTTGCAAGCAACAAATTATATAGAGCATAATCTGCCATTCAATTTTACAAAACAAAATAATTGAGATTAGTGTGTTCTTTCTTTCAATTGATATCGTCTTATTGCGTGTGACTCGTTAATATAAAAGTAAACCCGTCATTAAATACTCATCCAAACTTGACGTACAATCGTTGTGAATATTTGTACATATGGAACGCTGTCTGACTGATATTTTGCACAGATAAACCAAACACTCGCAAAATATGGATACCAACGCTTTCCACTTTCAACCTACCAAATCCGACTGGCTAGTGGTCAAATGTCGTCTGCTTCAATGTTATTTTTACTTATTTCAACAACAATGAAAAACAGTTTGAAGGAGAATTGTAAATGAGGCTTATAACATGCCCCGGCCGACCAATTTTTCTTGGTGTGGGTCGCACACGCAGCCTGAACCAAGGAAGGCCGTTACCTCAGTCTTAAAATTAATATTTATTCGATGGAAAAGGGTTAAACAGCGAGCAAGTAACAGCTTCCATATTTTGACGCAATGATGGAGTAGCATATCTATCCACCACGATATGGTCATGGTATACCTGAGAGTGTCGCTTTACATGAAGTGGGCGTCATAGTATGTTTCTGCTGGATAGGGAATTTACCTCGCGAGTACCTCACAAAACTCTACTTATCCGTTTTCTTCGATTCCCTGCTGTGTATTAATGAGTGTTAAGTTACCCTTATGCCCTGGCTGACTGTATTGTCGGTTTAGTTTATCTTGAAAGTTTTGTGGAAAAAAGTCAAAGTGACGCGTAAATATAATAGCACATGACGTGCTGGGGTCCCATGACTTACTTGTCGCCGGGTACAACGAACAACAGCGAATGGTCATTAAAATTCCACCTTGCCTCTTTACTTCAAAGTTCCGCTGCCATCATCAGTTTTCAATGAAAGTGTGACAAAACGTCCGCCAGGTTAATATGCCTGGAGTCAATAGGTTGAATCGGCCGACTCTGTTGAGTCAATTTGTGAACACCAGCCGCAATGCAGCTCAGCATCACCAGTGGAATAATTGTATTTCATTTGGTGGCGTCGACTTCTTTGTTTCTTTTCTTTTTCTTTTTTTTCTTTCTTTCTTTCTTTCTTTCTTTCTTTCTTTCTTTTTTTTTTTGGTAATTGCGGTTTGTAAAGAGTTTCAGCTTTCTGGCATCTTTGTGGATTCCAAGGCCTGAAATAGTGATAGTCTATCTATCTATCTATCTATCTATCTATCTATCTATCTATCTATCTATCTGTCTGTCTGTCTGTCTGTCTGTCTGTCTGTCCATCTATCCATCCATCCATCTATCTGTTTGTCTGTCCCTTTGTTTCTGCCTCCCTTCTCTTTTCTTTCCCTTCCCTTCTTTCTCCCTCCTCCCTTCACACTCCTGACAGATGTTAATATTTAGACTGAATTTATTGTCCAAAGATTGATATTTGTGGGAAAAGAGATAAGATATATTGAAACAAACTAAAGTAAGGAAAATTGGGGGGGGGAGGGGAAATAGAACAGTATAAACCAAAGAAATAAAATAAAAAGCAGACAGAGATGTGAGTTTTGGGCCGATGTCGGCAAGCTTTGCAGGAACAGTATTGATGAAGCATGCGTGTGCATCGGCTATCGTAATATACGTGTATCATATTTTCGTTTGCCACCGGTAACATTTTATATGACGCTGAGGTCATATTCATGAAATAGCGTAATTTGTGTCGGTGCATAAACAGTGTACATGTACTAAGGAACGACAGTACCTAGCTTCAACAAATTTATTAATACCATAATAATAGAGGATGGGATGGCACTTTCTGGCCACAACCAAGTTCTGTTACAAATTCTAACACAAAATATTGATATCTCAAGATTTACGTGGCTGCTCCAATTGGGGCAAAGTAAATGAACATACGATCACTTCTGAAGACGCGTAACTTGACGTTCAAAGGTCAGCTGCTAGGACAAAAAAATAAAGTTCTGACAAAAAAAAAACAACAACAAAAAAACAAAAAACAAACAAACAAACAAACAAAAAGAAAAAAATCAAAACAAAACAAAAAACAATTAAAGTCCCTAATAAAGTTGGTATCAGTGCGATACTTAAATAATTCTTTATTCTTTGTTATAATATATTAAAAATATTGAAAGTGGTAAATCTCAAATTCTACAGGTAAGAATGTCTTTTGATGCGATCGACATATTATAAAAAATCATACTGATCATCCTTTCATCTGACGCCCAATTATTTTACAATGTCTGATCTTCATGACTCCGCCCCTGCGGGATTATTATATCATATTACTTGACTACATTTTGGTTTCGAAGGTACGGCAAGAAAAAAAGTAGAGTCCTATAATAATGCGTAGAATGAGTTGACTTCATACGTGAATGTATTCCTATAGCCTTGAGAATTACAATTTCATGACAAAGTGTGGCATTGCTATTCCGAAATGGAAGACAGAATGACTGTTCCAAAGTAAAACAAATTTTGAATACTTACGAATTTTTATTCAGGAGGGAGCACCTATTTCATATCAGGCCGGTTAAGATGCCGTTTACGAAAACAAAACATTCACGACGCTGACTCATTGGTTGCTTGATAAACAGATAGGCTAGCGATGAGGGAAAATCAGATTTTAATACTGGGAATACGAACTTTAATTCAGTCCAGAATCGGACACCATATGGGTTCTGATTTTCTTCTATATGTTCAGTAGGTTTGCATTGACATACAATCAACTCTGTGCGTCTTTGATATCCTATCCTAAATTCTCTTATGGTACTCTTTTTGTTGTCTTTTCAATCAACAAATTAAAAAGTACTATATCAGCAAATATGAATTACCGATCTTTTTGTTGCATACCTTACAAAGCTCACTGTCTGTGATGATGGTGTTAACTTACTGACAAATATGAGTTTTCTGAAATTGTGTACTTTTTCTGGATCTAAAAAAGAAGAAAGAAAGAAAAGTCGGTATGGTCATATTGTGTAAACACACATTGAGCCTGACATAAGGAGGAATCTTTATCTGTTTGGCATAACTATTTTTTTTTTTTTTGCTAAAAACGTAAGTAATACCCTATCAGTGCAACGGTACCTTGGTGGACGGCTGCCATTGTTGCCTAGCGACAGGGTCAGAAACTAGTGGATGATAGCATTCGTGTAACGTATTGTTTACATTCTGCACACAAACCGACATAGATCACTTTAAAGATTGTTCTGCGGTGTTTAAAACAGATAACCATTCAGTATCATCAACAAACCTGACACAATCGTTCACAGTTGCCAAAAAAATCCCCGCCGGGTCCATCACACTGTTTTCCGCGACGACTGTCACACAATGGGGCGTGTCCACACGAACTTCATTTTCAAAGTTGGCTATTTGGGGTTTTGCTCAGTGGTGCTATTCCTGTATGTGTACAGAAGGCAGATTCGTCCTGATCCGCCAGGTAAGGGGGGCTAAGGAACGCGCCAGCAATATAGCATGCGAGAAAATACGCATGAAAAGGAAATCGGCAGCGACTTTTGGGAGGTGGAAGTCACTTCTGTCAAGCCTCTAGAGCTAGGGCAGGTTATATGATTTTTGGAAGCTCATTTGACCCTTGGTACCCACCATGTCTCTGTATGAATAAAAAAATCATTCATCAAAAGAACTTACTTTACTTGCTTACATGAAAATGAAATGCCGCACAATAATACACTGTTCATTTTCCAGTGAACGAACTGGTGGGACAAAAAGCGATACCTACCGACTCCAAACTCTTCATGACAACTGGTAGGTGTAATTATTGGTATGTCTTTGTGACAATGCTTTCAGTTTATTTTCAAGTGAAAATACCCTACATCAAGAAATTAAACCAACTGTTAACTTAAGAAAGCCCTTAACTCTTTTACTGCCAAGTTTTGATTAAACTAATAGCTTTCCTTGGTACGCTTTCAAATTAAAATCATGTCCGAGAAAGTTGTTGACCGTGACCGCTTGTATGGTCTCTGCAACTGTAGGCTTCTTGATACTAAAATGAAAAGTCGCGTTACAAAAAAAAAAAAAATATATATATATGAATCTGGTATCGAGATGTTAATTCAGAGCTTAGCACACTTTTATCTTAACTCATTCCATACCAGTCCCTGATATTTACGTATATTTACCAAGATTTAAGATGACAATTGCATATTTAAATTCTTCATGAAAAGAGCTTCCATTCAAGTACCAACTTGCCTGTCGTCTTAAGTCAGTGGTTAAGTCAAGGGCAGCTGTAGCATGACGTGCCAGGCAGTGCTAGAACTACTGACCAAGGCCTGTGACCATTGTATGGAATGAGTTAAATGGCATGTAAGAGTTAAAAAAGCGCCCTTCAAATCGTCAGGCAAATCGGTGTCAATTCTTTATTCCAAAATGCAGTACATAGCAGCTCTCACACGATTGTTCCACGTTCTCTTCTCGAGTAAAACATCTACATTCATTAACTCAAGACGTAGGCAGTTTTCACGCCTTAAATTTGAAGATAAATTTATAGCTGAGTGAAAAACATAACGCGATTTTTGTTGTGTAGCACTCCCAGTGTACATTAAGCCCTGGAAAGAACGTCCACTTACTGTGTGCATAAGTGAAAAAGAAACAATCGTTTCCAAATTCATATATGCTTAAAACAAGAATAGAATTATGTAAGTTTGAAGAGAGTCAATTCTGTTCAAATTGAGTAGAGATAATTTGAGCACCTGGCCTTTATTTGACCTGCCTAGTACTTTATTAGTTTGTGCATACGAATAATACAGATAATTGAGGACCGAAAATGCCCATCTCAGATTTGTGTCGTTCTGTGGTCATAAAACTTCCAAGATGGGTCACACAGAACTTTAATCAATTGATGCGCCTTCTTTGGGGAGTAATATTGTTATCTTCGTTAAGTATCTCTATTCTGACTGAGTTCAAATGCCAGTGTCGCCTTTTGAATTTAAAAACGATTCAACTTCAACTTTATATGAATGTCCCAATATATAAATAGGTTAACTTTGTAGTTTATCCCCGTACACCGAAAAAAACATAAGTACGCGTCAAAGTAAAAGTTCACTACAAACACTCTGAAGCACGCACAGTTTCAGCAGAGCAATTAAAATAACGTGGACTATGTTACTTTGCCCTGGCGCAAAATGGCCGTGTTTTTTTGTATTTTTTTGTTTTGTTTTTGGCCAAATGAAAATAATATGCTTTTTCAATCTTGTCCGTTAATTGATTGATTAATAGTTAATTTTATTTTCGTTCGTTTCAGCAAATATGACGAACGGAACAGATTGGGGAAACACCACAATGCCTGCAGGTCAGTACAGCTGCTTCTTTGAACCTGTTCTTTTAAACAATATCTATATGTAAGATCGATGGATGGGACATTTTGGTAACACAATGGGTAGAGTCTATAGCTTGTTCAGAGATGACAGCGTCTGTATAAAAGAGCATTAATATCACATCGTGATAAACTCACAGCGAAAATGAGTGAAATTCTAGTCGCCTAATGAATTGGCATAGTCAACCGCACAACACAGCTTGAAATCAATTTTATCACCAGCCAGACTTGCTTTAGAGGAAAGACATTGACAAACCAACCCCTGTTTACAGTTTCTGAACTAGAGAACTGTGTGAACAGCCCGTGCTCAGCTGACCCAAGCGTGTTCACAAAATCAAAGTTGCAACTGAATAGACCTGTGTTGAACTTTAGTTGAGTGCATACGACATTTAGAAGAAAACGCAATCCCGTGTTTCATTAACAGCAATGATTTTCTTTGGAATAAATATCTGTGAAACGTTTACCTTGAACCAAACTTGAAAAGTGTGTGATATTGCGCTCATTCAAGCATGCAAAGGCGAATTCTTTCTAAGAGGTAATGAAAAAAAAGTGTTAAAGGATTTGCTTTCAAAGAATAACGGGCTCACACACAGACACACACAGACACACAGACACACACACACAGACACACACACACACACACACACATATATATATATACATATATATATACATATATCTGTTTCTTAAAAGTAAGAGACATTTTAGGTCAAGTTGACTTCATGTTTGCCCCGTCAACTGCCTCACAGTGGCGCCTGAAAAACATGCAAATGTACATTAAAAAAAAAATTCAACCTGTAAAAGCTTGAAAATAGCTTATATTGCGTAAAATATACTCACGAGTTAGCAAGAATAAAATCATTGTTTTTCTTTTTCTTTTTTCTTTTTTTTTTTTCAAATCAACGAAATTTACGGATCTCGATCGAGAGCACACCATTCAAATTTGAATCTCTAAAAACCACCTACTTACTACCGGAAGGCTCCTTTTCCCTCCCTGGCCCATTGTTAAAAATACTACGGTCCTTGAGAATAATGAGATTTTCAAAATGAACTTTTTGCGTGCTTCATGTCAGCTTGACAAGTGTATGAATGCGTGTGATTTTTAGTTGACGATGATCTACCCGTAGTGATGAAAATAAGATACTAATGGCTGTCTTTCAGCTACCTAAAAATGTACACAGAAATGAAATATGCAGCCTGTCTTGGTGGTGATCATTCCGTCAGACAGGCTTGTTTGTTTGACCACCAGTAGCCATGGCGACGAGGCCAGTTTAAACACACCTGCTGCCCTTTTACAGAGAACCAAAGCAATAGGGGAAGCTTCCCTCAGGTAGCGTTCTACTGCAGGGGTTGGTTCGTCAACATAGATGCACATGATCTATACAATTAGAGATTTAATTTGCACGATAGAGAGCAACCATTCTGAATTGTGGGGCACTTTGTCGTACACAGAAAAACCTGGCCACCTCACTTTGACATGCTTATTTGGGCAAGGCTTGCTGCCATTAAGATATACATATACAAGGGCGTGTGCCTCTTGTACAACTGTAAACGATATGCGCATATTTAGTTACTCCTGTACTGATTTGGCATTGTCTAAATACATGTTTACGAACATGATATATCAAGAAAAGAGCGGAGAAAAGGATAACATTTATATTGGCTCTAGGCCTTTGCACCACCATGTCAAGAACAGGCAAAAAATTGCCTACTAGGCCTATAGCCGATGATTGAAGTCGTGCACGTGCGCTGACATGAACGGATACGGTATGCCCACTATCACTGTGACGTCATTACTTCGCCATACAATAACAGTTGTCCATTTTGCGAGCTACCACTGACACCAGGTTGATAAGCATCGACATAAAGGCAATGCTTTGTTAAAGAGTCGGAAATAGCTTTTACAGTCATGTTATATAAGCATAGCACTGAAATTCCTTTCTCTGTAATCACCAACGTTGATTAAAATTTGATGACAGAGCACATCCTTTTCAGATGCACCACACAATTTGCATTTTTTAAAACTAACAATGATATTTGGTAAATCACAAATCAACATTTATTACCAAAGAATCTAAGATAAAGCACTTTATGATTGGATAATTCCCGTCACGTGAGTTTTTGCTATTACTGCTGGGCAGTTGACGTTAACTTGTATGCGCATGCGTCACTATCGCCTACCACTGCCCGAGGGAAATGCCAGAGGCGGAGGTCGACAATGGTTATTCTGTTCGATATCTATCATGTCTACCACCCAGACATTTCTTTCTTTCTTTCTTTCTTTCTTTCTTTCTTTCTTTCTTTCTTTCTTTCTTCCTTTCTTTCTTTCTTTCTTCTTTCTTTCTTTCTTTCTGTCTTATTCCACGTACCGATGAAATTGAGCACCTGGTTTGGAATGGTCATTATGCTTAAAATTATGCAAATTAGGGGCGATTACAGTTTGCAAAGCTTTATATCCTCAAAACTATTATAGATAGACACAAGGTTTTGACTTACACATATAGATTTGATACATATGGCAATGTAATAATAACATGCAAACAGAAGTTGGGGATTTTAATGTAGGCTAAATTCACTGTATTTTTCAACAATACTCATCCAGGGCTTTTGTTGTACTGCTTTGTTACAAACCTCCATGGTGCTAGGAAACCATTTTGCATTCATAATAAATTATTTTGAACCTGTCTCATGGGCAGCCTTCTAGCCATGCATGCTAGGTGTATGGGTTGGAAGATTCAGATTCAGATTCAGATTCAGAAGGTATGGGTCTTGTTGCAAATGGGATTGTGGAGGGGGAGGGGGGCTCCAACAACTGTGTAATGAGGTTCTCAATAAAATACAGAGACTCACTTTTTGTTCATGCAAGAACAGAGCTGCTCCATGTTTCCACTAGTACTGGGCAGAGCTGTCAGTGCACCTAGATCGAGACTGGTGCCCTAGCTGCTCTGTTTTTGCCTGATGCTGTGAGTCTGCTGGGCTTATCAGTCCCAAGGGATCACAGGCAAGCCTGAGTGTACCATCTGTTAAAAGTATACTACATACATTGCTGAGTTGGCTAGACCCATCAAAGTATGGTCTTCCAGCCCTCAATGACTGTTTTCCCAACTTTGTGTATTTTGAAACGGTGTGTGGATTTGTGTCATATCAGTGAACACTTTTATGTCTTTATTTCCTGTAACCAGTGAGATTAAGCCTGTTCTTCATAGGCAAGCTTATGACAAGGAGTACTGAGACAGTAAAGTGTGTGTCTCAGTTCACAGGTACATGTACATGTAGTTTTCTGAGAGCATTTTAAAATTTGTTTATGTAATAAAGGAACAAAGACTGTTTTGTATTGCATGTATACACATCCCCCTGGCATATAATATGTATACACAGTACATGTATATGTGCAAGTATGAATAACGTACACGTACATGTACATGTACATATACTCATCCATACTGCCCAGAAGGGCTGTCCCTCTCAGAAGTGCGCACTTTTCTCTGGTCCCAAGGATGCCCACTGTAGAGAGGTTTCACTGTATGAATAAACACTGGAATTTCTTTCTTTCTTTACGACCAAGTCGGTCCAGAGTTTTTCTCAGAAATTATTTTTCCCAAAAGCACCAAACTTACCATGGTGACTGACCTATCCAGTGAAATTGTGCATCTCATTTGGAATGGTCATGATGTTTACAATTATGCATATTAGGGGCAAGAAAAATTTTAAAAGCTCCATATGTTCCAAATTATTGCAGGTAGACTCAAAATTTAAATGTGCATATATACGTTTGGGACACCTGCCAATATGATGGACAGGATATAAGTTGTAGAATTTCAAATGATGCTAATAACGGGCATTGAAAATTCAAAAGTTGGATATCTCCAAAACTGTTATACATAGAGATGCCATTCCAACTTCAATTTATAGGTTTGTGGCAAAGCCGCAGCCAATGAACCATTAACTAAAGTTGTAGGCTTTTAATTTATGAACATTAGGCAAATACACAAAATTAAAATGTTGAATGGCTTCAAAACTACTATAGATAGTAGTTTCATTCAAACTTCACTTTATACGTTTTTGACGTGGCCACATCCAATGAACCAAGACCTAAAGTTGTAACCTTTCTAATTTACAAAAAGAAGGCTAATACACGAAATTTAGATTGTGTTGAACAATGGCAAAGTGTAGCATTTCAAACTGTTCTCATTTTAAGGGCACCCGGGCAGATTTGCTTTGAAGCAAATCTTCTTTTCTATTGGGTTTATTGTAATCACTATTAAAGAAATTATCACTTTTTAACAGTCAATATAGAAAATCATGTTCTTATCATTTAATAAAATAATTATGGACGTCTCAGTGAAAAGGCATACTGTGGATATCGACGAAAAAGGGCAATGTCGACCTCGGCTTTGCCTAGGTCAACATTTTTTTTTTCTGGTCGATATCACAGCATGTCTATCCACTTTAAAGTCTATAACTATAATATTACTACTTCAAAAGTTTTGTTTACCTTTGTTACATAGACTTTGTGATCTCAATTTGTGCTAAGGATGCTTTAGAATTATATATATATATATGTATATATATATATGTATGTATATATATATATATATATATATATATATATATATATATATATATATATATATATATATATATATATATCTCGAACAAATATAGTACACAACTGATAGAAGACATACACAATCAGGAAATCAAATAGCGTACAATGTTAGCGCCGCTGGGACACAAAAGCTGGTGTTATGGTTGAAAAATGGAACACGCAGCTAACATGTGCTTAAAACTAAATAATGCTTTTACATTCCTGCTTCGTGAGACAGGTTTCCATCTGACCATCGGCGGTTTGGCAAAGTACATTTATCAGTGAGGCACCAATTTCGGCGTCGTCAGGATGGTCATAAGAGTTGCTAAAAACCGATTGCATAACACGTATGCGACTCATTCTAGGAAACTGAGACTTAGATATTCCGAGCCGAGACATTTTATAATTGATGGAGTTACATACTGGTGATTATACTCAACAGTAGCATGCATTGAAATTAGCACCTACACCTTAGGTTGCATTGGCACAATTAAAAGGATAAAACATTAGACAAAAAAACAAACAAACAAACAAACAAAAAAACAAAAAAGGAAAACAAAAAACAAAAAAACCCAAAAACAAATCAAAACGAAAAAAACAAACAAAAACAAAGCAAAACAAAAACAGAAAAACAAAAAACAAAAAACAAAAACACCCCCCCCAAAAAACCAAAACCAAAACAAAAACAAATCAAACCCCCCCCCCCTGCAAATGCTACCACTAAACTAGAATAGATGATTTGCTACATAGCAAATCAGTGTATGTGTGTCCTCAAAGCATATTGGTATGACAATGTACAGCTATTCCATAACATTGGAGTAGAAGTTGGAATGGCACCTCTATCTATTATACCTTTGAAGTTATTCAAGAAATTTCTAATGGTGCTACTTAGCATTTTTTAAATTGCTTTTTTTCATTGTGTACGCCATGGTCAACAACCCCCTAGTAGAAGTTGGAATGACTTCTCTATCTATTATAGTGTAGGAGATATTCAAGACTGAAAATTTTGAATACTGCTAATTAACATAGTTTAACCTGCTAAAACTTTTGTTTTAGATTCATTACTTTGGCAATGGTCAATAACCCCGTAGTTTGTATGGCATTTCTATCTATGGGCCTAATAGTTTTGAAGATATTCAAGTTTTAAAATTTCAAATGCCTCTAATTATAATAATTTAAATTGTATAACTTTTGTTTCAGATTCATTACATGCCCAATTTTCAATAACCCCCTAGTAGAAGTTGAAGTGACACCTTTATATCTAATGGTTTTGAAGATATTCAAGATTTAAAATTTCAAATGATGCTAATAAGCATAATTTGAATTGCTACAACTTTCTTTTAAATTCATTGGATGTGCAATGGTCAATAACTCCTAATAAAAGTTGAAATGACATCTCTATGTATTATACTTTTGAAGATATTCAAGACTTAAAATTTCAAATGCCCCTTATTTGCATAAAATTGAACATCTTCATTCCTTTGTATAAAAAGGGCCAAATCCATGTATGGAGTTTCTATGTATAATAGTGTCAGAGAAAAGTGTCGGACAAATTTACTGGTAAGAAAGAAAGAAAGAAAGACAGAAAGAAAGAAAGAAAGAAAGAAAGAAAGAAAGAAAGAAAGAAAGAAAGAAAGAAAGAAAGAAAGAAAGAAAGAAAATTTTAGGAAAACAGAAAAGTGTGTGTCGACGTACACACTTTAATAATGCGGAATACTTTTGTACTTGTTTTCATCAAAATATTGGTTTTTCATATGCTTACATTTTAATTTCAGATATGAGCAACATTACTGCAACAAGCCCAGAACCAGTCACGGGAGGTTAAAAAGTAGCTATACGACCTCCATTGCCATACGTCCATTTAATGTCTTCACGAGCACACGCCAAGCAGATTACGACGTCTCTCGTGACGCCAGACTTCACTACGGTGGTTACCATAGTGGTGTAAAACGAAGCTGGCGGCGCCCTCTCTGTAAAGTGTGCTGTTTTAACTTTCACAGATGTGTGTATATAAATAATTAATACCAAGGATGACAACAGTCTGTAATCAAAATAACTGTGGAAATATTTTCTCTGGTTTTAACCCCCCCCCCCTTTGACATGGAGATGTGCATATCTTATCATTGTCTGGACTTTATATTTTATGCAGGTTTTACCATGTGATGACAGCTAAAGCATATCGTTATCAATTGATATCTTACGTCACACGGTAATCGATGTTGCTGCATGTGATATCAGTTCATGTACTCTGTGGCTGAACTCAGGCAAATCAAATGAGACTGGTTCAGCTTAAAGATTATATGAATAATTGCCTAGATTCTAAAAAGATTTTCTGGGGGTCCATGTGTACAATGTATCATGAATTCTCACCTCACCCCAGCTCCCACATGTACATGTTGTGCATGCAGTAAAATGTTTTTTTTTCTTCTTTTTTTTTTTCAGGGCGTCCATGATTTATTGATTTTTCTGTTGTCGCTCACTTGAATTTATGAAACTAAACACACACACACACACACACACACACACACACACATTTATTAGCACTCACGGATGTGTTAAGGAACAAAACTAGGTCACTGTTTCGACTATTTCGGTCAAATCGGTTGCCTGCAGATTGGGAGATACTTCATACTATGCATGATTGAAGTTTGTTAGACACGTCCCCTTGTCCTCGAAATGCATTTTCCCCTAGAATTCCATGCCAGTTCACAGAGAGGGGACTAGGCATCAAATTCCGACTGAAAAATGCGAATACCTTTAAGCCCATTACTCTCGATTTGAAAAATTAGCTGTGCAGCCCCAAAATGTTGTAACTTAATTTGTACCAGTGTCTATTTAATTTATTCCTTTATTACTTCAATTACGTAAAAATAAGATCCTTTTTATGAAATACTGAACTATACGCACGTTGTCTTAGGTTAGTAATGTACTCCCCATGTTTCATTGTCCTTCTGTGTGCCCAAAGTCGTCAAAGAATCGATGCTGACACTTTTCTTCCACGTGACCCAGGATTAAATTGCCTCATGTGGCCATAATACCAGCATGGATTAATATTAATTGATTACGCCGGACTGGATAGGCCTACTAACAATTTGCCTGCAATAATTTGATTCGACGGCATCTCGTGAGCATGAGATAGGGTTTCGTCACCAGGAGATAGTTCGTGCTCACCAAAATATAATGGCAATCACAAAACTATATCCCGCGCTCACGACATCGAGATCAGGGTATTTTTCAAATGTTCGGGGGTTTCGTACTCACCAGATCATATATGTGCAACGTCAGCAGTCTCCCTTGTGTGGTGCGAGCACCTTTGTGGCGCCCACAATGCACTGAAGAAAGCTGTTATAGTCAAGCCGATCGGTCAAGGCCGGCGTTCACCTTCAGGTTGGGTATTTCACCAGTGTGACGGACAAAAAGCATTTATTACACCGAAATATTTTCTCATCTCTCTGTGTGGACATGAAAGCCTTAGTCCTGCAACGAAATTGCGAGGCTAACATAGCACTACCAGTGGATAAACGATGAAGTTAATTGTGACACTCTATATTATTTGACCAGTCGCTCGGGCACAGTTGTATGTGATACTAAAATTATTTTTTTTTATTGCAATTGCGGTGTAGAATTTCTGCTGCCTTGTTTATCATCTGAATTGAATTTGGCAAATTTGTGATTGTACCATTTCTGAAGGAGGAAGTGTCTCGAAATGTATCAGCGAAATATAACAGGGGGATCCTTTGACTTGATGTAATGCTGAAATTTCCCTGATTCTATGCATGCATCATTAAAAGTAACATAACAGCACTCAAAGGAGTAACTGATAATACTTGCTCAACAGACGTGAACTATACAAGTTGTGGATAATGATGAACTAACGATGCCTTTTGGAAAATGATTTCAAGTTCACTAAACACCCATAAATATGTTTGGGAATCTGAAAGGCTCTGACAATGACTGGGGAGGCATTAAAGGGAGTGCAAGGCGAGGGACATGACATGACATGACATGACATTGTGGGATTGGATGACGGGGAACAGGATATGAAGGGAGTGCATGACTCGGAACGTGTCGTGATGGTAGTGCATGACCGGGACACATCGTGAAAGAAGTTCTGCATTGCGGGGGATGGGGGGACATGTCAAGCTAGCGCACTACCGGGGGGGGGGGGGAGGGGGGAGCATGTCGGTGTTTGTGTTCTGTGAATGGGCTACACAGTGAACATGTTACCAGATATCCAGACAACTGGTTTGTTTGATCTCCAACAGAATTTCAGTACTTTTAAATAAAAAATATATGTTTCATTAAATATAATTTCCTGCAATAAGGGTTTAGTGGGAGCATTGGTTATTAAACAGCTCATTAGACGGACTGTTTTCGATAGAAGAGCAGAGTATATTTGCAGAGAACATTACATAATTTGTATGTTCATTGACATTGTACGAGATGATACAACTTAGGTGAAGATACTATGAAGGTTATTGTGTAACTAGTTGTGCATCGTAATAATGTAAATTATATTACACTGAAACTTTTTGTATATATCGTATTATAAATTCTACCTGTAAAATAAAATTGTGCACCTACCGTAGATGTCATTCTGGTGGCATCTTTAAAGTGAAAGAGTCAGCTACTTTCGTGATTTAGTTTTGTCGGGTACCGAGTATTTAAACCAAAATGACAGAAAATTCTCATAATCTAGCACACATCTATACATATCATGGAGTATCTTTCTGTAGATGGTTATTATAAATCCGAAATTTTCAGAGCCGCAAACTTTCCGCAGACTACGTTATGAGGTAGCCATAAAATAATGGACAAACTATATTCAATACATGTACGACTGTCGGTAAAATATTTTTGCACACATGACTTAAGAAATTTGAAAAACTGGAAAGGGCTTTTACATTTTGCATCAGTTGGCAAAGCTGTACTGTCTGCCGAACTGTTCACAACTGTATCGTAGAAAATGAATGAAAAACGTGGACATTAGATATGTTAAATGAGCTGTACATTGCATATTATAAGGTACTACTTATTAAGCGTGGTTAAAATCTAGGTTGTTGCATATAAAGTAGGGGTCATTGATAAATATCTCCTAGGCATTCTGTGGCAAATATGCTAATATCAATGACCTACCTCCAAAGAGTGGCCACTTTGAACTCATCTATCGGTGGTCGTTTGAAACAGATTTGCCTATTTTATTGAGACTATGAGAATTAAAGTAACTGTAGAAATATACACGAGACCTTGTGACCCTTTGCCTTCCAAGACACATTTATTAAACAACTTTATCAGCGTGCTTTGAATGTTACAGGCTCATGGAAGCTTTTGATCAAGTGGTCCCTCACCTTTTCGTCACATCTCATAGCAAAGATTAAGAGAAGGCAACATGCTAAAAATTAATCTAAAATTAAAGTATTTAACTATTAGTTTAATTCTTTCAGTGCTAACGAGGAGACTCGCCTCAGCTTTGCGCCAAAAGCACGCGGCGGAATAATCTGTTGAGCTAGATCTTTCTTTTGTGGAAATATGTGCTAGCTGGCACCTTAATCAAAACTATATTTTACCAGGGTTTGAATCTGGAATCATTATGTATCAATTCAAGTGGGGACTACTTTTCTTGTGATAAGCTCTTCAAAAGTAATTCATGCGCGCATAAATACAAAATTGGAATGTGAAGAGTTACAAGTTACTTTGGTCCAAAAAATCTTCCGTTTTTCTGACCCACAGTAGATCACGTGATTCATCCTGTAATTAACTTGTTACAGTAAGAATGTACAAATTATTTTTTTTACTGTTGAATGGCGTTTACCTGTCACAATAAAATGTCACAGTTGCATGTAATGCCCCTGTCATAATAACAGGTTGTCACAGTTGCATGTAATCTGCCTGTCACATGTTACTGCGACGAAACAGTAGCTTGCATGTCGTCACTGTTCCATTAAAGGTGACGTCATTCGTTTCCATGACAACAGGTAGATTGACAGCTGATACTTGGCATTCACCCCAGTTGCCTTACCACATGCCATTGAAATGCAAAAGGAAATTTTGTTCAACTTGTACATTTAAGTTTAAATGCGGTTGAACCCTTTAAGTGCCAACTTGGACACTTGAGTCAACAGTTTTCGTGCGCGCTTCATTGCGCCCAAAGGGCATCGACGAAAGCTGTTGACCTGGGTCATTCTTATGGTCTTTGCCTATTTTAGGCATGCTTGTACTTCAGTGAAAGGTCGATTCACCAAGAGTATCACTAAAGTATGATTATGTCCAATCAGAGCACATCGACTTTTCTCGCAATTGGCACTTAAAAAGTTAACAGTCTCTCGGTGTTAGACAAAGTTAAATTACGGTAAATGTAAAAATCTTGTTTTTAAAGAGTTTTATTTGAAATAACGTGTCAGAGAACGAACTCTACAGGTAAAACCAAGTGTGTCATTTTCGCAACTTTTTTTTGTACTTTGAGTATTTTTGGTAGAAATTGCATGATATAAATAATATCTTGGAGTTACAAGATAATGTGTTGTCTATGAAATTGCTCTTAATCTTAAAATATAACACGATACAGATAAACTACCACAGCATACAAAGTTACAACAATTTAATGTGCACAGAGTCTCAAGTCATTTTACAATAGTTTTTTTTTTTTTTTTTTGGTGTATGGTTTGTTTTTCAATATGTGTTGCCGATCGAAAGATTTTGTAATGGAAGCAATTACTATTTTAAATAAATTCGATTACTAGGTTATTTTCAATGTAAAGTCACACTGATCAGGATATTGCAAATAGTCTAAGTTTTAAATATTGTCCAGATCGATTATGTATATATATTTATATATATATTATTATACATGCATGTATTTATAACCGGTTCCAAATTCCTATACCGTCCTTGAGATTTCTTTGCTTGAGTTTGCAATCAGTTGCAGTTGGCAATGTCGTATATCATACGGTTCAACTACACAACCAACATATCATTGTATAATTATTCTCTAATTACTTCTTGAAAATTCAAAGACCCACGTGTCTTGAAAATACTCATTTCGGGCTTTAATGTAAAAATGACATACGGATATTTATTTATGTTGTGAAATCTGAGCTTATGTGAAAATATTGGCATATAAATCTGCATTGCGACTCTTGTGAAGCAACGAAATGTGAATAATTGTAGATTATGGAAACAAAGGAAGGAGAGCTTAAACACATATGTTAAAGAACATGCAAACAGTTATGATCCCTCTGTGTATTCAACGTGATGTTGATTCATTAGCCCACCGCTTGAAACACCCATGCCTTTTCCACCCGAAGATACTGGGTCGACTGTCGGGAAAACTTTGTCAACTTTCAAATGGACACTGGAGGTCGCTCTTAGTCAATCAACGATCAGTGCATGATGAGATCTCTCGCCTTTTGGATGAGGAAATGAGACGTTTAGAGATTTTGCGATAGTCTGTGTCTTCGTTAACCAACTGCAGCCCAAGAACGTGGGAACAAAACAGCGACCCAACGCCATACTCGGCACGTGTCATTTATGTGTTGACCATTTTATTTGCGGTGCCGAGAAACTAGGTCAGGGATCAAGGCCGCACAGGCCACACTTTCATGCTCCTTAAACCATAGCGGTGATGCATCTGATGGAGTGTTCTTGCAGACTTGAATAATTTACATTTTTTATTAAATCTTATCTCTGATTTACGTAATGTTATGTCATTTTGTTTTTTTCTTTTATCAAAATTAGGTAAGATCATTTTCGCTTGTATTTTTCAACCTGACTCAGGTGGATGATATTTGATAACATTTGGCACTTTTCAGATGTGATGCATTATTGGTGAAATAGTTATCCAAGTCACATTGACCTATTTTTTCTCTCTCCAGAAATTTTACTTTGTATGCTGTATTGTCATTGATGGGTTCAGTCAATTTTGATATGTTGGTCAAAGCTATGATGTACACTTGATTGTATGACTATTTCTCAAAACCCTAAGTCGGAATGAGTTTCAGACCAAACATGACTGTTACAGGAGTACATTACGTAGAATATACCAGAAAACTAATACCCGCATCTTCACAATCAGCACTGTGAAAGTAATCATGCGTGTAGCATTTAGAATGATTTTTGCCAAGGTCTCTGGAACTTATTTTCCGTCGCATGTGCAATGCCTTTTGAAATCCTGCTGTGAAAAATTACGATATCTGTTGATAAACTCCTATGACCTCTAATGAATGTAAGAATTGCACCACGGAAATAAGATTTTACAAGACAAACTCCATGTGGCACACAAAGATACGGCGGGCGCAGGCCCATGTTTAAGAGCTTCATGTAGAACTTAAACTCATCTGTGGAAAAAAAATGTTGAAATGAAGAAGTATTTGCATCTAATTGTGGAACGGCCTTTGTCAACATATTGGGCTTCTCTTGATCGCTTGTACCCAATGCGTTTTGGTATTGAAGCCACGGAAAGGTTGCCCTACCTGGCTTTCATAAGGTTATCTTCATCCGTCAAGAGGGTTTCTTTCTACAATACCAGTCACATTTGTGCTCCTGTGGCCGTATTCACAAAAAAATTGACCTGATCGCAACTTTAAACCCCAAATTAGAATCAGTGTGATCTGCATCCTAAACTACTTAATCCTTGGCTCAATGTACGATCAAATCTTCGAGGATTAGCCAATATATGCTCTTGGCTGCAATATGAACCTGTAGATTTACAGGCTTATTTTATTAAATCAACCTTAGTTTGATCCAGTATTTGAAGTTTTAATCCATAAATTTAAAAAGGATTAAATCAAGATTGATGCAATAAAATGAAAACCTCAATTCCACAATTCATGCATAACAGCGGAGAACATAGATTAATTAATCCTGCAAGTTTAGGCCAACCATTAAATAGTTCAAGGCCCAAATGCACATTGATTTTCATTTTAAGATTAAATTTAGGATCAGATTAAACTCTTCGTGAATAAAGCCCCTGATCAAAGGATGTGAAAAGTTTATGGTTCGAACCCGTATCTTGGACAAAGATATCCTTTACATGCATCTATATTCCAAGACATTCTGAAAGCAGTTATTCAGGAAAATTTGCTGGCAGTATTCTTCTGTTTGAGGGTGATGTATATTGACTTGCTGGCAAATACAACGAGTGACGAATAATGTAACTTAGTTACAACTTATTGCAACTGATGATCCCGCACATCACTAAAAACAGCCACTACAAGAGCCATCAGGTAAATCATCTGTGTACTCGGCTGGCTTTCCGAGCCTCCTGAACAACAATGCCCAATGACGGGGCACGGAACCCATTGCATTTCATTCAGCCAACTCAGTTTCCGGATCGCTCAGTTGGGTACGCAGTAGTCCTTTTAATGTAAAATGCGTTGATTTTTTGTGTATTGTTGCGAACGTTTGTGTTTCGCAAAAATTACTGTAACTTATGCAGGGAATACTTTCAATATATAAAGAATATGTCAGATATGTTTTCACCCGCAGGCTCAATTAAACGTATCTGTATAAGGCACTGTTTGGCTGAGGTGTACCAGCAATGTATGTGTCACAAGCGCTGACTGGTATGATTTTCCGGGATGGTTTTATGCCTGTAAGCCGAACGCTCTAGGTATGGATAGAAACATGTTCTTTTGTCATGCAAATGCGAATTCTAAAGTTGTTCATGGAGTTTGTTTCCGTATATTTGTACAAACCTATCACTTCTGAAACATTTTTTCTTTTTCGACAGGTACATGTAAATATGGCGCAACATTCTTTTCTTTTTCACCACGATGCGAGGCATATGAGTACATTTCGAGGGCGCCTAAATGTTTGAGTTTTAATTAGCCAGTGGTAAGGTTTTGAGTCTTCATAAATTGTTGTTGCAGTCGGAATTTGAGAGAATCACATCTTCCTCATCGAAGTCCATACATTTGTACACTAATTATGGTTTCAAGTAAACATTTGCTGTGGGATTGGTGTTTGTGTACTTTGTTTGGCTCTCTATGCAACTAAATATTTATCGATAAGTATTTTGAATAATCTTATCTGATATAGTGTGGCGATATTTGAACAAAGGAGGCAATATGTACATCCAGTTTCAATGTACAGGTATAACGCTGATTAGTTTTGGATCGGGAAAGCTTTATGTATACATATCGTAAAAATCAGCAGGATTATGTGTAGAGATATATCTAGGCTTTCTAAATTTAAAACATATAATTACAAATAATAGATCAGTAAACGCTGATATTGTGGCTATGTGCATACAATGATAGAAACGTTTCAGATTAGTGCATGCCATTATATTGCCGTTATTAAACAGGTCATTCACTGCCATTTTGGCGGGAATTTTAGTGTTGCCTGCCACATTGGATGACTAGATGCGCCTCTCGGTTTTGAACATCCGAATATGAAGTTTTGAAACAACTGTACAGAGATGTATCAGGTGCTTGACATGAGAAACTTATAAACGCTGCAAGATTTCATGTTGGTCAACCTCAGAGAAGGAGAGCGGCAGGAAATGGTTAAAATCTGTAACGTAGGTGTGAATCCAAAGTATGCATTTTATTTCATGAATCTTAAACTCTGAGATTATATACAAGTATTGTATACTGTAAATTAACATGTTATGTTATAGATATAAGTACACAATATCCTGACAAACCTTTGTCCATTTTTACTATTGTACAGTATAAGCATAGTGAAAGTAATACAAAATGGGCCATCTTAACATTCGAATACCATGTTTCAGATGGCTTGGTCAATTTAGTGAAGTGTCCGCACAAACATCTAGTTTATGGCAGGTCTAATGATCCAGTGCTGTGTTCAATTTGATTCCAAACGGTTCACAATAAACATAAAGCTAGGTTTCCATGTGTGCGTATTGCGCATTGCGTACAACGTATTGCGTAGCTGGGGGCGCGTATTGCGTACTGCGGATACCATTTTCCATGTATCTGCAAACCAGGCGTATACTGGACGTATGTACGTTTACTTTGGTAGGATTTGGCGCCATTTTGTGTATGTTACGCGCGTCTACCCTGCGTGATGCGTACAAAATCGCTGCACAGAGCGATTGAAACGCATAGGCAACACGGAGTACGCACTACGTACTACGCATACATGGAAATGATGTAGTTAATTTTAAGTCAATCAATTATTACGCACTACGCAGTACGCAATGCGCAGTACGCAATACGCGCACGTGGAAACCCAGCTTTAATGTAACGACGTCCTGAGAATACTAGTATAACCGCGGCCAATGTCTTTTTGAGGGACACTGAAGGAGCCGGACGCTGCTTCCATGGTCTTTGGACGTCAGGTTGTCACGGGCTGACAGGAGGTTGCAATTAGCAGTTTTATGTGTGCATGGCTGAAAACACTACCGAATACACAAAATTGATTCAGGCTGGAGGTGTGTATTCCCATATGATTCTACGTTAAAGTAGCATTCAATAGAATAGCAGTTATCAAATTTACGAGCGTATTTTAACTATATACAACCATTTACCACAAGAAATCTGTTGTTTCTGGGGAAAGCGATTTTAAAGTCACATAGGTGCAAATTGCAATGGAAACCAATGGAAGAACACATCCTTAGCCCGCCTACCTACACAGCCATCTACTGAAAATCCATATGAACCAGTTGATTTTGACCTTTAATGTTGTTCAATTGGCCTGTAATGGGTTGTTGTAGGAAGTAAATATAACGGGCAACTGGATCATCTGTAACTTACCGTAGTTTTACCCTGGCAATACACAGTAACGTGTCCGCACTTTACTGCAATGTGAAAGTAAGTTATACCCTTACTGCAAATTATTGATATTAAAACTGAGCCCAGACAACAGCGTACCCACCGACGTATCACTGTGCAGTTGGTCGCCGAACACTGTAAATCATCAATGATTTAATTCGACATGGGTTTACAAATGTTTTTAAGCTATGTATGACAAGATAAAAGACAAAAAGTACCACTTTAATCATATGTAGTATACCAATGCATGTTAAAATTAACCTGCACAAAGCAAGACTTTATTTCGCATCGGCTGTTTGAAGTATAAATGAATATAACCGGATATTGAGCTATATATTAATGTAAAACATTGTATAATAAATAACACAAAGGTTTTTCACATTTTGTTATTTTTTGGCTGGAATTGTCTGTTGCCATGATTCCCTATCGAAGATCTGTGCTGTGTGGATTATATATATGCATGTCTGAAAGTGTTGAGAGTGAATGACTTCATTTATAGTAATTGTTACAACATAGGAAGTCAACACGGATTTTATTCAATGTATACTTCAAAACATAGGAAGCTAGTGGGGATTTTATTTTTGATGTCTCATAACCTATGGAGTCAATATGATTTTATTTAACGTAATCTCAAAATATAGAGTCAATACGGATTTTACATAATTCTCTCAACATAGACAGTTAATATGTCAGATCGGGTGTTAATTGAAAGTTAATACACTGTACATGTTTTAAAGATGTGTATTTTCTCTTATACGACGACGGTATGAGCTACAGTTTCAGCTTTTGCCTGTTTTCAGTTAAAATACACAGAACAAAGCTGGTTTGAACTTTCATCTGATACAACATAGATATGAATGACCAGCTACTGAAAACTAATGACTTAGTTTTACGACGATAATTATTTTCGATCTGAGAGATGTGTTAGGAGGGATTCATAAACAGTGGTAAAAGACCAAAATGTCAAGGATCACATGCCAGCCATGAGATGATATCTTAGTGACCCGGGACCCAGAAAGCTAGGTTTACCACATGACACATATAATCATCCCAAAGTATGTAGGTAGCAGATTTCACGAAATAGAATTCAGGTAGAGGAAGTTCAAAACTTCATGGAGATGATCAGTTTCTGAATATATACCTGTGATCAAGATGCAGGACAAAGTAACCTAGTTTTAATCCATGACATACATTTCACGTCTGATACGTGTCTCCATGAGGTTTCATGAAAAAGGACAAATCAGAAAACTTTGTTTCACAAATGAGTAGTCTATCAATTTATCACTATGACCTAGACAGGTGACTCAATTGCTTATAGACAATCCCCGGGTTCTTAATCATGTGTGTTATTAGTGTTTTGAAAATAAGGTAAAATTCAAAGAAGTTCTAATATTTATGAACTTTGCCTTACTTATTGACATGCTTTGTACTGTACTGAACGGTAATGCATCATATTGAACATATAGCAAATAGAAAACAAACAAACAAACAAGCAAACAGTAAAATCAGGAAACGGTAACACCCTTTTGTTTATCGCCTTTAGCATAAGTATTTGTGTGGTTCCTTCAATTGATCGCCTTAAGTATAGGTATATCTTCGGTCCCTACTATTGATCACCTTTCGAACAGATATGTCTGCGGTGCATTCCAGGAAAGTTTGAAGTATAGATGTTCGGCCATTTTAGATCAGAGGCCAATAATCAAAAAGTGCACAAAAATTTTGAAAAAAAGCAGCACCGCTTGTTGAATTAATTTGGGTCTGTTCGTCTCCGATAATTTTCCATGATTTACCTCAAAAGCGCTTCCTAACAGACAAGATCACCAAACATCATAGCACAATTCGTTATTGCAACAAATCGCAGATTAAACTGCTGAGAAATTACAGGCTTAGAAGAAGTGTCTCTGAGCAATTTCAAAGCAAATACCTAATAGGCTTCAGAGATGGGGGTGTTTGCAGATTATCTAAAAAAAGATAAATAAGATAAAAATAAAATAAATTCCAGCTGATTTTGACAAATTACAGGTTGACCTAGCTACTGAGAAAAAAGGTCTTGGAAGAAGTGTCTCTGGACAATTTCAAAGCAAATGACCAATAAGTTTCAGAGATAAACGGGTTTACGTATTAACCAAAAATAAATAAATGAATAAATAAATAAATAAATAAATAAATAAATAAATGAATGAATGAATGAATAAATAAATAGATAGATAGATAGATGAATGAATGAATGAATGAATAAATAAATAAATAAATAAATAGATAAATAAATAAATAAATAAATAAATAAATAAATAAATAAATAAATAAATAAATAAATAAATAAATAGATAAATAAATAAATAAATAAATAAAATAAAACCTAGCAAAAAGCCATAAATATGTATCAGAATAAAATCATTGGAGCTGGTTTCTACAAATTGCAGATTGGCCTATTTAAAAAAATTAAGGTCTTGGAAGACGTGTCTCTGAACAATTTCAAAGCAAATGACCAACAAGTTTCAGAGATGAAAGTGTTTGGATATTCTCCCCCAAAATAATAAAAAAAAAAGTAAATTCCATCAATAAGTGACAAAAGTGTACACAAAAAATCACCGCAGCTGGGCCACCGACGCACGGACATCAAAAGAGACGATGGATGACCGACCATAGATCATAAGACAAGCTCACCGAACAAATCAGGCGTGCTTAAAGTCCTTCGTATCTTGTCTTTGAGCTGTTACCTCTCGTTTTATTTGGACCACCCACATTTAAAAAATAAACAACATCCACTTTATCATGCCTGTAACAAGACTCCACCTCAGCAGTTCCATATTCAAAGTTCTCGGTGACTGCAAACGGAACATTCGATATATCATTCCTGTGGTCAGTCAGTTTGCTATATTCCACTCCAATTTTGCAGCAATATTGGTACAATTATTCGATACCTTTTGCTATTTTTTTTATCTTAGTCACAACCAGATAATAATGGTTGCAATTTAGTGTCTTTATTAAAAAAAAACTGATTATAAATAAAACATTGTATTCCTGTATGCCAACTCATTTTGACTCGAACACTGTTTCTCAGCTGCAAACCTCGTATGCAACGATGAGTTGCAGATACAACAATTGTGGCGATTCTCTACTTTTTGCCACACTCATGGCCTTATTCGTGAGCCTGTCTTCGCTCTCGGTTTTGCGCCTTCAGTTCATGCAAAGGGTGTGGTGGTGTATTCTGTGTCAATACTATCTGAGTGAGGGCAAGACTCATTTTGCATGGGGGTGCTCTTGTTTTTTGGGGGGTCTGTCCAAGGAGAATGCACGTTCGGTTGCGCCCACTTTCTGTTGGTGCGTGGATGGCAGCATCGCCTTCATCAGGTGTTAAACGTCCAAGTAAAACGGTAGAAGACAATTGTACTAGTCCAGGGACATAATAGTTCAAGAGTAGCCAAACGTATAGTGATAGATACCTTAATCCGACAAAAGTAAGGCATTTGCAATTGTTCCATACCCTCTCATAAAAAAAAATAAAATAAACTTACGTGTTCCAATACCTTGTCAACATTGGCATGTGCTAAAGTCTTCTGGGATTTCTTTCTCAAGCCACATGAGTTTTACTGTGTTTTCGCGGCAATGTGGACATGTTCTAGATGTTGCATCTTGCTAACACTTGCAGGTGGAGACACCCGTAGGATGAACAACAAAGTGGACCCTCCTAATTGGCCACTGGTGGTCAACAAGAAATGGTGCAGCATGAAAATATAGCGTCCGGACTGGTGCTGCCACCTATGAGAACATTCCTCAGAAAATTTCTGTCGTGGTCAAAAAAGCTAGAAACTTCATTGTCTTCAATATGGTCCTTGCAGGTCGTGCTCCTTCCAATGCTGTTCAGTTTTGCTGGTCATTTACTTCAGCTCTCATTGTTTCAGTCCCCATCCTTATCAGTCTTTCCCCTACAGCCAAGGATCCATCAAGTTTTGGGGATGGAATATTCCCAATGTCTCACTCCTCAAGCAATCCGAAGTTGGACGTTTTTCACATCCCTAAAGTGTTTTCTTGCACGTGTTGCTGGTTATCTGCCCCTCAAGTAGGGTAATATATGATAACACGTGAACTGTATGCGTCCAATGACTGTTAAAGGAAAGATACAGAACTCACTATTGCTAGCAGCTTTCAATTATTAAATTTTGTTCTGTGGTCAAAATGTACAAAATTGAGCATGTCCAAGGCTTTTCGAACTATGTCATGTACAAAGTATAATACTCCAACTCTCTTTTGGAAATTTAAATTGTCTGAAAAAATGAAAATTTACAATTTCTAAATTAAATTCTATCCCAAATTCCTCAATTGCAAAATCTTGATGATTTTCAAACAATGCTAGTTTTGATTAAGGCTAAAACGATATGATCATAACATGACAAAAACTAGACACACATCCGTTAGTTTTAGATTCATAATTATACAAATGGTTGGCAGCAGTTGGTCTACCAAATAAGCGGCAAGTATGTGTAATACAATATATGAGTGATACTCATAGTCTAGAGGATATGACGGATTCAAATGAAGAATCGTGTTTGAATCACAAATTGTTACGTTCATGGTATCTTGGCTAACGCCGTTTCTGTTTACAATTTATATTTCAAATGATAAAGCGTGCAAATTGAATGTAAAACAAGCAAGGTTTATCAAAGATGGAAAGCTATACCTTGTACGTTCCTCTGGCGATGAAATGCACTCACAGCAGATAATAAACTTAGGTTAATTAAGAAATCGCATATTATTTTGTAAATAAAAGTGATAGTCGGATAAGAATGTACTCATAATCTATGCATCTGTAATATATATATATATATATATATATGTATATATACATATATATATGTGTGTGTGTATATTAGAGATCTATTAATGATACATAATTTTCAATTATTGCATTTGAGTATCATAGGCATATAGAACAGTTACAGAATATTTCTCATCTGAGATTGATAAACAGAAGAAAAATTTTAAATGGCAAGTTTCCTAGGTGGGAGTATTAACATATAGACATCCAAATACCGTTCAGTCAGAATTTTGAATTTCCTTTAAAAAAAAGGATGGGAACAGAATTTTTAATTTCTTCGGGAATACAATTATAGGCTTTGGTCCAATATATGAAATACTCTCATAGAAAGAGTTGATCTATGTTGAAGCCAGGATCAGAGATATTTGTTTGTAGAAGTATAATTGGGTGTTATATGTCTCAAGTAAACTATATAAATGATGCCGACCATGACCCATATTATCTGATGCCTATGGGGGTGGGATGGGGTTAGAAAAAATACACTAAAACATATACAAGTTCATGATATAAAAACAAATGCAGCATATGTTGAAGAAATTAAGGTCTATGGTTTAGCGAAAGCATTCTCATGAACTTTGGACGCAGATGGCCAAGCAATTGTAGAGAAGAGGATTATTAGATTTTTTTCTTACAATAAACCCCAAAAAGTAACAAAGAATGAAAAAAGTGGCGTGCCCATTTGAACATACTTAGTTGAGACCAACTGAAGAGACACAATACCAAGTTTTAACAGAGGACAGACCATCCTATATAAAGTCAGCTCAGTTAGAAACGAGATTAGTACATGTTAAAAAGGGAAAAAATATTTTCCCTGAGGCAAGTATCACACACACACACACTTACTCTAGGTTATATTTTCTTTCATTTTCTTGTGATAACCTCTGGCATCTATGGTATATGTATAACTTTTTTTTTGATAGCCACGTGTGTATCACCCCTGTTAATATATGGTTCAAATGTGTACATATTAGTAGAAATGTATACTAGTACCTCACACCTGTTCGAATCTGGAGACCATGCAGGTACATCTATAGTATTTAATGTGCAAAAGACAAGACATGTACAATCAATAGAAAAAAAACCACAATAATATTATTGTGTACAAGGGTGAATATGGACATACAAACCCAGGGTTTTGTTAAGATACAGACCCGGGCTTTTGTTAGGGTACAAATTCCAGGGTGCTGTGAATTATTGAGCATTGCGAGCACAAATCTCTGCGATATCTCTTCAAACTAATTAGCAGAGCAAACCTCGGGGTTTGTGATACAACACTGGGTTTTGTATAACGTCCATGAGATCCTGGGTTTCATAAATTATTAGACAATACAACTTCCATAAACTTGGTGTGTCGAGTGTTCAACATAATATATTTCAAGTTGAGAATTGGAAATTTACAGAGCGTAGGTACTCAAATAAAAAATATTCCAAAATAGACCACAGGGCCAGGGACTGCTATAGGGTTTCCTAGAAGGTTCAAACAGCATCAAGACCTATTCCTTTTCCTTTTCACAGAAAATGAACGGACATTATTCCTTTATGTGTCTGTCACAATCTACGAGCGCCCTTCTGTTCCATCAGGCTTACTTTCTCCATTGTATGTGTAACATGCATGATATACATGCCCTTACGCTTTCGAGAAGTTTTCCAATGACTGGGCAAAGATCGGTAACTTGGATGCAGGAGACACAAATGACTGATACTGATGGTTTCACATGATTTTACGAAACAAACTGTGATCAATGGGTCAGATACTGACTGATACTTAACGTTGAGTGATGACATCCACACAGAATCAGAATCTTGTGTTTTCAACGTATCCGAGACCCATGAACTTTAGTACATGGACTAATGATCACGACTACATTGGTCTAATGGTGTGCTTCTATTTTTTTCAGTGGTGTATGACTTTGTGAATAGAACTTTTCGTTTCTTTCACTTTTAGAGACTAAATTTCTTAACCCCGAATAGCAACCGTTATGACAGTATTCTTAAATTGTCATTAAGACGTTAAAATTATTTTGAATCTTAAACTGTGTGCTGTTGGGTAAATCTGCACGTGATTTGGTTTTTGTGATTGACCAAACAAGGTGCGTGCTGTCGGGTAAATCTTCACCCTACTTTTGCTTTTGATTAAGCATAACCAATTTCACATTCTGTCGTAAGCTTCTTGGATTAACGACTGAAAGCACAATTTATTAATATGAATTGAATTAAGATTTATTGACTGTATCACATCACAATACAAGCATGATATCATATCAACACAACAACACAGAAAGACGACACCAATCTATATTCATCTGAAAAGTACAAGTATATGAAAAGTGTGGGAAAAGTGATACATATAAGACAGTACACATGCATGAATAACTTTTCAAAATATCATAATTTAGAGCTGATTTTCGGTGTAATGGAATAAAAGACTGTACACTTAGAAAATAGTAGAATATATTATGTAAAAGGTGTCTGTATAACGTTCACGCCGCTCCGGGAGGCAGTGCGGTGGGTCTGCCGGTACGTCTGCGAAGATCGCATGCGGTCCCTTGCCAAAAAGCTGACCGAAGAACGGATACCCGAGTGGCTCAAAATGATACAAGCGACAGCCACGTCACCCCTCGTGGGGTTGGGCTTAACGAAGATATTTTGGGTCGGTATCAACAAACATTTGTTTTCCTCGAAGGGATAGACCACCGTATAATTTATTTCCTATAGGAAAGTCAGAAGGAAATCGTTTTTGTAATTATGGCCGAAAAAGTTTTTAATATCTTGTCTCTGTCGTTTAATTTCATAGAAAATATGAAATTACTGAGTCTTCTCATTTGGTGAAAGAGGGGAACATATCGGCAACGTACTGTGATATTTTTTGTCCTTCCAACATGTAGATTTTGCAAAATGTTATCAAATATATTTTGTTGTCTACAGTATCACAAGTTTGGAATCTTTCTCCTAACAGAATTTTGTGTGGTCATTTTTGCCAACTGGTTTCAATTTTTAAATAATGATCGCTTATCCTAAAGTGTGTTATATTTTTCCTTAGTGTACCGTCTTTAATTATCAATAAATATTTCTCTATCTCAAGATTATCTTACAATTTGGTATAGAATCATATTTTTTTTATCTGGGCCTCCAGTGCCATCTAATTTTCACACAGAATGATAAACCTCTTTACTCTTTTATCGAAACATTTGGACGGTAAATGGTTAGTAGGTAAGCCGATATTTTGCCGCATATTGTTAAACCCTTCAAGTTATGTATAAAATGTTTCTTAGAGACAGTATCCATTTGAATTTTCCGCTTTCAAGATTTTCCACGTTACAAGGATAGCAATGACAAAATAATTTATCGAGTTCTGAATGTACAATTCGTAGCCAATTTTTAATATCTTACTGAAAATTTTTGTTGCCAAAAAGATATTCTGATACTTCGCTCATTAATGCAAGATTTGTGAATTTCATATGAAAACCTAAGCGGAGACGCATAAAATTTCGATGAATCTCTTCGAAAAGGGACTTGAACCTATCGTCAATTTCGTCGTCCACAGCATAATTATTTATCCATTTATTGGTATTACATATGGTCTCTACACTACGCAAGCGTGCGTAACAATTGGTATAATCAATTTGTGGAATAATTTCAACGAAAAAGACATACAAATATCGGTATTAAGGAAAAATAGCTTTAGACGGGACAGATATATGAAAGTAGTATGTTGACATGCACGATCAATATGTCGAGTGTGTATTTACCGCTAGGAACATTTATGCTCTTAGAGCAAAAGTGATGAATGATGAAGATTACGACTGCTTTGCGACGGAACATTACTGTAGTCTGTCAGAAAGAGTTGCTTGCATTCTTTACAAACTTGATTTAAAGCGGCAGACAAAAAAAACAAAAACAAAAAAAAAAACAAAACAAAAACAATATCATTGTTACGTGAGACGGCGAAATTTGTGTAGCGTTCGTTCATTGGGCGGTCACACCTATATTTAATCAGCGCCAAGGAAAGGATTGCGCATCAAATGTATCAAAAAATATTCTTTTGCCACGTGATTTGACCGCCAGAGTTTCCGAGCCAGGTTCACTTGTAGTGAAACAGTAACGATTGACATGATGAGCGCCCTGAATATCTTATTAATAGCCCCATTAAAGGTCAGTTTGTTTCAGTCTAGAAATACGCTGTTTTAACCCTAGAATGCCCGGTCATGTGTTGTGTTTTCTTCATTTTGAAACCAGATCGGCCAAACTCGTATAACTATCAGAAAATCTTCGCATAGTACTGGTCACGTGTGTGTGTGTGTGTGTGTGTGTGTGTGTGTGTGTGTGTACTTACTTGTGGCCTGTGTGTCACTCGTGTGTGTGTGTGTGTGTGTGTACTTACTTGTGGCCTGTGTGTCACTCTCAAATAAAAAGGGCGACACAGGTCAAACAAAAAGCAAAAAAGAATAAAATGACTCCAAATCATCGTAGATTTGATACTACTGTAATCAAAATAATGCTACTGCTTTCTAACTTTTGTTCATTGTCATGCCGCCAAAAAATTGGCAACAAGATCGAACATCCGCACGTTACTCGTCCGCCATCCTTTGGCACCGATGAAAGCGACTTCGAGGCTGCAGTCTGCGTCGTTTTCCGGTGACAATTTTTTTCTTACGCTACTTGTCGTGTCTGGAAATAAGAACTTTTACCGGCGTCGAACTTCACACTTTCAGACTTCAATTTCATGTATTTATTATTTCGTAAAAATGTTTGTGGACATCGTCGCCTTCCTTTCAATTGAAACGTGAGTTAAATATGCACACACCGAGAGATGTGAACATGTATACATGCATTTCAGCGTCTTTACCAGGAAGACAAAGTGGTTCCTTCAAATATCGAGTGAATGGGGGTCATTCCTGTCTTACTTGTATATATGTCTCCTTTGTACACACAGCATTGCTGCTGTTCAAACATTTTTTTCCAGCTGTTATTATGTTTTTATGTCAACGTTTCTGGCTGAAAATTAAATTGCTTAAACACTTACGTTAGTCTACAAAATCAAATTAGGGTATTTGTTTACATTTACTTTTCCATCACATAATAGCATTCACACATATCTCTCCCCACTGAAATATACTGTTTTTTAAGATTGGGATATGGTCAATCAGATATATGCGTTCAAATTTTGGGCTGGGCGTATATATATATAATATTTACATATTTGATGCTTACGAAATAATTTTTCAAAAATGTTAGTTAGACCTGTGCAACATAAGAACATGGATATAGGCCTTACTGGTCCTGTTCTGAGGGACAACAAAGACACATGAAAGCGTTTTCTTGTTTTGCTCATTTTAATGCATGATAAATGTTAGCCTCTTTATTCTCCCAGTTGAGTTTTCGATGGTATGCGAAATATTTTCACAATCTGTCTGTCATTTTATATGTGTTCAAAATATCACGAGGTCATTTCGATTTTTTCCTCAAACGATCAGCATATTTGAAAAAAAAAATACACTGCCTAGTGTATCTAACGCCAAAGCTTCGCCGTCTCAATTAACGGATAAGTAATTTAAGTGCGGAGGACCCTCCCCAAGCTTAACTTGATCATGCCTCTTTATCCCTTTCACACCTCGAGTACTGCTGCCAATCCCAGAACCATTGAACGGCCGAGTTACGACGCCATTCATGCTGCAGAGCAAGAGAGCGTTTTTTTGCGCAGATGAAAAGTTAGGTTTAAATATATTTTATTTGTGAATACAATTGGACGATGAGACAGGAATGACCTCCATTCACTCGATCACCAGCCTATATTAGGGCTCCTTTTACATTTACTACAGGACAACATAAAACAGAAATTGTGAGCATCAGTACACGGATAGGTGACATACGGGACCAACAATAAGAAAGGAAGAAAGGGGAACGGTGATTATGTCTAAGCATGTTAGGTTTCTGCAGTCAAGATACAGTATGTTTGCAACGTTAAAGGTTTATAAGGTTAAAAGTGAATGGTTTCCATCACTATACCAGATCACCAAGACCCATGCAAATATTATAAAAGAACTTGTAGGCATTCGTGATGGTTTTGGTGAGTGTATTTTGTCAGAGAAAAGATTGTTGCTATGATCAATGACATCTGTATGAGCTAGGGTATCGACTCATTGTGCTTTTTTTCTTCTATTCTAACAGACTGAGATATTTCATTTTGTTTTATCTTTACATATTCCATTGACATATCTTGTGTATCATTGTGTCTTTTAGTAGACGAATAAAGATTATATAAGTTGCTAAAATAATATACATATTCTATTTGCAGACTTGTATCAAAGTTATAATTTGAATCTACCAGAAAGTCGAGGATACTTGTGAATGGCCTTGAATATCTCCTCGTTTTGTCTTGCAATAATTTCGCTTCCTTCGATTCCAAATAAAACAGTTTTCAGGTTAAAAGTACCAAATGTGGTTATTTTACATTGTAGTTCGTTTCTTAGTATAACATATTTGTGGTATTCAAAGAAAAAGTGTTGAACAGTCTGCCGACTTGCTCCACATGAGCACGATGGAAATTCAACAACTCAAATTTTGTAATGCTCCTACCTGTTCGGGATAATGAATTCCACTCACGAATGGCCGATGGGAAAAAAGAGTTGTAAAGTGTGGCTTTCTTGGCATCAATAATTATATATTTTTTTTTTTGGTCCGTTCTGAAACTGTTACTGGTAATAGTCTTGAGAGATACACTGGGGCTAATCCATTTATAATTTTGAATAAAAGTACCAGTTTTTGTTCCCTTCTACGCTCGGCTAATTATCCTCAGCCTGCCTTTATAATTATAGATTTGTTGTAGATTCGTTGGGGCAAGTGCATCTGTCAGTTGAACAGATTAAAGTCTGTCCTTGTGCAGTTTCGTGCATCCATCCCAGACCACCCTGGCGTACTCCAGCCAAGGAAGTACAAATGAAAAATAGAGAGATTCGAGAGATTTTCTGTTTAACTAATACTTCAGGCACTTCAAAACACCAACTAGTTTTTTTTTTGATTTTGCGAAAACATGATTGAGGTGTACTGACCATTAAAGATTAGCAGAAAACCCAAGCCCAAGATGTTTGTGTATCTACATTTTCAAGATTCTTATTATTGAAGGTAAAGTTAGGATGGTCTTCAGGAACATTTTCTTTACTTAATAATTATCAATGAATTTCTCTTATTAAGATTGAAAGATATGAGACATTGATATTGATTCAAGGTCCTGATTTTGGGGCCCCAGCTGCCTCTGATGGATTATTAACTGTAATAAAAAGTGTTGTGTCCTCAGCAAAGAGGCGAATTTAGATCTAATTATCTCTATAATATCGTTTACATATTCAAGAAACACGAAGGCCCCTAAACTGAGCCTTGAAATAGTCAAAATTAGCTTTTGAATACTGCCATATAAGCCTTTCATATGACCTATCCGCAATATCTCGGAATAGTTAATTTTCAGAGACAGTACAATGATTGTTTTGCGCAACTGGAGTTAAGACCGATGTGTCTGGTACAAATTGAGGTATGTTGCTTACAATCTGGTCTGGACACGTTGATGTGTGTTCGGTTACCCCTGTGGGCTCATTAATATGAAAAGTAAGGTTGTTGAGCTGACTAAAATTGAACATGTTTCCTATGATTAGTTCTTGGATCTGCGTTCAAATCACCCACGATTATTATATTATTGGAGCTATTGGCTTGGTCCACGTTGGCCTGAAGATCATCCCAAAATTTCACACCCGAGTCTGGGGGCCTGTAAACAACTGCTAATAAGAATTTGTTATTATGGATGCGGATTTCCACTAACAAAATTTCGAGAGCAAAGTTCTCTAGGTCGCAGCGCCTTTTTTTTACAACCAATGCCGGAGATGTATGTAGCGCAACCACCACAAAAGACACCAGCGCGGTCTCGACGGATGATCGGGTGAAACCTCAGAAGAGTAAGCTCGGCATTATCCTTGTCCGATGAAAGAAGTTTCCGAAAATGCTATTAGGTCATGTGACTGTGCTAACGATGTTTTAATCATAGAAGTTTGTCTTGCGAAAGACTACGTATGTTTGCATGACAGATAGATATTTAGGTCCCCTGGTTCAGATAGGTCTGTAAGGCCTGGGTTTGTTGTTGCATTCCTAACTACATACATTATAATTTTTCTCATTGAGTTACGATGTACAGGTGCTAATGTTCGCTGTCTTAATGATGGAGAAAATAGCAGATCCCAAAATTGCACAGAAACCTCATTTTTACCCTAAATTAAGTTGATTGTTGCCGCTCATAGCAAAACCTACAGTTGCATAAACAATACACAATATAAAATGAAACAGAAGGTAGTGAGTTCGAATCTAGTGGTCGTCGTTTTCCATTATGGGGCCTTTATTTATTTATTTATTTTTAATCTCAAGGTGATATATATATATATATATATATATATATATATATATATATATATATATATATATATATATATATATATATATATATATATATTTTGACAGCATATTTTAAGTTAAACCAAAATTTTAACATGCTGAAATTTAAAGTGTAAACATAATTTTGTATATTTAATTTTGGGGGATCCACAAGCCCAACTTAGGGCTTTTTAAGTCCCCATCACAGTTTGACTATGTTAATTTATATTTATACAATGGTTACAGTGGATTGCTTACATTCGAAAGGTGACGGGTTCGAATCCATGTGTCTCACTTTCTTATAATATAATATGCTTTAATAATACAAATCTTATATATATATATATATATATATATATATATATATATATATATATATATATATATATATATATATATATATATATATATATGTACTAACCTTATTCAATATTTCAGCATTCTTAGTCACATTTAATATACATATACAATTGTAATGGGTAATTGATGATTAGTAAACAATAACGGATAAATTAACTTAATGTTTTGTATATAAATATGTACTTGTGCAGAGGCGCTCAAGAGATAAACGGCCTGAGTTTCCCAAATAACAGTCTTTGGATAAAACCTGTCTAATGAAACTGAAGGTAAAATTTTTTTATCGGAAAACAAGCCTACGTTTTTGATCGCTGTTACTGAAACAAAACGTCAGTATAAGTGACAGCGTGTGGCATATGGCAAATTCAGCTACAATTACTGTATTGGGGGTGGGTAGATGGGGGCCAGGTTGTTAACAGTAAGACTGTATTGTTAAGAAATAGGCCTGTTATTTTACTACTTTGAGCAATGAAGTGTTCCCTTTTCAATTATATATATTTATCAGTACAACATTGCATTGGCATTGTTTCTTAATATGTTGTGCACACAGATACCGGCTATATGTGGGTCTATGAATTGTGCTGTGACCACGATCACATAATTCTAGTTTTTTCAGCATTTCCCTCTCAGCTGTCCTATCAGAGAGTGAACTGCATGACCACCAATCAAGCTACTCTGTACTCCAGGAAACCAGACACAGTTAACTTCATTCAAAGAGAGACTACAGAATGGCGAAAATGCAATATTTTCACAGTTACGGACTCCATTCGGATACGCCGTCAGCCAATAGCAACTTCGTTCTACAATCACCAGGTGAATTGTCACGTCAAAGGCAACTTTCTCCATATTTGTGTGTGTCCGTGATAGTGTTTTCTATTATAGAGATCTATTCATAAAGCCTTTGTGTATGCTTGGAAGAATGGGCGGTGTATTTTACATGCAATTGTATTCCATTGTGAATGAACATTGATGACTCCTTTATTTTGTTCAGGTACAAATTTCATGATTGCAATGACCAAATGTACGAGGTCACTCTCATTGAAGATATGATGGCAGGGAATCCATCCGTGTTTTCTGACGCCAACACATCGTTCATTGATTTTGGTTGCTGTTGCTGTTGCTGTTGCTGTTGTTGGTTACCTGCTGTCGGCTCAGTAACTTTATAATCTGTCCATAAGTGCTGCTTTAACATAAGGCATTATCGTACAACAATCGTTAAATTATTACAAACTTTACGTCCAATTAAAGTAATTTATAAGGGCAAAATGTTGTATATACAGTGCAATCTCCCTATTTAGACAATCTAACGGACTGAAAAAAATGTGGTCTTAATAGGAGATTCTACTTATATATATATATATATATATATATATATATATATATATATATATATATATATATATATATATATATATATATATATAACACTAGTCTAATATTGGTGCACTCACTCGCGGCTAAAACTTATTGGATGTGTATTTTGTCGCTTAAGTTGCTTGTCTTTTTGCTGTGTTCATATTATGTTTTGTGACTGCGGAACGGCCGGGCCTCGAACAAGCAACCTTCGACACCAACAACCTAGCCACAAATGGGAAACGCACATATCCATTCTACCAAATCCCCATTAAAAAAAATGATTCAATGGACCAAGGTATGTATGGATGCCATAATAGACACAGATGTGTTTGCTATAAATGAATTCCATGTATTCGACTACATATATGTTTGCTTCCCACAGTACTCTCGGAGCCAGATGTTTACTATAATTTATGAATTTGTTTGAAATCTCATACAATTTCGACTACCAGAGCTCTGCCTCTATTGGATCACCAACCACGTGGTGCACTGGCAAGGGATTCGTCATAGATCTTCTGGGTGGATATAATACATTCTCAGGCCATTCCGCTGCTGCACAAAACATCCCGTTGAAAGAAAAAGGACAGATTATGAGAAAAATGCTGACGGTCTTGAAGATGCAACGGAAAGATTAGAAGGTGAAGACAGAGATATGCTTGATGATCTTGCTCCAAAAACAGAACATGCAGAATCTGTAGATGCAGAAGAGGGTGCACAACCATCAACTGAATTTGTTTTTTTTTATCCAGACAGATCACAAGAACAGAGAGTGTATGGTATAATTGTCAGTTTTGACCTACGAGCTGCCACAGTAAGTGCAGAAGAACAAGTTTTAGCTGAGTCTATTCCAGATGATGAGTATAGACACATGATCCGTTCTCTGAATGTCAATAAGCGGAAATTATTTGCACATTTTATGAAGTGGATCAAAAGAAAAAACAAAACACCCTCTTCATGTTTTTCTGTTTGGTGGAGGTAGAGTTGGAAAGTCGGTCATTTTGAAAATAATATACCAAGCACTTCACCATTATCTCTGTTAAACTGGAGGTCAGAACCCCGAAGACTTTAGAATTCTTATCTGTGCTCCAACAGGAAAAGCTGCTTACAATGTTGAAAGTTCAACTATCACTATCCACCATGCTTTACATATAACACCAAACAGAGGTTTCCAGTATCGCAAACCACCGCGTACAAAGTACATGTGTCTTGCTGTTCAAATGGAGGGTGAGGTATCTATGGTAGGAAATCAAATCTTTCACTTTACGAACCTGAACTTACAGGATATTAAAGGCAATAATCTTCCATTTGGGTCCTCTGGCACCAAATCTGTGGGTAGATTTGTTTACTATACATGGGCTAACGGAAATCATGCTTCAGGAAAGAAGATTCAAACTTTGCAGCATTGCTCAATGGTCTGCAAGGAGGCCTCTTTATTCATGCAGATATTGAGTCCGTAAGAGAACAGATTGTCACCCTAGACCAAGAGGCATATCTTTCGTCTGTGCCACATCTTTATTCAATAAATAGGATGGTTGATCACCATAACCAGCAAGTGTTTGAGGCTTCAACAAATAAAAAACTAAAATATGAGCAATAGATACTGTTGGTCGGGATTTTTTTTAGAGTCAAAAACAAAATAAGTGAAAGGATTCTAGATGAGATCAATAAAACTGCAGGTTTAATGTCAAAATTACCACCATGTGTAGGTTTGAAGTATGAAACAACGTCCAACCTGGACACTGAAGATGGAATTGTAAATGGTGTTTCTTGTATCATGCAAAAGATTCACCATTTGACCACAGATACCACTGTACCTAGCATGTTGTGGGTTGATTTTGACCATCCTCACAAAGGCCAATAAATTAGAAGAAAGTACAGAGTATACCAAGGTTATGATGTCAGTGAGCAGTGGGCACCAGTTTTTGCAACATAATGTAACTTCCACACTTATAAAAACCATACACCTGTTATAAGAAACCAGTTTCCTTTAAGAGCTAGCTGCAGCAAAAGCAATTCATAAGTCTCAAGGTGATTCAATGAGTGAGGCTATTGTGGTTATGAACAAATCAAACATGAGGCATGGTCATTTTGTCGCTGTAAGTCGTGTCACTGGATTGCACTGAAAAAAAAAGTGAATGAGGAAAAGATAAATCAAGACAGCAGTGTCGTAACAGAGATGAAAAGGCTGCACACAAAGGTCACAATAGAACTGTTACACTCCAGTGTATACAATAGAGCAATCAACATTGGTGTTTGCTTCTCACATTGTTCCATCTTTACATCATCACGTCAAAGGTGAACAGGCAAACTTTAACTGGAAGTCAGCCCATATGCCTGCACAGACAGAGTCCAGGTTAGTCCATGATGACAATGACAAAGAGTATGCATTACTAGTTTCCTGGATGATGAGGAAAGGATCAGACAGACAACAGTGACTGCCAGCATAGACCACCACATGGCTTAGTGTTGGACATAAAAAGAAAACATGACTTTTGATGTACTTTCCTGTGTTTCAACAAATGAAATAGAATATACTACCATCAAAATCCAGCATGGATATGACATACTGTACTTTGTTGCATTACATAGATCTCCAGGAAGCAGCAAAGCCATATTTGGGCAACATTGTCAACACTTTAGACAACTGGTTGATACTGACATGACTTTATTGATGTGTAGTGATCTAATTACTATTTAACAGACAATCAGCATGGTGACATTCGGCATCAAATGAGAAACCTTTTTGGTTGCAGCCAGTACGTCAGGAAACCAACTTCCGACAAAAACACCATGCTTGGTTTAGTATTTTCTAACAACCACTCGCTGTCTCCATCTATCATTGACTGTCCATAGTGTGATCATAAACTGATATTTGGGAACATTAAGTTGATTTAAATAGATTGAAAGACCTTGCATTACCTGCAGCATATCGGAAAACCAAAAGTTGATTTCTCCGCAACAACACAAACAAGCATGAACTAGCATGTCAGGGACAGGGTTTCGTTGTTGTGTAGTGGCAGTTCGCATACAGGAGATGAACCCTTCTTGGCCTGGCCCTGTGAACAATTTGAATGAAATATGACAAAAACATGCATACAGTTTTACAACACTATCGAGTCTTCATCTGAAATGGATCTACTGTGTTCTTATGTTCCATATCTATCGTTAATCTTTGCACATAATCTTTTTAACAGCACACTCAATTTCTCACCTGAAATTTAAATACACTGTATAGATGTATTATACCATTTTAAATCTATTGAGTAATCAGACCTACAATGTTGAGGAGGGCAACTGTATTTCAGAAGTAATTTTGTCGCATGTTAGAGCCCACAAATTCTGTGCATAATGAATTTTGAATTGAAATTGTAAATAATTAAGATAAATATATTTACATTTATATATTGTGTGCATAAATAAAGTTGCAGATGTACTTTCTCATTACGAAACGTTTCATATTTTCCATCATATGTAAATAGTCAAAATTTTATTCACCTTAATTTTCAATTGCCTCTCTTCTTCACTCACCAATATTTGACTACTTTACCATCAAATACTTTTTACTGGTTGTAAATGACATGTAATTGTTTCTCACGCCCCTTTACTTGATAGAAATATGTCTTTTTATCAAATCCTTTCTGTTCATTTCCTTTTATACATAAAAAATAATTATTCTAAATCGTCCAACGTGATTGGAAATGATATATTTAGTATTTAATGAATAACATACTTCCTTTTTACTGGCTGGCAGTCAAGTGAGACAATGTCTCTACGAAGATGTACATGCATGGCCGTAAGTTATAATGTTTGTGGTACATATATTATCACTTATTTTTCGAAAAATTATGCGTAATTAAGAGTAAAAATTAATACATGTTTGGAGCATGTGCTTTCAGATCTCTATAAATATTCCATATCTACATTTGACAAAAGTTATACATACAAGCACCATAAACCGTGACAAACAATCTTGCCAAAGATATCACAATGGTGTCTGTGATTCAGCAGAACCCCTGGGTCGAGATTCTCTTGTGAATATAGAAATACCATGTTGGGGGATTCTGGAAGTGCACTTCACCACTCCACACCAGCTAAGTCAGGTACCACATGACTGTAATCCACAAGGGATACCACACCTTAATAGACCATGTAGCTATTTGAATTCCATGTTGACTGAAAAGAACCAAAATTGTAGTATTGCAAGTTCTTTTTAATTCACAATTGTGTCACATTATGACATTGTGTGTCAAGAGCTTTATATAGTTATAAGACACGTCAAGCAACAACATTATGAAATTGGTAGATGCTTGATGTAACAATGTCGTTTTATATGTCATTGCATAGTTGCTGTACACACCAAGAAATGTTATTCTGAGTGTTAATGACGAGACCAATTGAGCCAACGATCATTTCGTTTCCTGCCCAACCTCGTTTTGATAGAACGCGTGGTCGTGCTGTTTTACACACAAAGGACACCCCCGACCTTGACCTTTGCAGGGTTGAGAATCTTCAGGAATAAACCTGAATTCCAGCCTTTTTGTCCAAATTTTTGTTGCATATTTCTTTATAAAGACATCCAATTTTAGTCCTTGAACTATTATTTCAGGCCTTTTGTGCTTTGCTGATTTCTCATGCCGGAGTTTGGCGTTCAGATGGAACTAAATAAATACTTCACACACTCATGAACAAAACTCGACGAATGAAATGCACCGACGTGCATAGATTTGGCGTGTTTTTCACTGAGGTAAATGTTCTAATCAATAGATATGTTTGACAACACTTTCATTTACCACCCTAGAGGATAAAAAAATCTTTAAATGGCGCGAGGTTGAACGTTTTCCCCTTCTGTTCAGAAAATAAGTACAGTCGGCAACTTTTTGCACGGGCGGTCTTGCAACCGGAAACACAACTTGTTTCAAAAGCCTACATGCCACATACTTTCCAATCTTTTGAAAATTTTTGACAATGATTCGACCACATTTCTACCAAAATGATATTTCTGCCTGTGGTAAATTTAGCCCTTTAACCTAAAGTATCTTCGGCCTAATCATGCATTTTGGTAAGTTCTCCCAATATATGAAGTGATATTCGGCCAGATGGATATCGATCAAATGTCGTAGATCCATTGGAATCAAACTTCAGCATATTTTGCCTTCCATAAAATCCTGAATAATAATATCCTAAGGACACTTGACAGTGAACTGAAATAAACTGATACTATGAACAGCAACTCTTTCCAAATGACGTACTCATTTAACAGAGATGGGCCCATGTAAGGTGCCATCATAATCTCCATCTTGCATAAATGCATGCAGTATTGCCAGTTGTGGTAAACATCTTTAAGAACATACTATATAATATCTTTTTTCATTTGAAGATGTGAAGTCAACAGGACCATAATAATATACATAGTTACAGTGTGCGTTTTAATGTAGTATAAACTGTGCTTCTGCAAAGATCAAACAGTACCGGTTGTTAAGTATGACCTTGCTATATTCATGTTATTATCAGTGTGCTGCTGCCACACGGAAAATAGATTACTCCTGGTACTGTATTGTTATACCATGTGAAAATCACACACAGCAACGCTGTAATTCGTAGGAATATTGTTTCAATCTGTAAGTCAAATCTCACTCATGATAAAACAGTTCAAATGCACGAGTGTGTTGCAGAGCCATAAAACATTTTGTGTTTGGCAAAGTATTTAAAAAGTGTTCCAAGTGATACTGAGAAGTGAAATACATCTTTACAGCTCGAAAAATGTTTTATCTCTATTTAAATGTTTAAAACTTTGCATAATTTGCAGACAGTTTAACACAAATATGAATGTAACTTTGCATACCTTGCAGAGAATGTAACATAAATATCAATGTACAGTCATCTTCCAAACCTATTTTCTTTCAGGTCCGAGAACCCTATTTTTTGCTGACGAATAACCATTTTTACCAACTCAGTCTGTGAACAACGACTCGAAAAGTAAAGAATATTTAAACACAGCAATGGAAATTTTGTAATCCACATTACCGAAATTAAAACCTAATATTCGAGCTTTGGTTGTAATAGGAGACATTCATATTTAACTGCGATCCTGCTCACTTCCTGTGTTGCCTGGGCAACAGACTGATGCTTCCACCATGACCAGGACCAATTTGTATTATATACTACATAAACATCCATAACTAAACCTTTTCAACCAAAAGAGAGCCAATTTCTAATTATGTTAGGCGTCCTTTATGTTTCAAATATATGTTAATACATTTTTTTAAGATTATTCTATGTTCGTGTTGTTCATTTTATTGAGAAAATACTTTTGACCATGCTAAATACATGGATCTGCCCTGATGCAGGTGGCTCCCTCTTTTGCTCAATGGGTGTTAGAGTAGGACCGCATTTAGATATGAATACATCCTGTTGTCGGAGAAGGTGACTGCAATACTTGTACTGGCGTTACAAGCAAATGGTGCCAGCGCTGCTGATACCAAGACAAAAGGTACCCACATAAAGCTGTTGAACAGAGTTTGCTCTGATTTATCTGTTCCTTGCATCTTCGCATCCAAATTAAAACGGGTTTGTGCCATGTTTTTTTCTTGTACAAACTTCCTACATGCCATATGTGAATCCTTAACTTTATTCTTCATCACTTGGTGGCCATCTGTAGCTCTTTTGTCCATACTGTTGCAGCCTGTGCATTGTTTGTGGGGACTATGTACAGTAACCTCATTCATGTGGCAGCAATGGACATTTTCACACAGTCATATTTCATTGCTAGCAAAAAGCTGTTAATAGCAAACCAACATACGTTACTGTCTGGATCATTTAGACTAACATAAATGAAATACATGGTGAATGTAAATTTCAATTATCATGTTGGAAAGTGAATAAAGTGTGCAAGGCTTAACATAATGGATTTTGCTATTTGTCCGTTTGCTTCACTGCAGGACAAGTAATAAGTTAAATATCCATCGACCTAAAAATTCTTACTTGTCCTGACTGAAAATTTACTTGGCCCAGACAAGAAGACTTGTCTTGATGGCAAGTCCTGGTTTGAGTAAAGTTGTACAATCATATGATCAAAAGGTCGTGTGTGATGTAAAACACAAGGTTTTCCATCCATTGAGGTACAGTTTAAGGAGGAACAAATCATGTGGTACAATGTCCAGTTAAGCTGCAGAATTATGACAATCTTTTTTATGAATAATGACACTGTTGTCTTTTTTAAGCTGATGTAAAACCTCAATCTGTACCATTACATGTATGCGAGTCACTAAATTAAACACTTACTATTCCATTTGGCCTTCTTAGCACACTGGTACATTCTGCTTTGTGTTTTGACTTTGGACTGTTTGACCTAGGCTACGTATGAACATCAGCCTCCCTTTGTGACTTGCCATTATTCATGTCACTCAAAGCGAAGATATGAGTAATAGGAGTGAGCTGAATTAGTTTCTACAGTGTTATTAAGTCTGTGTATGGAGTGGAGCAGTATATCTTGTAGGTTTTCATGCTACCTAGAATCTAGGACAACTTGTTTGCCGATGAGCATGACAATATACAGCAGCTCAAGTAATGTAACCATTTTCAATGCATGGAAATACTATCACATACTTACACGTACTTGTTAATGATTAAACCATCCATCCAAAACTCGTACTGAGTGAAAGGACATTCAGTACATAGGACTGGGAGTTAACACTAAACCTGAAGCATGTATGGGTAACAAATTTACATAGTTTATGTGTCAAGTTTGCACTGTGTATGTGTCAAATACAAAAAGGCCCCAAATCCCACTTTTTCTTACAAGATACAACTGATTCTTTCCATTGTTAATTTATTACATATAGGACTTAGATACTGTACAGAATACCCCAAACCTCTCTTCGAAGATGCAAAAGTAAAGCTGAAATGTTGATGTCAATTTTTTCGCCTCATCTGGTCATGGCTCAAGTTTATGTTCAGCAATGCATCGGCAAAACAATAAAATCCGTGTTTAAATTACCTTAACAGTCATTGCAGTTTTATGTCAAGAGGTGTGGAACACTAAAAAGCCACATGAAGATAATGTTGTGATATCTCATAGAAATACTCATGCACAAGAACACACAGTGCACATGTTTAGTTCAGCATATATTTGTTGATTTATATATTCCCAATAATAGTTGTATTTGTTACCTCCTCTGATATTTATGTAACTTCACCCATTTCTTAAACCACATGGCAATTAGTTACAGATTGCAAATGGTCACTTCTTTGTACCTCTAGGCCTTAACTTGTTCAGGAGGTGGCGCTCTAATTTTTTTATTTTTTTTTATGAATATTTGTGTGTTTTCGCTATTTCTGACATGTACTCCAAACCGTCATTCAGATCACACTAAAACTGGCTGGAAATGTCCCTTGTCGAAGGGTCAAAGAAAGCTGTACACTAGTTAGCATTGATCACTTCAGGTTGTTCATGAAGGGTCAGCTAAGCACGGGACTATCACAGTCTAGCAACTAATTTTGGATTATGTTCATGGCCTAAGTTCTCTTCGTTATTACACAGTTATTTTCAGATAAATTCAATGCTGTCTTGGGTTACAAAACATATCACAACTCCATCTTGTTTTTTGTGTGTATGCACAAGAGCAAAAGGCCTAGTGGTCAAAACATTTACCTTTTTGAGATATGTTACTAGTAGAAAACACACAGTTCATTCAGTATTTGAAAATGCATGCAGAACATGGAGTACATTTCCGTGGTAGCTGCTCTAAAGTCTACATTAAGAAGCCAAACTACATCAGTTTTGCTCTTTCTTGACACAAAACCCTTATTTCAATAACGTTATCTCTTTGTAAATTTAGTATCTTCAGTTACTAGGTTGCAAGTGCTGTAGGCCTACTGCAGCTACAAGTCTGACAATTGTAACTTACAGTGATGAGTATAAGATCACATTATTCTCATCCTTGATTGTTAATGGCACCCTAATTTTTTCTAACTGCATTGGCCCTTTTTGTAACTGATGTGCCCTTCTCGCCATATGGCACATTTACTGTACAAATGAAAACAAATTTAATAGACAAGGGGCACAATACGTTGATAACTATTTATTGTATGAAATTCTGGCCCTGATTTGATTTTGATTTCCCTAGGCAAATGGACATACATAGTTGTTAACAATATGTATTATCATGATTATGACAATACAATATGTCATCGGCATTTTACATGTGTGCTAGTCAATAGTGTTTGCGGGCAAGCAGACATACAAGCTTGCTCCATGGACTCGCCATATGTGTATCACATTTTACATATTTGCAATTCAACACTACTGTCATATCTCCATGACCACATGGGGGGAAATACAGTATAAGGAATAATGCCCAGCAGGTAACATGATACAATAATATGATTTCTTTCATGTGTGTTGTACCTGTGAGAAAAAGCGGACAGTCACACCCTTTGAATCTTGTGGCACCGGTACCCATTTTATGACACGAACTTCCAAGCATATACATGTACTGCCAATCTGGTAACATGGTACAATGAAGTGATTTCTTTATGGTATCTCTTATCTCTGAGCCAAAAACGTAGAGACCATTTGTATCTTGTGATATATGTTTAAGTTGGATGCCATAAACGTTCATATATATATATATATATATATATATATATATATATATATATATATATATATATTATATATATATATATATTTATATATATATATATATTTATATAATGCAAGTCAGGTTGAGGTTCGTCAACCTATGGACACAAAGGATGAATCCTTTTATTGCCCTGAGTCAGATGAAATTCAGCAGATAGTGAGGAAGTCAGTCTATGAGGAGGCAGACAATGGGGTGGACATCAGATGCATCGCTCTTCGCCCTGGGTTTGCACAAGTATGCCTGGCTAGGGATGCCCGTGATCGTGGTTACCTGCAGTACCACCAGGAATATGGACTTTGGGCTGTTCCTCACATGTAAAGTTGTTTTTTTTTGGGGGGGGGGAGTGGAGAGGGTGGTCCTTTTTTCCCCAAGCTTGTGATACATTACATGTAGGTTCCAAAAAAAAGTGCAATATCTATATCACCACTGACCTATTAGATTTCATAGCAGAATGTCTCACAATTGGATGTACACAAAGCAGACACGTTCTTTGATCAGTCGGGATTACCCTTATGCCACAAACCTAACTTTTTGGTTTGTGATATTTCCTAACTATTCTGCCCAAAAGAGCAAAAGGAATGTTCTTTGTCTGATGTACCCTTATCGTCTTACAACTGTATATTCTCCAATATACATGCAAGCAATCATCATTATCAAATGTTTTAGATAATACTAGTACATGTATATGTACATGTTTTTGTAAATGTACCAGTATTAGAAAGCTTCTTCCTACGAGCTTGGCTGTAGGTGTTCATGTTTTGGGTGGGAACTTATTACCGCTATATTTCACTTTGTAAACAACAGAAAAGTGGGTGAGCTGTAGTGTCATCTTGTTATATGTACATAAATCTGTCTTTGCACACAATATTTATAAAGACTGTAGCATTCACTAAGACATTTCGGCTTTGACATTGCAATGATTCCCTTAATTCAGCATAGAGAATGCACACATTATTTGTAAGAAATGTAATATTATACATCGAACAATAGAGTAGAAAAATATACAACTCCCTGCAGATATAAACAAAAGATTAGCTATGCTGATTCAACCTGTGGTCAGTCATTACTATAGACTTTAATACTCCCCATCCAGTGATTGTGTGAACAATATGACCAACGTCTGATATCATGACCGAGGCGCGTAGCCTACATAGGACTACCCGCCACCTAGCTGATCGCCGAGTTAAGTGGCGCTTCCGTGCAATCACTGCGCGTAGTGCCAAATTACTGCTCCGTTTGTAAGTTAATGCAAGCATAGAGTTCCATTGAGTCTACCAACCTTAAAGCATCAAACACACATACATACCGCTGGACCATGAGAAAACACTGTGCTCAATTTTAACATTACATTTGAAATCGATTAGGAATACAAAACAAATGAAACGGTAGGTCAACTGTTTCAAACGGAAGTTGGCAATTCCGTCAAAAGATGGTGCTGCATGTATGTAAAACAAAGCTTTCTGGCCTACCTCGAAAAATTCCTACACCTCGAACTGTTTGCTTTAAATTTCAAGCATGGAAACACAAAATCATAGTTTTATTTTGAAAAGATAAATGTAATTCACCTTCATTTAAAAAAAAAAAAAAAAAAAAAAAAAAAGAATGCATCGTAAATTGCTTGATGGATCCGTGGCTGGTGCTGAAACTTACACTGGTCAAATATTAAAATGCAGCCATCTGACTTGCCTCTAGTCGTTCTAATGTAATGTTTACAAATCTAAAACACCTTAATCAGTTAATGTCAAGCACTGACACATCTGGATTTGTTAAAGAAGCTTTCATCATCAGTATACACGTGTTAAGCGAATTAAATGATCCACACTTTTTTGCAGACGCTACAGATATATAGCCTATATGCAGTTCGTTCCTTAGTGTAGGGGATTCCTGGGTGAGAGCATGAGTGTACCCTTGCCATCATGTGTTGTCAACATGGTCCGTGAACGTTCCCCATCTTTAGTGTTTGAGGCTATCATGAGACCCCTGTAGACCTGGATGAACTGGCTTGGTAGTGAATCAGCAATGCATGTTCTACAGTGATAAACTTCGTGTCAGCTCACTGGACAAAGTTATTGCAGCAGTAACGGGACACAAACTCCTTGAGGGAAGTGTCTACGTTTTAACGCTCGTAAATGGAGGACAGTGTCGGCAGAGATTCTATTCTGAGCCCCTCCATTTAGGTTGGACGGGCACTTATTGCGATTTTAAAGGCATTGGCTGTCAAGTATTTATGTGCGTTGTTAATGAAACACATTTAATATGAAAATACAGTGTGCGCGCAAAATTTTGTAACATTTGACATTCAAATGGATAGCGAGCTGAAATTTGTTGGATATTTTTTTTTCTTTTTCAGATTTTCCCATTCATTTTCTTCTATTCTTGGAATGTCAATATTTTTGTACTCACTGAAAATATAGCTGAACAGCACCAAAGTGATATGCCCCTTGTATACAGTTTCATTATGTACAGAAATCTGGACATGAGGCGCATACTATGAAAAGTAACAATTTTTTAATCCCAGTTGAAGGATAAGGTCAAATGGCCAGATTGAATATAGGGGTCATTTTGTGAATGCTCCGCACCCCAGAGTTTTTGCGTAAAGGCCCATATAACGTTAAGAACTAATAAAGTGTATGTAAATCTTCCTCAGCATCAATGTTGCTGGTGCCCAAAATAGTAGTATGTAATATACAGGTCAAAATGTGAAAATGTGTGACCAGTCCAGCATGCTTAATTTTTTAATGGATCTTCACAAAATTTTGGGGGATTGTAGAAGAGAACAGAATCTCGGTTGGTTATGATACTGGTGGAGCCACCTATAATTTGATGGAAAGAATGAGTGAAAACGCCTTGAAAGATACACAATTGCCCATATGTCGAAAAAATGAATTAGACAAGTCAAATTTAAAGAATATATAGATCATATCCTATGCTAATAAATTATATAATCTCAGTGACCTTGACCTATTTTTATAAGGTCACCAGACTCGTTAATTTTTGAAAGGCGTGATTTGGTAATGATAGTGTATAGTCTGGACATCAGTCACCAAGACGAATGAGCTTCTACATCAAAATTGCACTTGCGTACATTGTACATAAAACTGCTTGGTGACCTACGTTATTGGTCACTGTGACCTAATGATTGTGTGATATTGACCTATACTTCAAGGTCATTAAGCACTTACGAAAGGGACATTTAATTCAATATCTTAATAAAGAACAATTTGAAAGATGCCAAATGTACAAATGTATATCATGTGGAAGTTTCATATTGCATAATGTGGCTAATCTTGATTAGTTTTTCAAGTTCGCGGATTGAATACATTTCAGAAAATGATGTTTTGTGATTGTGACAGCACTGCTCTAGGCACATGGGCCTCTTGATTAAAAAAATAATATGACAAAGTTGTTAAATTTATAGGTGATATAGTGAATGAAAATTGAGTATTTCGTACACCAGCGAAGATCAATGCAAATTTTAACTATGAATCAAATTTTTTGGAGTACTTACAACTAAGATCTGCTATTCCGTGTCAAGGGAAACAAATTTTGAGAAGTACACAAATGTGCATGTAGGGAATAATTTCTTAAAAATCTGTATTGCCGGAAAATTTATCGGATTTGAAGAATTGAAATGTAAAGATATTTATTGGGTATTAGTTCAAACTGGCAATGAAAATGAATCTTATTGCATTAAAAATGGTTGGAAAGGTTCTCAGAACTCCCTCCTACGCAATGGTTTGGAAAAAACGTGTTCCCGTCTTTGAAAATTATTTTTGAGACTAGATTGCAAACTTTCCAGTTTAAGCATTTACATTCTATCATTGTGGATAAATATTAGTTATTCACAATTGTTATTTCTGGTGATGAAAATTGTGAAGTATGTGGAATGACTTTTAAATCAATATTTTGTAAATTTTGGGAATGTCAAACTTCAAACATACTTTGGATCCAGTTTGCAATTTTTAGGAGATGCATCTACATGAAACAGTTACTATTGATGTGATGGATGTCTTGCTTTGTTTTTTCAATGCTCCAAACAAAACCGCAATGAACTATTGTGTTGTGTATGGAAAATTTCATATATTTTCACAAATATTTGGTTCTGTAAATATCAACTTTATAAATTTCTTATTTTTATCGAAAAAGAAAATCTCTGTGTTCAAGCACATATGTGCCACTAATGCCAACAATGTGAGTTAACATGGAAACCTCTTCTCAAAACCCATTGTATACATGTAAACGCAAGTTTTTCCAACTGAAAGCGAACTGCAATCAACAACCACTGAAAATTCTCATTCATGACTACACCACTGAACTGCACGTAGTGGTATATGTCAATGCGGTTAATATATTGTATTAACTTTAAAGGATCTGCAAGGCTTCTTGCAACGACTCGTGCGCACACACACACACACACACACACACACACACACACACAATACTGATAAACAATTTTTCAGTCAACCAGATCGGAGTCTGAGATCATCATTGACATTTTATTTGTATCTAGTGTGAAGCCTGGAGAGGAATGTCCAAGTTTTATACAATAAAGTGTCGGTATTATAATACAAGATATCATATCTTGGGGGGTAATTTTATTAACAATACCAATAGCAATACCTCAATTTAGATAGATATGCCTAGCTCTGCCACATGCTTGTTGAATTAGGCCCATGTATTGTGTATATATAGCTAGGTTTCGACATTGGCAACTGAATCATAATAACAATAATAATATAAAAAAAAGACATGTACAAACCATTGGTCATATTCCTTGACAATAATTCATTCTCAGGGAACATGTGCATAAATTATTCGGTTTATGTTTTCTGAGTCAGTTGCCTGTGGTTTAGCATGGACCTATAATCGGGCTGTGCGTCGATGGGTTTAGTAACGTGGTACTAACACTAATACTACGAAGAGTGCTGGTCTTGATTTCATGCATTTACGTCATTGATATTTACAAGCCTGGAAATCTGAAGAAGCCTTCTATTGCATTTTAAAACTATATCGGCATGTTTACACTTTTACTTATGACTGAACATGTAAATCATACTCTGTTACCAGGTCGAAAACTTTGGGTTTGGACCCCTTGGCCTACTGGCCCTGGTGTGTCCTGTCTGTGTCTGACATGGTCGAAATCGTCCATGGTAAAATGGTCTGACTCGGACTCGACTCAGATCAAAATTTCTTTGACCAAAACTTGGTAGTACAATACAATAGAACAGGTAATATAATGACATATAAGTGCATAAAGACATAAAGAAATATATACATGAGAAAATTACCTATAAAAGGAAAACAACATGTAGTCAGGATAACCCAACTAAAGAAATATGTCCGGTTTTGCCTTTTGAGACCTGCTCTTTTAGTTGTTGACTAGATCGTGCTGGTGTTTCTTGTATTATTAATGAATTTTGAGAATTTTGTTATGATCAATGACATGATATGTCTGGCGTAGGGATAACTATGTACGTCAATTTGAAATCAAGCGGGAGGGCAGGAATATTTTATTGCTGTCCAGCTGATCTAGCACTCTAGAGCACTACGACAGTTCAGTTTGTGAAACCTTATTTATAGATTAAATGCAATGATATACTGTGAAATTGACACAAGGAAAATCGTCGAATGGAGCCACATATTGCACAACGGGCACATCTCATATTTAACACTAAATGTGAAAATATATAATAACACAGCGCTTCGTGTTTGTAAAACCTACGGTAATAAAAATATGATATGATATTACTATAATGTCAGCATTGGTGACTTTAGAACAGGTAATGGTAACAAACGCCGAACGATAGGATCCTGGACAGACTGTCGGTAACATTTTTTTTAGAGCACCCATCTTGATCAAGTTCAACTGACGTATCTTGGTGATAAGGTGAGCCAAGGAATCAAGGGGAATACAGAGAATCTATCTTAAATCCGTGTTCTGTATTTCTTAATATTGATCAACCAGACATTTAGTTTTTAAAAGCAAAGTGGACAATATTTAACGCCCTGTCACTTTTCGATATTGGAGATGAGTGGGTTAAACTGTACTATCGCTATACTATGCAGTGGTCAAGAACTGATACAGGCGTGGCTAAAACTTCTCATTTCAGAGAGAAGAGGTGAAATGTTTAGGAGACAGTTATGACAGGAAAACAATTGGCTTTTTCAACCTCTAAAGTCACAAAATAATGTCCAGATAATAATACGCTTTCTCGATTTATATGGAATGTGTGGATATAATTTGAAAATAGTTTATACATGCAAAGATACGTGTACGCACACACACACACACACAATATATATATATGTATATACATATATATATGTATATGTATATACATATATATATATATATGTATATATATATATATATATATATATATATATGACTACTACATATGGTAATTGATAACGCCCCTTACGGGCGATAGGGTGATGATACGACGTGTCGGCCACTTTGCCATAAATACTGTTTTCCGTTAAAACTCCCATCCAGAACATATTTATAACATGGATATTTCAAGGAAGAAGTGATGAATATCTTCGGACGGATCTTAACACACGCTTGGTGGCGAGGCACAGCGTTAATTTTATAAAGCAAACGACAGAGTTCCCAGCGCAATTGAGTTTGACATACAATTAAAAAGCAGTCACCCTAACAATAGTAATTTGTTTAAAATCAACCAGAAGAGCTTTTTTCTTGAATGGTCATCAATTTGGTGCACAGATCTGTTGATTCGCGAATGTCTAATGGCAGATCGTTCAAGAGACGAAGAGATAACGAGGCAAAGAAATTTCCGAAACGCAAGGTCTTAAAGGCCTAACTTATTTGTCTGAGATCATAACGAATCCGTAATTAAGCGTTCACGGTGTCCCTAAGGTCTCTGGGAACAAGGTAAGATGGATAAGTTCGAAAATATTTGTGCCACAGAGTAAATTTAAATTATATGCTTCGTGCGGCCAGAGTCTGCAACCCAGCTATCTTAGCAAGTTTGCACGAAGTGTATGCCGCAATACTCCTGCGCAGATCCACACAGAGTTGCATTGAACATATTCTAAGGATCTTGTAAGACCAACGAACCAATTGTCAAAAATTACACAATCGTATTGTAGGATTGGCCCAACTATGTATGTATACGAATTAAAGGTTTTCTGCAGAGCTTGCATTTAAGTCGACGCAATAAAGCCTGGCATTTACTTGCCTCTTTGATTAAAGTAATTCCACTTTAAGTTTACAGAGGATGATGTATCCAAATGAGTTTAAAAACTTCCTTCTGGTATAAGGATTCCACATAAGTAAAACGGAGGGTGATCGGTTGTATTGCGGTTTGTAAGAGAACAACAAAGCAATACGTTTTAGAGCATTAAATGTAACTTTCCAAAGTATACCCTACAAGGAAATCTTGTTGAGGTCATTATTGATCCTACTCGCAGAAGCATTTGGATCAATTACAATCTCAAAAATAATGGTGTTATCAGCAAAAAGTTTGGTGTGACAAGATATGTTATCTGTAATATCGTTGATATACACTACTTATAATAGAGGGCTGAAAATAAAAGCCTATAAAGGGATCCGGCTTGGACTGGGAAATCAGAGCTCAGAACAGTTTATTCAATATGATATGAAATGGGTTACATGAATTTCAACGTGTGTAGTGACAAAGTGGTAATGAAGCAATAACCAAGAACTCGTATTTAAACTAAATGATATTATTGGGAGCAATCCGAACACTTGGCCTCGTATATTTACCCTGTAAATTGGTTGACAAGTTACTATTTAGGTAAAAATAAAAAGTATTCCTGGATACCAAGTGGTTTTAGTTTGAAGATGAGACTTTCATGCCAAAAGCGGTCAAAGGCCTAGAAATATCCACCACTTGAGCTCTGTTTATACTTTCTAGGCCAGTATAGATATCGCGGAGAACTTTGATAAACAGTAGAATCATTGGCTTTAGAGCCCGAATATTTTGGAGTCATAATTCATTACGCATGAAATACTCAATACAGGGCTTTATACGCATCGATAATAAGCTCAAAAACCTTAGAGACATTGCATCGGGCGATAAATTTTCCGTAGCTTATTTATCATTCTTTAAAGAAAGCACTGGCACACATTTTTCTTTTTCCAAAGATTGGGAGACACGATGTGTGAAAGGACAAATCAGGAAACGGTATTTGGATAATTATGTGGGACTTGGCATTGTTCAGCAAAATGCCTCTTGACAACGGCATATCTCTCGATGTTACTGTCAATGACATCGCCATTTTCAACAAGAGCAGGAATTGTTCGGTGGATTTTGAGCCTAGAATATATTTACTTAGATTCCACCATTGTCCGGGGTTGACATGATTCGAGTCTAGCTCTGAACGGATATCGGAATTGGAACCTTTTTTTTCAATGCGATTTTCTCCGAACTGTTTTTTGCTCAACCTCTGCAATTTGCATCTCGCCTCACAAATGTACAAATTGCCCTTACACATTAAAATCAATGGACATTAAAAGAAAAATATAATATCCAGGAACGGTTTCCAGTATTTTTTTCTGACAGTTCCTTCCGTGACTTTTGGAGCAATTTATAGAAGGAAAATGAACAACCTGTCAGGACTAAATAAAAAATTTCATAACTTTTTATTTATGCTATTTCAGGACTAACCATTGAATTCGATCCTGGACATGGATACACATTTCAAATTTCTTCTGGTTTCAACTGGAAAAAAAACAACAATTTTGTGTCACTTCTGTGCGAAAAATGTAAAAATCATACCAAGTCAGAAAAAATGCTATAAAAACTAAAAAAAATTCCAATCCTGCAAAAAAAAACTCTATGGATACAAATCTATGGATATGTAGTAATCAGAAAATAGATAGGTTTAATGTACTTGTGAAAAAATTAAATGGGTAAAATTGATCCAAAGTTGCCAGTGTCACTGCGCACTAGCTTCACAGCTTCCACCTTAATTTGTTAGCAACAAGTTTCGTATCGGTACCCAAAGAGCAATTACATTGGGGACAAGGTCCAGCAAAACAGTGGCAATCCCCCCCCCAAAAAAAAATTTATGAAGATGTGTGAAATTACTTGGTTATTGTAACGATTAATAGAACAACACTAAGATATGCCTCCAGGAAAATAATAATTTTTTTCTTGAAAGCTAAGTGATGGCACAGCGTTTGAATGATTTCTTCACCAATATAGCTTCAGTGTTGGTGGAGAAATTGCTTGCTGCTTCTGGCCTTGATAAATGCTATTTTTCCAGAGGAGTCCAAATGGATTCGTTCTCGCTTTTCAATATAGAGGAAGGGAAAGACATTGTTGCTTTGTGCCTTTCATACATAGTCAATCTTTCTCTTGTAACTGGCACCGTTCCTACAGAACTTAAATCAGTTAAGATCATTCCTCTGCACAAAAAACATAGTCACACTGACTCTGGAAACTACGGGCCTGTTTCTATTCTTTGCATCCTCTGAAAAATTCTGGACAAAATAATATCTTCTCAGCTGCAGGCATCTTTGTCAAAGTGTATTCATTTACACGCTTTTCAGTCTGGGTGGTATGTAATTTCTTTTCTGAGTCTTGTCTAGTTTCCCTACCTGATTATGCGAGAATAAATATATGGACACGGGTCTGGACAAAGGGTGGTTCTGCTTGACCTTCAAAAAGCTTTTTGACACAGCAACCCACAGTGTCTTGATTCTAGCTCTGTTGCTTGGTTTCATCATATTTGTCTGATCGTTCCCAGGTAGCACACAATAATTGTGTTCCTTCCAATACAAATACAGTTGCTTGTGGTGGGCCGCAATGTTCTTTGCTGGGGCGGATTTAGTTGTGATTAATGTGAATGACAACTTTGGCAGTAAACTGAAAACTCCTTCTTTATGCAGAAGCCTGAGCCTTGCTGGTCCCTAGTAAGAACACTCATGAAATTGAAGAAATCCTATCTTCGGAACTTCAATCTATCAATCAGTGGTTCTGTGGCAATAAATCTTTCTCTCCATTTGGGCAAGACAGAATCTATGCGGTTTCGCACAAAACCAAAAATTAAGAAAATTCAGTCAATCAAAGCTACATGTAATAATCAAGAAATTAAATCCTCTTCTAAGGTCAAATACCTGATACTAGATCAGAACGTTCCTAGAGAACTCCACGCAAAGACAGCCTTGAACAAAATTCCTTCCAAACTCATATTTTTATATTTGCAAGGCGTGGGTCTGACTCCAAAACCAGAAAACTCTTCTACTTAGCTCTACATCCCTATTTCAACCATGCTTGTGCAGCATGACACAATTCCTTGTCTTGCAAAACAAAACAAAAATTTCAGATTTGCCAAAACTGAGTGATTCCATTCATTAACAACATGCTGGCAATTGCACATATTGGTTCTCGTGAAATATTGGAAATGGAATGGCATGAAGGTTCTTGGAAAGTAGGCTAAATTAAGCATGATCACATATTTAAAATAACGAGGACTATTTAAAAGAGAATCTAGTGCGAACAGGTGACACTTACACGCATATTACTCGTTCTAGTGTGTATTCTCGTGTGGCCCTAAAAGGGGGGTGGGTGGGTGGGTGGCAGGATTGCAGTCTTTCGTTTATACTTCCATATAACTTTGAATCAGCTATCTAAAGAAGTAAAATTCAGGGATTCATATACGTATATACAGGTATGTATATAAACATGATACAGCAGTCTGTGAAACGCAGTTATATACATTCATGTCCACTTTGACGTGCCACCCGGTCTTAGGACCGCCAGGACCACAATGGACATAAGTCTTTTACACATTAGTGTGTTTAAATCCGAGGTGGTCATTGTACTATTGTGGTATTTCTGTGATATGGTTATAATGAGTTCAGTGACGTAGCTATATTTTGACATGTTTAGTTGTTTTAATACTTCTGTTTTTTTTTATTTTGACGTCACTATTTTAAATGAAGTTTGTGTATTATTGATTTCTTTCCTTATGTATATTTTAAGATGACTTCCTGAATCAAATCAAATCTATAAATGGCAATAAGAAGGATTTTATGAGCCAGTTTGCAAGATATTGTGTTTTGCGTTTGTATGAAAGGAATAGTCGTTCTATATTTAGTTAGTCGACTAGAGCATATAATGTCATTTTGTCGGCAGCATCACTTGTATCTCTTCCGGGCATGATTCTTTTGACTATTATTTCTTAATCTCACAGGTGATACATAGTTTATCTTTCGGATGGAAAGGAATTTTATGATAGGGAAATATAGAATTCCCCATTACACGGCCATGTGGAATTTAATTTCTCCCATAGAGCGTTAAATCCTATGTTTTTGTCAAAAACCTACTTGGTTTAGCGTGCTTGCTGCAGCCGTTTCGACTCCATTTTGTTCAGTTTCAACATTGCATTGCTAAGGTACGTCACTCAAGAAAGAACTTACAGTTACTCTTTTCTATCTTACGTAATCTGATTGGCTTACAAAGAAAACAACAACCAACAGGATTCTCCCTTTTATTTCATTTCGGTCGTAAAATCGTTGCACACTTATGTTGGGAACGACCGTGTTTCCACATGGCTACCTATGGGAGAATCAATTGTTTGCACGTGTCCATAAAGAGGTCAGACCAAAAGACACAATACCGCGTACGTCATCAAAAATTTCAATAGTAATACTAAATTGTGCATCTTTCAGTGCTCTGCATTTAAGGTTTCGAAAAATTCTGCACTGCGTACGTGCAAACCTTCAAGAGTTGTATAGTTATATGGTCCTAAATTTTGCGCTTCAACGGATGAACAGCATTATGACGTAACGATATGGTACAAAAATGATAACTGAATGATCCCGAGTGGCACAAGGTGCCAGGATACCTGAATTTATAATATGCCTTGGCGGGTCAGTAATCATGAGGTCAAGCAGACTTTGAGAAGATTCGTTACAACAGTTGGGCTCATTTATAAGCTGGAACAGACCAGGCAGACTGGTATCAAGCGATTGCCGTATTGACTTTCAACTCATAGCCTTCATCATTCACTTGACATCAGACACTACCGCTTTGCTAATTATTAATTTAATTGGACCTTCAGCGCTGCTATGAGACTGAAAATGTCAAGGCCCAACCAGGTGGTTCTACACACAAGCTTATCATCAACCATTCAATAAAGAGTAGTTTGTGTAGTGATGTTTGAAAAAGCCAGACTGATCAGAACAGATTAGTCCTACGTGTGTTGTTGATCGTGGAGTTGACAACACCTTATGGATGTATTTAGTTCATACTCATAGCGTCCTGTGTGTCTCTATCAATATCCTATACTTATTGAATAAATTGTCATACGCCACAGAAAAAGCAGAATAATCTATGGAGATGAACAAAAGATATTGTCGCACTCCTTACCAACAGAGACATCTAACGGCGTTTTACAATATTAATTCATCAATACTACCGTACAATGGTGGCACCTTATGGTCAAATCGTAAATTAATTTTAGGTCATTTAATCTGGACTTCTTCCCTGGTCTGTTCCAGACAATCCGGTGTTTGTACGTTCGTTAACATATTTTTTTAATTCTGGAAGGCCCTATATAGTACAATAGATGACTAATACAATGAGTTCTCCAGACACGGAGAGACACACTTAATACATATACAAAACGCACAAGACAGGACAAAACTGATGTTACCAATTGTTACATAACATGATATTAATAATAATAACACGTCATGACATCGTGATCTCCATATAGTTGAGGTCAAAGATGACCCTGTAGTAATATGAGAAACAAAAAGGACACGGTTAAGATCGGCCATATGGAGGGACAGGAATAATAAACTATGAATCGTCTGGTTTCAGTGATAAATTTCTGAACTGCGCCCGAAATTTGAGCATTTGCCAAATCAGATAGTTCCTTGCTACCAAAAAGAAAAACATACATCATCCTATGATTTGCAATATGGATAATGAAGTTTGGATGAATCCTAGGGGCCAATATAGATAGAATAGAATAGAATAATTTTTTCTTCAGCTGCAAGAATTGAGGGCAATAGAGAAGGAAGTGGTTTTGATCTTCACTTGGACAGGAGCAGGTACATGAATGCCTATGAATGACCTGATGTAGGTCGCAGTTGAGTGTAGAAAACCCCAGCCGCAATTGAGTGAGTCATACATTCAGTAAGTGGTCACCATAGGAGTAAAACTCAGGGACATCGTCAGTCACAAGTAAGCTAGCCTTCAGCTTAGAATTATTAATTTAAAGGGAAGTGGAGTTTTTTATATCAGAGGGTAGATTGTTCCATAACTGTATGGTATCAGGGAGAAAAGAGTTGTTTAAGCACTGCGTTCGACATTAAGCGGCGCGTATGGAGGTAGAATGGTGTAAAAACAACCAGTGAAAGAAGGCGGTAATAATTTTGAAAGGGAAGTGGGAGTAAGCTGATTGTACATTTTATAGAAGAGGATCAACTTGAAGTATTTGCGTCTGTTTAAGAGGGTTTGCCTTCCTGGTTTCTGCAGTAGTTTAGCATGAGAAGTGTGTTGTAAGGTACCTGCACATATTATAGCTGTCTAGAACTGAATGGATACCAGAAGATCACAAAGACCTTCGCCGCACTTGTCAAACAAAACACAACCATATTCAAGAATACGTTGAATCGTGGTGAAATATATTCTGGTCAAAGCTTTGTGGGAGAGTTTGTATTTGATGCTGTGGAGGAGTTCTGTGCACTGACTTGCTTTGTTGATAATGTGAGTGATGGGAGCATGCCAGATAAATAACTGCTGAGAGTAATGCTAAGATGGGTATGATGACCAAGAATGAATGCTCAAGTTAAGGTTTGGAAACTATAACTGAAAAGCAACAGATAGATTCAGTGGCATTGAATGTGACTCGCCAAATATTACCCAGGCTATGAAAGGTAGAAAGATTGGTATTTAAGTGATTAGAAGATTCCATGGAATTTTTTCTAATTTCCAGCAGACTGTTGTCATCAGCAAAAAGTCTGACATCGCAACTTATGCTACCTGCAAGGTCATTCACATAAATCAAAAACAGGAGAGGGCAAAGTATGGATCCCTGTGGAACTCACGCTTCAAGAGGCAGTGAGCAGGAAGTTTGGCAGGCAATCAATTAGTATACGTTGGAGATGGTTTGATAGATTACTCTCAATCTAATCAACAAGGTGATGAATGAAAGATCTAAGTTGGAACAGAGGTAATTACCCTCTAACTGTCTGTTGGAATACAGGACATGTGTTGGATTTCTTCCACGAATCCGGATATTCAGAAAAACTGTGTGAAAGTTCAAAGCTTTTGGTAAGTGGGGTACAGATAGGAAACTAAGTATGCTGAAGTAATGTGTTTTTTATATTGTCTGGACCAGAGACAGAGGCAAGCCTTAGAGAGGAAAGGATTTTGTAGATGCTATTTTCATCAAAGGTAACATCTTGTAATCAGACATCAGTGCGATATGTGAAATTGGGCAGAGGTGGAGCATCTGCATGGGGTTTCGTTTTGCATTGACTAGCAAAGTACACATTGAATAAATTACATTTCTCATAGTAACTGGAAAGGATCTTATCATCACCATAAATGATGGGGGGGGGGGGGTAAGTGTAGGTTGATTTTACAGCCTAACACAGAACTTGAGAGGCTCTACAACTATTTGGAGTTAGTGTCTTTCTTATCTTGTTGTTGTCATAATTTAGAGAAATATATGGGGGTGGAGAGTTGGACAAGACTACCAGCCTTATTTCGGGACTTTTTGTACAGTAAGTACTGTCTGTCATTTCTAGTAAAAAAAACATCATAGCTATATGAACAGGGTTGGCTGGACATATGTTTGAAATGCTTCCGGGCACGATTTCAATTGCGTATGTGCTTTTTCATATCAGCTGTAATCCCTGGTTTGTCTATGGGTCAGATGGTTATTTCCTTATATAGAATGAATTCTTTGGCTGTACTTATAAGCAGATTGGACCAGTAAGATACAATATCATCTACAGCAACGAACATATGGGCTGTATCCCAAGTAGCGTGAAACAGGGTTGCTTTCGGATCAAGAAAATTAGCCTTTTTAAAGTTCCATACATGACTTTTGAAAGGTTTGTCTTTAGGCACAGAAAGGAAAAAGGAACAGAAGACTACGGAGTGATCAGAATTTGATGCCAGAGCTAAAGTACTACAATTGTATACAAGTCCTGGTACATCAGTGATCATGAGATCAAGTAAAACTATCACAATATTCACTTATTTGAGTTGGTTTGTTTATGAACTGAAGAAGGTTGTGATGGGATATAAGGTTAACAAGAGATAGGCCAAGTTCACCATCAGCATGGGGGGGGGGTCCCAGGTAGCACACCTTTCAGTGGAGTCGCCTGTGATGATCAAGCTAAATGGGTTGCTTTCTATAGCTGTAGTGATTGGCAAGGATACAGAACTAAGAAAAGTGTCATGGATCTGTGCTGATTGTCCAGGTGGATGATCATAGTTTCCAACCAAAAATTTTCCCCAGCGTGTAGATATTTCTATCCATAATCATTCATAAATGGGATCTTCCAGGTTGGAAAGCCTTAGAAAAAGATAAGTGTATGAAAGGTAACACCCTTCTCCCTTGGCCTGAAAGCCGATCTCTGTGAAATGGCGGTTGGAAGTCATTAGGAAGTAAAAGATTGTCAGTATAACTCATAAAGCCATTGCTCCAATAGGGCAATAACGTTAAAACTCTCAGAATTGGCCAACATTTGAATTTTATCGGGTTTACCGCCACTTTGTAGGCTGCCAACATTTACATAGCAGACTTTGAGACAGTTTTTTTGGAAGTTACCGTAGGTAGGACAGGGATTCGGATGGACATTGACAGCTAGGAGTTACAGCTTTTAAAACAGCACAGTGACCTGTCGCATACACAGGAACCCATAAAACATAGTGACCATGAGGAGTAATCCTAGCAGACAATACGGACCAAGTCTCTGATGATGGGTTTTCGGACTGGAATGTAAAAGGATTTTGAAAGCAGAATATTTGTTGTGAAAAAGACCATTGGTCACTCTATATTGGACTGTGCTGATACCCAAGAGCTATGGTTAAATAAAAAGGTAAATCCTTTGGGCTGGTTGGATGAGGAAACATTTGACGCAACATACAACAAGGAATAAGCAATACAAAAACACTATTAAAAAATTTGGAAAGATGATGCATCAAAGTGAAGTGCAGACAAACTTATATGGGATCAAAGCACAGTCAAGTGAGTAAGCGAATAAACACACTCAATGAACTTACCTGTTTGAAAACAGCAATACGACACAGTCTTAAAAAACGTGGCTGGAAAAAATGGAACCATGATCATTTGAAATAAAAGCATAGAACAAACAAGGAAATATCAGTATTTTTGAATAGTTTATTGCAAAATTAATTGATCCCATTTATTTGAACGAAAACAAACAAATAAACAAACGCCCCCCCCCAAAAAAAAACAAATAAACACGGCGGGGGGGGGGGATTTAAGTGGATGTACAATCTTTATAAAGACACGTTCAAAATATCTATCCAAAAAATTTATAATTCAGGTACCATAATTATACTATGAGTAAAAAGGCACACAAAAGACAAATGTTCATACTGTTCTTTTTTTTTTTTTTTTTTTATAAAGGACACATAATAAATATAAATTCTACATTTCCCTGTGACCTTTACTGCCCAGTGCGCGTGTGAGGCACTATGTAAGTACGGCCAGTAAGTTGTCATGGCTGTAATGTGCGTTGTTAGAAATGAGACATGGTACAACATGACACTCAAGACCAATAACATTTTGAGTACTGTTTACAAGCACAATTTCCAGGCAAGGAGAATATTAAATAGTATCAGTGTCAATTGTGCTTGCATTAAATGTACATGAAGGTAAAGTTGAACTGTTAAATACCCAGGAAGATGGACACAATTTTAAAGGAGCATTAGATGTTAAGTATTCAACACCAGAGAAGCATAAGGGATATTATTTTGTAAAACAGTGAGCAGTTGTGAGGTGGTTGATTAGATTCTAAATATTTTTGATGAGCTGGACTCCCTTCGTGCCTTGGGAATACTGGACCAGGCAGCTTAGGCAACTCAAGGAAGAGAACCTACCAACACATGGGAATACAAACAGACCTTCCAATCGAGCATGTCAAATGCACCACTCTGCATGGCAGCACCACTTGTTCCTATGCCACATAACATTTTCAACCATAAAATGAAGCAGCTTTTCTTTATCCCTCAGGTGCCTCTAGCTGCAACAGATGGGCACAAGAGCAAAGCTATAAGCAGTGCCATATGCTCAATAGTTCAGCAAGAGTCTGTGCAACCCATGCAACGGCACGTTGTGCAGGCTGTGCAGTCTGTGGCAGAACAAGCTTGGTAAGCTGTACATGTAGATGCACAATCTGCATGTACAACCCATGCTTGTGCAGGCTGTTCAACCTGTACAAACCATCTGTAAGACCATTATCAACCCAAGACAATGGCCTTCGCATATCAACTACCTATGTTGCCATGGCTACTTAACAGATTCAACCCACACTGCATATCAGGGTAACGCCATTTAGCAATATTTTAAATCATTGTAAATTTAATCAGCCAATTACCATCTCTGAAGAATTGCCGACAAACAGATTTAGGTCAGTGGTCATTAAATACTGAAAATAACTTTTCCCCATTTAACTTGTTAAATTACCTGGTAACCAAAATGAAACTTCTCTTTTTATTACCTTCCCAGGCACATTTTTTATCAAAAGCAAGACTGTGATGCCTGGTGATAATAACCAAGCCAACAAAAATCCTTCACAAAGCAGAGTCTCACACAGGTCAGTTCTTGACATTTAAATACTTTAATCACAGTACATGTCAATGGTAAGTGGGACAAAGCGGCATCTGATAATCTGTGACCTACCTAAAAGACAATCCTTATTATACGTCCACAACTGAGATGCAAAGTTAACATTGTCCTGGTTTTCCTTCACTTGAATACATGTACAATGCATAGTATATTATCTGTGCTACTACATATTAACATACCATTATCATACCACTTACATATAAGCATCACAACATCAACTATACTTACACATATCACATGTGGTGTTCACTCAGTCAGCCACAAGAAAATTACTTAGCCCTGCACCTAGATTTTGGTGCCTCAAGGTGAGGTACCAGTAGCCAATGGGAGAGCATGTATATGACGTCATGATGCAACAAAGAGGTATGAGGACATTTCAAAATTCTCCCCTGCATTACACATTTAACAGATCATAACCTTTATGGCCCATTCTTGTCTTGTATCCAATATATAGAACCTCTGGCAAGTAAAAAAAATCATAAGTATGTCTTCATTTAGTGTAGGGGATTGAGACCCCCTGTGACAATGTACCATAAAGATGATGCAGCAATTTCTGCAAACACGTCAAAATGTATTTAAATTTCTGAACTCTTTGTTGGTTGAAGGTTTATAAACTGTAAGTTATTTTTGACGAATGAGCCCAGCAGTAAGAATTCCCATATTGTCATGTTTTTAACCCGTAGGTGACACATGGGGCATTTGTATGTCCATGCTCTTTTTGCCCTTAAACATGTGACAGATGTTACCATTTGAAATCATGGTTACACCCTATTTGTTCAATGGAAATTGCCAAATTCACATGTATAGTTTGCAAAGACAGTCCACATAGAGTAACAGGACTTTGGTCATAAAGTAACTCTCATTGCATCTCAGCCAAGCCACCCGCTTCTATTTCACAAGGAATATGACCAGGCCTGTCAAACATTGGCTTAGCAAGCGATCGCCCCAATCAAAAAAACCTGGTGCCACATAGCCGATGATTACTCTAGGCTCCCACTGAAGGTGATAACCACAGTATGGCCTGTTGCAGCAAAAAACTGAAAAGAAGTTTCACAATTTTGACCGTGCCCCCTGTTGGTGGTCCAAGCCAAGCAAAGTTGATAAGGTCCTATCACATGTCTCCATGCATGGCTGAGTCATGGCAACTTTTTATTGTTGTTTGTATATACTGTAATGCCCTTTAATTTGAAGTTTTCTGACTATACTTATCATTTATGTAGTTGTACACGACTTGGGCTAAATGAGTAAATTGGAAATGATCATATTAGTCTTAGTAGTGTGCAAATGTTCACAGCTCTTGTTTGACATTGATGATCAGGCATTATTGCATCTAACATCTGAAAACTATATGTAGTTGTACATACTGCATTTCTGAGTAAATCACCATGGCACTATACAACCATTTTAACTTGCAAGAACATTCCCAACTTAAATCATGATGTTCAGATTGTAGATATTGTGTAATGTCCAACATAATTTATCGAATTAGGAGATGTACACTAAAAAACGAGGACGATTGTTTTTATTATGGTGGACGATGGTGTTTAACTTCTTTGGTCTCAATGGTAGGGGACAAGGTTTTGGATGTATAACAAATCACATGTTGGTTACCCTGATCTGGAGAATGCAGACTTTCCCAGTGTGCGAGCTGGTTTCACAAAGACAAAGGAAGTCATGGTTATGAAAAAGGTAATATGTTTAATCTCAATGGAAGTGTTAACTTGCTGGAAGTGTACATAGTAACCTTCATTATAATTTTTTATATGCTGAAATCTGATTGACTGTTCCCACAAAAAAACACAAAGCATACAGACGCACACACCCACGCATGTATTGACAGCTACAGTCTGGTTGGTCAGAAGAAATCTCTGCACCTCCAGATGTCACCACAAACTCAGTTCATGAATATTTATAAGGTTCTCATGTCTCTTGTTCCTCGGCCTATTGGCAAGGCTGGACATCTGCTGGCTTTGCACATCTAAGTTTATGTGGATCTGTATGTCTGAACTTTGCCAACGTCATGAACCAATGGGAGAAGGGTTAAATTCACCAAAATGCAACATACCATTCATACAGGCCTAAAAAACAATGTAATCGTTTCTTTGGAATATGTATAACAATTTGTTTCATGCAAATAATATGCAATGTTGATTTATTATAGATGTCTTCTATCATGTAAAAATTCGGTAGACTTTCTGAGAAAGTAGTCATTTGTATCTGAACTATTATCGTCATTCTGTTCTATACTTCTGAACCAGAGATTCACCAAATTGAAATGTTATCCCACAGACTTCAGCACCATTTTAACATTTTCGGTGGGTTGTCTTACTTTATATTAGACTGGAATGAGTCATGGCTGAGATATGTGTCTAATACTCGAAAATGTGTCATCTTTGAGCTTGATACAGATTGGTCTGATTAATTTGCATATTTGCATGTAGTTACTGAAACAGTCTGTAGATTGTGAAACTAAATTTAAAAATGTTTACTGGGATAATAATGATCATTTTGTATGCGTCTATGAATGTAGGATCAATGCATAAAATAGCCACGTTATTTCGAATACTTGTGTTGGCCACCAGATATTCAGGAGATGAATGAATGAGTGTGTGTGTGTATATATATATATATATATATATATATATATATATATATATATATATATATATATATATATATATATATGTATATATATATGTATATATATATATATATTTATACATAAAAGTGCAAGATGCCTTTACTCGCTTCAAGCTTTGACTGTGTGTTTAGTGAAGGATGGCTGACTGTGGCAACTTCTGTGACCACAGCCTGCAAATGTGGTTTCTTTGGGGCCAGGGGTGCATTGAAAAACCTTGCGTTGCCACCTCTGTGGTTCACCTCCTGTGAGATTAATCAAGTTTTGAGAACGGAAATATCTTGAAAACCAGTCTATGGATGGAAGCCCAAATCATAGCACTGCCACCTTATCCCCTGGTATAGATATGTTGCAGTGACTTGTGTCTCAGAGGAGGGGTACTGAAGCCAATAGCTTAAGCCAAAGTCTCTTTTGTTGCACATGACATTGGTACCTGGAGTATGGGTCAATGGACAGACTACATGGTGGAGGACGTGAAAAATCAACAACAGTTGCAAAGGATTGTTTTATCGTCACTTCATTGCATCAAAGCCATACAGCCAGTTCCACAGTCCTGACCTGGAAACTAAGGAATGCTACTGGTTTTAGGGTGTCCATACAGACAGTACATCACCTCCATGCAGCTGGGCTGTGAGAATGGAAACTAGCAGTGAGAGTCCCTCTGGAGGACAGACACAGAATCCAAGGTTGGACTGTGCCAATGCACACGTGCCTGGAATCAAGGTGGCTGGAGGAATGTCTTGTTCACTGAGAAGTCCAACTTCTGTCTGTACTTGAATGATGGATGCATCAAAGTATGGAGAAGGAGAGGAGAGTGTAATGAGGCTCATAATGTAGTGGAGCATGACTGTTATGGCAGTGGTTCAATGATTGCCTGGGGAATCTTCAGTTCGACAGAGTTCAATAACCTCCACTTGATCCAAAATAGAATATTGAAATGGAAACAATACCGGAAAACCATTGCCAAGCAATGATCCAAACCCATGGAGGGCATACCTGTCTACTGAATATTAGGCTAAATGGGTAGTTCATGGTAAGGGTTTGCACAATAGCAGCTGCTGCTGCACCCTAAGGGAATATTCTCAAGTGCCAAAAGCGATACGTTATGTTGCCTTTGCTTGCTATTTTTGGTTGTTGCTGAAGAATCATAAATTCCCTTATTCTACCCCATAAAAGCCTGTGTTACAGCCTTGAAGGAAATGATCTTTGTTAAATTTTGAGGATTATACACTGATGAAGGGATACAGCCATGATGGTTTGGAAAGTGTAGCCCAACGTAACATGGGAGTATGTAGAGGAGATATGTTGTCCTGCCTAACTGTACGGTGTTGCATTGGATGCATAATCTCCCACCACACTGTGGGAAGGGTCAGATGTATATACAGGTGGGCAAGCAGGTCATAGCATGCTGCTTTTGCACACATTAAATGTCTGTAACCTTTATTTAACGTGTGCCTCATATTAACAAATAGAAAAGCATTATTTATTGCACACACTATATGCATATATTATGCACAACACAAGGTATTTATGGTAAGCGATAAAGACAGCTTTGTTGTTCTTAGATTTCGAGCATGCGTGCAATAAACGGGAGGCTAATGACCTCTAATACCAGCCACAGATGCAAACCCCAAATTTCCAATATACAAAGATGTAAAACTGGAGGACTTCTTCCATACAGCATGGCAGAATTGCATTATATGTTCACATATCGAGTTAATGACCTTTATTTCATTAGGTTTATAATTACTGATGTGTTTGTAATATGGACTCAATAAGTGCTTTTGGATTCTTGGGAAGTCTATTGCTACATGTTAAGAATTCCTGAAAGATTCAGCATTGCGTTGTTTTTTGAGTTTGGATCAGTCACAGAATTTTGCTTAATGATTTAAAGTTAATAGAAAGAGATTTGATCTTGCAACTTTGTTGACAGGACTGATTCTGAGTCTGTTATCAATATGTTTACCTATGTCTGAAATGGAAACTGTTGGACCTCCAGTGGATACTATAGAAGCTCTTCATTGTACGAATACAACTGTTTCCAAGAACTATACCTGATGCAAAAAAATCAAAGGGACACTGTACACAGTTGCAGCACTATTGATATTACTTGCAGCTATGGTGACTGTTGTTCTCAATGACAGACACCAGGATTGCTGAATGTGATTTTGGGATATTTTGAAATAAATATGGCACATTCTATACAATGTGGACATTCAAATACTTACGGGCGATATACACAGAAAGCGGAACGGAAAGCGGACCGAAACGTTTCTGCGGTACGGAGCCACAGGTGTGGAGCGGAACGGAATTTTGCGTACACACTGGCGCGAAAATCGGCTTAAGAATGCGGAAAGTGGGTGTGTCACATAGTCAAAAATAAACAAAACCACGTGTTCATAGTTTTTGGCCAATAAGTTTAATAAACGTGTTTTTAAACTGAAATGATGCGTTAGTTTGACTATTATTATTAAGCAACAACCATCTGACTTCATGTTTTCAAGATGGACAGTTCAGAGGAAGATGATACTGCCATTCTTTGGGCATTGGTCGCCAAAAAGAAAAAACGGAGGGTATGGGTACATGAAACAAACCAAAAAAGAGAGGTTTTTGGTGAGTTCCATGCCCTGATGCGAGAATTGCGGCAGGACGACGAACGATTTAAGCAATATTTCAGAATGTCACAGGAACAGTTTGACGAATTGCTGGGACTTGTTAGTCCGCTAATTGTCAAAACGACAACCAATTGGAGGAAGCCCATATCACCGGAGGAGCGATTGGCGGTGTGCCTTCGGTAATCATTTAACTTAATAATTATGTTAAATAATAATTCATTTCAAAATATTATGAATTTATAAACGTTGCACAATCTGACATGATCAAACAGAGTTTTTCAGTGTTAGGGGAAAGGCGTGTACTTTGATAATGCAAGCAAATTACTAGAAGTGGGCCTGCAATGAATGTAGCGTATGCCTGCATGCTTTCAGTTTATATCCGCACATGTAGGCCTATGTGAGTGTTAGGCCTAGCCTATAGAGTTCCACTTCATTACTGATTACATTTAAAACATACAAAAATTATTTTTATTTGCTTAACAGTAGGCCTTGTAGGCCTGGCCTACAAATAAAGAATATATATAAGCCTAATGGTTCTAAACGATACTATAGAGGCTCAAGCATCGTTCATAACGCTGGCCATATGCAAGAAAATTTCCAAAGTTGATCGTAAATAAAAATGAATTTTAAGTCTCTCTCTCTTTTGTTTGTTTGTTTGTTTTTTTGTTTTTTATTTTATGGCGAAACACAGGCCTGATGCAAACTTGACTAGAAATTGGGTTCGATTTTGTAAATTGCACTTTTTAAATTCATTTGGGCTTCTTCTTTTTCCGACTTTGTAGAAGCCCTATAGGGCCTAGGCCTAGTCCTATTAAGTACGTAGCCTATAATTTGAAACTAAAAAGCCGGACATAGGTTATGCCTTTAAAAGTTGGCCTATAGGCCTAAGGCTAAGCTCGGCTATGTTTTGTTGAATAGGGCCCATGGTCTACTATAGTCCCAAAGGCAAAGGTGGGCTTAGGCCTATCTATAGGCCAACTCTCCAAAGGATAGGCCTATCTCATAGGCAAAGGATCTATAGTACTAGTCTATATTTATAGGACAAATTGAAATATTTCGTGCAAAGACCACTCTCTTTATCGGCCTTTATCCCTACACTGGAAAGATCTAACAGCTTCTTGACGCCTCTAGCTCTCTGATAGCGAGGACTTACGCTAGTTATTTCACGACAAATAAAAGAAACAAGTCTGACATTAGTCTCTGAAAAGCATGGTTACTACTAAAAGCCACAAACGTGGTTTTAAATGTAGGCCTATTTAATTCTTATAACCTGCGGTACGGTTATCACGAGTAGGCCCTATCTAGGCCTACCTCTTGAGTCACTTCATTTACGAAATTACGTTTAGAGTTTTGCACGATAAAATTACCTGTGGTAACTCGTAATTTTCGTGCAATGTTGTCCCATATGTTATCCTTTTTCTTAGAATCCTTGTAATCTTGCCGATCCAGCACATAGAGCGCTGGATTTTCGTGAATAAGAAGGATGAGCTTTTCAGCATCCATGATGTCAGCGAAGAAGATGGAGAGAGAGAGAGAGGCAGAGAGAAAAAAACAGCTTGTTTGCTATAGGCCTGTGACTATTTACATAGTAATTTGAAAGTAACGGTTTCTATTTTAATATAAGCTATAGATGCAGAGGCCTACGCTGACAGTTTTAAAATTCCAAAACCTAGGCTATGGGCTGCAGACTGATTATTTAAAATTCACTAGGCCTTTTTTAATATTATTGGGCCTACCAACCTGGTCAATCAAAGTAGGTAATAAGGTATGCTTTTGTTCTACGTTGTGGCATCAACCATTTGCTTTTTATTTATAAACAAGGTAGGGGCATAAACTAAATATAGATCTGGTCATATCACAACACCAGCTCGAAATTTCATTGGCTGCTACCCTCGCGGAACAGTGCGGAAGCGGAAAAAAATCAAACTTTTTTGAAATCCAAGAGGAATTCCGTTCCGCGTTGATTCCGCTCCACGCCAGTGTAGACAGAACAATGTATGTAATGTGTTTGGAATATTCCGCACCGCAAGTCACCATTCCGTTCCGCTCCGCACTCTTCGTTCCGCGTTCTGTGTGTATCGCCCTTTAAGGTGCAAGATGTGTGAGTACTGAACATCTGCTGACATTTCTGATGACAGAGCCTTCAAATGGTCTATGGTACTATCCTTAGGGCCTGTTCGATTTTCCAGAAACTGTTCTGAAGCTGAAACTGGTTTCAGAAACCATCTATTCTTTTTTCAATGGAACTTAAACCAGTTTAATAAAACTGTGAAACCATCTCAGGACATGGTTTCCTGGGGGTAAGTGAAACCGGTGCCTGAAACTGTAAATAGTTATGTTAAACCAGTTTCAGTTTCAATGAAACTGTTATAAAAGAAGACGAAGTTCCCATAAACTGGTTTTGGTTTCTCTGAAACTGTTAATAAACGAACACACAGTTATATGAAACTACACTTTAATCCTTACCACTAGTTTAGATGTAATAGAATATATGGTTTCAAAACAGGTTTGGAACCAAAACCTGTGAAACAACCTATTTTACTTTACAGGAAAACCTAAGGAAACTGCTCAACCCAACTGAAACTGGTTTCAATGTATATCGTACAGGCCCTTAATGTGAGCATTGACAAAAACACGATTGTACGGCAGCTAAGAGTTATTTAAGTTCGGCTGAGTGAAAAGTTGATATTTTTTTCAACCAAAAGGAAAACTGGCAACATGCTAAAAATTATTTCATTCTGCTGGTAGAGATTTTATTAAAGTATGATGATGATTTACCTTTCTTTCTTGCTGGCTGCACTGAATCTGTATTGGGTGATGTTCCGTTTCATAGCATGTATACTTCTACAACAAAATGTCAAGTACCCGTTTCTATCAACAGGACTGATCAATGTGATGTGGGGGTACAATGTACCTCATGATAAGTACGTTACATTCTGAACAGGCCATTGTAGCTCTTGATATGAATGTGACAATACTAGTTCATATGTGCAATTTAATTTTTATCAGTTCTACACAGTTCAAAATGCCAATGCTAAACGTTTTGCAAGGTTGCAGGCTGCAATGCAGATTCCCCCCAAAAATAAGGCCACTTCATGAAATACCCAAATAAAACAAAAAAGTGGCAGCCCTATCATTCCTTGTTTATCTGCTGAGCACATGAAACATTTGGATTTAAAGTGGTGAAGCCTATATGTTCTGAAGAAAAACTACCAAAGTCTGTAGTTAATGAAGACTACTTCAAAGGTTGCTACGACTGGTTTACAACTACCAGTTGCCTTCTATGGGTGACTGCCTGTCTCAGGTCAGGAAAGAACTTACTTTCTTTCTTTCCATTGGTATTGGAAGATGAATGTTGATGTTTTGGTAAATCCTGGATATCTGCCGTCTGCTGTATTTAAGTTTGCTCTCATTGTTGGGTTGAAATTTATGAACATGGGTAATGTTTTTCTGCACTATGGAAGTAATGGTTTACATTTCACTGATTAACCAACAGGAAGAGCAGAGACAGAGTGGGTGAACTGTGATACCGTACAGACCTTCGACCTTGACCTTTGACGTTTGCCGTTGAACTTGGGCCTGGAGGTCAGGTTAGTATGCACCATTAAGCAACACACTCAGTGGCCCAGCTAAGTGATTGATCATGTGCACAATTGTTATGCCAACCCATGAGAGGTATGGAAATTATTTTTTTTCTTGCTTATAGTTGGTTTGCAACAAATAGATTAGTCTGAAGTCATTAATGTATAGTTCACCTTTCATATAATGGGCAATAACTTTGCAATTACCTACAGCAGTTGTTACTGAGAGTGAAGCAGGCCATAGAAATTGGCTTGATTCATTTTTGGGTGAAGAATAAAATGTAATTAAACTGCCAAAAAATATCTACCAAGAACTCACCAGTCAGTCATAATTTTTATATGAGGAGTCACAGATGGTAAATTGAAATACTATTTTTCACCAATCTTTTCAATCTGTCAAATGTAATAAGAATTTGCCATACATATAAATCTTTGAAACAGAACATACTCTATGTACAACAAACTTGCTGGATTGCTGAAATTAAGAAAGAAAACATACACAGTCCTTCAAGAGTGGAATTATTTTATGAACAAAAACTTTGCAGGAAACCAATGAGGTCATAGCAGATTGACTGGGTAATAATATGTACTTAGATGACCCTTCGTTGAATTCATGTCTCGTTACTAGTGTGGAAATGTGGCTTACAATATTTTGCAAATATAAATAATTGGTAAGGCCTTCGGCTTGTCCCAGAACCCCATAGAAAAGCATCGTGTTGATCAAATTATTGAGAAGGTAAAACATTAAGGAGTCCTTCTTGTGACTTTTCCCATCAATTGTTTCTTTCAAAGCTTTACACCACTCATGTCAACATAATTTCAAATGAGCGCAGTTTGGATCAGAGAAAAAAAATGTGATTTATTTATCTGACCCACTTAAAACTTGTAAAACTGATGGCATTTATAAAGGAAAAGATCCAGGGGAGTCTGTCAAAATAGATATAGTTTTGCAGATAAACATACTAGCATAATACTATCATATGGGACATAGTCCAGTATGTTCAGGAGGTAATAAATTTTAGTTTCCTTCTGAAATCTACATTTTATTGATTGCTCATTACCTTTTGGACTGCAGTCGGCAGCACACATTTGTCACCCAGTAACAAATGTTGTTGCGTTTCATTGCAGAATGAAGGTCATCATGGGTTGAAATTTATGGATGATATTCGAGGTGCTGGTATCCTTGAAAAGGCACAGTCAACTTTCTCATAATATCAGGGAACTATTTTTCATGTTAGTGGTAGATGAATCCAGAAAAAAACGTAACCCCAAACTGAGAGAATGAATTTCATTTTCTGTGCCCGAGGATTAGGTGCAAGATATTTTTGAGATTTTGGAAATACAGAGGCAGAAAGTCATTCTTTCACAAGTCACAAAAATCAGTCTTAGTACCCAGATTATAATTTGCGGCCAAGTATGTTTGATCTGGGTAGGTGCTTATTTCTACAATGTTCAAACATTGTTACCCAAAACAGGTATCAAGTGAAGTATCCAATCAGTTTCTGCAAGATGTGTATGGTGGCACATGTTCAGATCATGGAGTAATGATATTTTTTGCATCACATCAAATCTAGTCAAATTCAGAATATGTCATCACCATAGATGCTTTTTTTTGACTGACTGGCATGACGTTCAGGTTGTGGGCAGTGTTTGATATCGTAGAGGTGAAATATGTTGTCAACAACAGGCCTCTATAATTCTGATAAATTCTGAGCTTTTTTGTTTTTTTTTATGATGAATTTCATAATTTTTTGGCCATGGGGGGGGGGGTGCAGGGGCAGGGCTTTTTTGAAGTTATTTTGGGGTTGTCTTATTACCTCCTTCTCCCTTTACAGTATGTTTATATGTTCAGCATTGGAATTTAGTTGTATTGGGTCTATAACAATTTTCTTAATGGCGTTCATTACAACATTGATATGCTGGTTTTCATTTTGAAATTTGGGGCTCATTTCAACTTAAAACAATGCCAAGAGGCATTTTATGAACCCATTCATGGTCAGAGTATGACTGAGACAATAGCTTTCCTTGGCACGGGTTGGGAGCATTGCGCCCTACTCATGCCAAAAAAAAAGCTATTGATCTCGATTGTGTCATGATGACTGGTCTCATGTGCAAATCTCAGCAAAAATATTTTCTAGTAATGGAAAAATCTAAGTGAAAATGTAGGTAGACAATTTACATTGGGGTGCTACTGGGGGATTTGAACAGGAAAGTGTTAAATCAGCAAAGCTAGCTGTAGCCATCACCCTGGACATTCAGTCCAATTTGCTGCACGGAATAGCTTAAAAAATCTGTTACTTGTATTAGTTCGCATATTTCAAGACTTATTCCTTATGGCTAAGAAGGTCAATAAAGTACCAAGTGGTGTTATTATGTTTTATTCAAACAAGTATTTATCTAGCTAAAAAACTTTTACTGCTGAGCATGGTTTTTACATTTTTATGACTTGGTAAGGAACAACTACTTTGCGACTAGAGTTTTGCAGGTTCATATTCCTAAGACACCAGGTATCTTGCTGTGCCCAGTTATTTAAGGATAACATTAACCACCTTTACAAGTTCCAAACCAACAGTGACAGCAAAGCCAAATACAGCAAAAAATTAAAAAACCCAGGAATCGCCAAAACCCCCCTTCAACACTAAACTTTCAATATCGATGTAAACACACACATTTCAATCTGACTATAGTCGAGTGGATATGTGCGTTTCCCATTTCAGCTAGGCGACTGGTGCCAAAGGTTGCAGGTTCGAGTCCTGCTCGTTCCAAACATAAAATATATATTTTCGGCATTTCCTTAATGCTGTGGATTTAAGTCCCCGATTCTGGAAATAAATGCCGACTCAGTAAATATACTGGAAAACCGTGTTGATATGGCACTCGCACAGAACTACCTCCATTGAACCATTCTTTTTAAGAATGGGGATTTGGTCGAGTGGATATGTGCGTTTCCCATTTCAGCTAGGCGACTGGTGCCAAAGGTTGCAGGTTCGAGTCCCGCTCGTTCCGAACATAAAATATATATTTTCGGCATTTCCTTAATGCTGGTGGATTTAAGTCCCCGATTCTGGAAATAAGTGCCGACTCAGTAAACATACTGCAGAACAGTGTTGATATGGCATTCGCACATAACTACCTCCATTGAACCATTCTTTTTAATAATGGGGATTTGGTCGAGTGGATATGTGCGTTTCCCATTTCAGCTGGGCGACTGGTGCCAAAGGTTGCAGGTTCGAGTCCCGCACGTTCCGAACATAAAATATATAGACAGGCAGTCACCCATGATAGGCAACTGATGGAAACCGTTCCTCTTAAGCTTTGCAATATTCTTCATTAACTGCAAACGTTAGTTTTTTTCCAAAACATACAGGGCTAACGACTTAAAACCCAAACTCGTGCCAAAGATAAAGAAAAGACATCGTAGGACTGTCACATTTTGGTGTTCGTGATTTGTCAATCAGCTTAATTTACAGCAAGAAGCAAGAGAAGAGGCCTTCATCGTTTTTTTGACATTTATAAATCTGGAACATTACAACAACGGGGGCATATGACCAGCTCTATGAAAACCAGACCGATGTCAATTCAGATGACAGCTACTAATATTAAGATTGCATAATGAAATGTGCAAATATATGTGTTTGCCAGCTTGTATCAGTTTAACATCTCCACTCTCATGTTTGCTTATAGAAACGTCAAAAACACACCCGAACTGCGTTCTATAGAGCGTTATTGAAAGGTAAGAAATATCTGGAGGCATACATATCTAAGGAAAAACTGTAAGTGATACCAAGTTCCGTGTTTAGTTCATTTGATGTGTCAATATTAAGGTCACATGACGTGCAGTGAGTTACTTTTTACTCTGAAAAATGATCATTCATCCCAAAATACTAATTTAAGCCCAAGATAACTCACAGGACAATGCTGCTAAGTGTAGGGCAGCATACATCGTTGTGAAGCGCATGACACGTACTTTCTCATTCATTAAATCGAAAAGGGGGGAAATCAACATGTTAGCCAATGAGAGAAGCTTTGAAAGGAATAAACAAAAATCCTTTGTATGGCCATGAGGCTTTATGTGTGGCGCCCTGTGATTTAACAATCCATGGAGCCTGTCCTCTTTCTGACTTCAGATCTCTGAATTCTGAGCAAAAGTAAAAAGAATTTTGGCATTCTAGAAGTTTGTGGAGGTTAATTTGAAGTATTATTTCTCACTTTCTGGATTTCGTTATCAAATACCATTTTCCCCCTGCATCTGCACTACTTGTGATTTGTCTGGCCACTTTGCCTTGTATAAATAATATGGCAATACTATTATTAGTATCTGCTATTTTGTTTTATGATGCTATGATTTGAGTACTTTTGTATTCGTAATATATTGTTAACATGTATATACCAAATGTATCCAATATCTGTCCTGGTGTCTCTGTACTATTGGATTGGACTATTAGGAAGACTTTAAAAGACAATGTTAGATGGCTACGACGAAGTTGGCGTACTCGGCGGTAGTTTGTGGCTCAAACCTTACACCCCCTCATAAGGACACTTTTTGACAAACTTGAGGACCGTGACAGTCCTGTGCCCACCCGACCTCGGACAGGGAGGATAAAGCGATTATGTAACTTTCAAAATAATATCAAGGTCATTTTTGTGCAATTTTTTAATAATTGTTTTGAACATCAAGGTCTTCTCTCACTCATAGTGTCGGAGGCATCATTTTTGAGATGAAAAGTGACAAGATCCACCATTACCAAAATATATGCCAGTATGTTTGTTTGACCTTTCAATGTCACTGAAGATCAAAATTAACACCACAAGAAACCCCATTGAGAATATATTATTAGCGTTTGATAATAATCATGGGCTAAGAATGAACTATTACCGAGATATAAACCAAGACGTCAGATTGACCTTTCTGGGTCACTGAAGGTCAAAACCGGCAAAACCGAAAGAACCCCTACAGATACCTTCCTATTAGTGTCTAATAGTAAAAATGGAACAAGGATCCAGCTTTGCCAAGACATAAGCCAATATGTCATAGTTGTTGCTATTCCTAGTAGCAGTATCATCATGTACATGTACCCTTACAAAAAGTTCTGCACTTTATAATTGTTTCAGGTGTAAAAAATCATTAACAAACTGAAAAATCGGTGGAGTGTGACCATTTGAATAAACTAGATAGAGACACACCTAAAGTGCATCCCACCAAGTTTGAAGTCAATCTGGCTGATGCTCGTTGAGACGTCCAAAGTGTCAATTACCATTGTAATCCCCATTGACATGTACAGTAATCAATACGAATGTATCCAACAACCGACAAGTACCCGAATTGAAAATCCTCAGTAAAAATCGTCGTTCTTCATTATTACCACCTAGCTACCAACTTTATTTGAACCTTCCACAAGATACATTTCCACCAAGTTTCAGCACAATCTGAGAGGTGGTTCTGAAAAGGGCTTCAATACACAAATATTTGTAAGAAAGTAGGAAAAAAGTTGCAGCGCCTTTTTGAGGACAATAAGATCCAAGGACCTCCTAAGGTGTCCCTATGCAATTTCAAAACAAGACCAGGTGGTTTGGGAGAAGACTTTATAAGATTTTGCCCAAAAACTAACAAAAAGTTCATTAAAAATCCAAGAATCACTGTAGCGTGAACAAACTTCATAGATACCTACCCAAAGTACATCCCCGCTGAGTTTGACGTGGATCTAGCTAATAGCTCTAAAGATTTCGAAATCATAAATTTGCCCTCCAATCTCCCTTGACTAACACAGTAACCAACAGTAATGTGTACATTGACCAAGTAACCAAATTGAAAAATCAGGGATCCACAGCAACGCCACCTGGTGAACATCATTGTTTGACCCTTAAACAAGGTACATTTTCATAAAGTTTCAGAAGAATCTGAGTACGTTTGTGACAAGTTGCATTTAGCACAAAACACAATAAAAAAGTAAAATTAAAAAAAATCATAGCGCCACCTGATGAACAAATTAAAGTATAAGGGTTTCCAGAAGTGTCTCTGCAATTTTGAAGCGATTGGGCAATTTGTTTCTTAGAAGTATTTATCAAAAAATTGAAATAATAAACAACAGAAAATCATTAAAGAAAACCGAAAATCATTTGAGCGTGACCCCATGTAAACGAAGTTCGTAAAGACCCATGCAGAGTAAATCCCTCTTAGTTTGACGAATGGTTTTGGAGACGGCAAAAATGTGAAATCTGAGCAGACGGTGAAGACCGCGGATGGACTGAAAATCCTATCAGCTCAACTGATTGACAGTCGGAGAAGTCGAACATAGAAAAAGATCAGCGCCACATGGCTTACAAATTAAGGTCCAAAGGTTCTCAGAAGTGTCCCTGTGCAACGACAACGAACAAATGGGTGCAGGACTGAGAATCCTACAAGCTCAGCTGACTTACAGGTTAGCTGTGCTAAGAAGCACCTTTGTATTTTTAACCACAATAGTAACATGACCAAAATCTTTATCGACAATATTCCCACAAGAAAATTATTACCTCTGTTAGGGACAATTGATGATTTGTTTGCCATGTGGAAGAAAAACTGACCAATTTCTCGGAATTTGCGGCAGAATATACATCACAGTATCCTTGGTATGTCAAAGAAAGCTGTTGATTATTGGCATGGTATCTTGGTAAGTCTTCCCTGAAATTTTCATTAAACCTTTTTGAGATTTGACTATATTTAATCACATAGAAGCAGATATTCTTTGAAATTACCTTTTGCAGTAAAGCGGTTTGACCCGGAAAGCGTGACGACTCTGCACCGCCTGTATATATATATATATATATATATATATATATATATATATATATATATATATATATATATATATATATATATATATATATATATATATATATATATATATATAAAAGGAACAATTGTTAATAAGAGAAACTGCAATGCCCCCAATGGGAACGCATTGGGAATTTTGAAAGGAAATATGTTTCCGCAATTCCAAAGCCATATGGCTGGCCGATGATTTAGAAGTTTGATAGTTCAAAGCTAGGAGACAAGGTAAAAAGGTGCTGAAGCTTAAGTTAGAGTTCTTTTAATGTATATTATCTCCCAAATCAACTAATAACCAAGTGGCAAAGATTACATCAAACACATTCAGTTATAAGTCATTGATGCACATCCGCCGCTTGGATGTGAGGTAGAAATAAAAAGCATGCCAAGTTGCTTTAGAAGTAGATTTTATTTCTTCCTAAAAGAAGTTTGGATTGCAGTTGAGGAGAATTAGTTACATGAAAATACGCTTATCATATAACGACAACCACAAATCGGTACGAATTGGGAAGAAAGCGAACGATGCCCAGACCGAATGAACAACACACAAGGCATATCAATGTACAAATACATAAAGGTCTTAGAACTTTGAAAGACTTCAAATGTTCAACATAAGAAGTGCAATGACCGTATGAGACAGATACAATTATCAATTAAGTAAATGTTGGAACATCTCTCACTTCTCTGGTTTGCCAGTCGTATCAAAAGTATACTCGAAAAGGGACAATACAAGGTTTAGCATTCATCCTATATGATACAATCAGATAACAGCAGATCATTAAATCACATTCAGAAACCTCCCACTCTATTATTCACAACCTTTTTCTTGAGATAAGAGACATGGGTGACGAGCTCTAATTACAATTTAGTGACTCTCACGCCCCCTATGCGTGAATTATGTGCATGGTATATTGATATGGAATAAAGAAACATGATTTATGTTGCTACTGAGAATATTTTACACTTGAAAGCACAGCTTACTGAGCATACGCTCATGAAGTTCGGATTCTTGAACCAAGGCTTTGGTTCAAAAACCTTAGGTGCATATTTTGGTAACATATTATGACAAACCCATATCTACGTTTTGCATATTTGGTCGAGTTTGTTCACTGGCGTAGACAGCAACATACACTTGCGACAAGATCAATTATCTACGCACAACACAAGACAGCTAATCCGTCTGAGCATCGTCGCTTATTCAAATAAAAATCCCACTAATATTGCACCTATTCGAACCACCACTCTTTGCAAAGTGCCAATAATGGACAGACGGCGTCACGCGTAGCGTAGCGCCGAAGCTCGCGAGATCTTACGAGACTTATGTATCATTTACAACACCAAGGAAAAACAAATCGATAACTAGTATCTGCAGGTCTTTGTTGATATAGATGTCTGTCCATTATCACCACCAAATGGAAAAGAATAATTTTCCTGACTTGCCCTATAAGAAATAAGAACTTCCCATGTCTCTATCAAATCAAGAGTCAAAGACATGGAAAGGATATGTACAATGCGCATGTGTATACAGTGTGAGCCCATGACGTCATTTAAAATGAGTCGTATTTTATGAACATAGTAAGGCGACGGACAATACGAAAGAAGGAACCTTGTACATGTACACTGGCAGAAGATTAATGTTGGTGTCATACAAATGTTTTGCTTTCTTGGTGAGCACGCAAAACAAAATAATTTCCGTACCAGTCTAGCTATTGTCACATAGAGTAAACATTGCCAACACTGGCAGTTGTTTTTTCCATATTATCACCCGCAAGCTGATGACTTTACGCAACAACACGAAAGGCAACAGTGATACTTCCAGACTGGCATGGTAATATGTCTGGCAGTCTATTGTGCATGTTGTTAATCCGCAATTGTATGAACTTTTCCTCCACTACCTTTTGTTCAGCAGGCACTTCCAACATTTCCAGTGTGGTCTAGTTAGTCAAATATCTTTGCTATGTGCACAGGGAGCGTGCGTTTATCTTGATCTGGTGATTTTTACAGTCGACATGCATATTTATAATTGCCCAAGCGTGAAAAAGTTCAAGATAAATTTGTACACCTTATAAAGTGAAAATCTTGAAAGATGTCAGGTGTGAGTTATGTTATTGTACCCATGGTAACGTCTACGGTGGCAAGGCTCCCCCATTACCAACACAAAGGTCACATGGTCTTCACATTGTTACATACGCAACATTACCTACATACAAAACTTCACATATTTACATTCAATATGTCGCAAATGTAGTTGAATGAAAGAAAAAAAAATCTGGCGTGCCTTTACTCAAAACCTTAAATGCCCTATTTATATACTCCCAGAGAGACACTGGTGTTCAATATATACATATATGTACATATATATATGTATATATATACATACATATATATGTACATATATATTAAAATTAACCGCGTGAGTCACGTTTGCCTGTTGTAGACAAACTGTGCGGTCATTTTTGCGACTACAGCCTCGTGTAACGCAATGTGCGCTTTTAGCCCATGTGACAGCTGCAGTTTTCGAGTCGTATGTCCTCGTGACGTCACCGCTGTTCTTTACAGAGACAATGTATTGTTCCTCCTTCTATCCCGTATCAGCATCATGGAATACATCAGCTTATTAAATCGGAGGGTCATAGTATGAACATAGATGTCAAAGTGTAAACCCTGTCAACATTTCAACGTGGCTAACATCTTCACAACGCAACATCTACATTTGGCCACAAGTTTGTATTTTGCATGTGTATACGAGTCACGGTTATAATTATCATTTTTACCCAAAAAAAAAAAAAAAAAAAAAAAAAAACGTCCTCACGTATCTGCAAGTTACCGTGTGCTCTCCTCATAGTCTCGCATGATCTCGCAGCATGCACTTCATGGAAAAGTAACCCGCTGACATTGTCATTTCAAAGGTGATTGTGCATGACCATATATATATGGCCATAATAGCAACAATTCTTGGACCGTTTTTTCCTCACTTTGCCGATGGCCAGGTGTCAATGAGTGACACGCTTCAATGGGTTTTATCGTTGAGTGAGTACTGGTATAGTATCACATACTGAGCCGGGTAGCCATAAGACTTGTCACACTGTTGGTGAGGTGGTCAGGCCACGTTTAGGGGAAACGGCAGCATCTTCCAAACGTTTTCCACAGCAGTGTATTGCTACGTGTTGTGCAATAACACTTGGCCCATTGTTACGTGTTCACGGCAACCAGAGTACTATTGTTTGTAGGCGTATTTGACGTCGGTGAACTACGTTGTGACGTCACTGGTCTAGATTGTGATCCTGGTCCTGCCATTTTTGGTATACCAGAATGTTCTGTGTTACTGCTGTCCATCACACTAGTATTCCCTGCAACAAGATACGTAAATTATTCAATCGTTTTCTTTTCTTTTGTTTTTAAATCAGTGACGTTTCCTGTGCATATTAAGGAATTTTACAAAAAGCCGTATAACGCTAATTGTCTGCATTTAACAAACAAAAATTTGGTCGCCTCGGGGTTACATTTTGTAAGAATTAATTGCAATATAAAACCAAAGAAACGAAATGAAATTTTCAAATTTGCTTCTCGTGTGAAGAAGATACGATTTTCCCCCAGCCCTTTTGGTCAACACCAGGTGTGAACAACGTTACTTTGATTTCCTTTGTGACCGCCCTAAAGACCCTATGTTTAGGTCAAGCCTGAGTGCTCCGACCTGAGACTAACTGCCCATACAAATAGTCCAGCGTTATGATATCTAGCCATCTGTCTGCACTGTGGCAGTAGAAGTCTTAAATGGGTAATGGTGACGCAAGTTACGCCAGTCTGACGGACATAAATATTTCCTTAAAGTTAAGTGGCTTTTTTTGTTTGTTTGTTTTTTCTGTGTAAAGCATTCGTTCCTTTGTGTTACACTCATCTCATGGACGGTTTTACTGTCTCAAGAGGGGTCCAATGGAGTTGACTTTTCGGTGACATTGTAACAGGGGATGCATTTCCCCACATAACTCAGCGTTGCTTCAATTGTAGTACTGTGGACAGTGCAAACCAGAACTTATCTGCATCCTGGCCAAAATGAATTGACTGATTTGACCAACATATAAATTAAAAGAAAATACAAGAAAGAACAAGCTTCATGAATTGTATGCTAGGTTCACTGTTAAAAAAGGCGCTAGCTTTTTAATTTGTAATTTATATTCGGTTGTAAACATTATAATCAATTCAACAAATGATTAAAACAAAACACTGCAAGAACAGAAATATATCTATTTGAAATATAAATGCTCGTGAACAGTATCCTGATTATATATATACATTGTGAAAGTTGCGAAGCGCGATTCCTATTGAGCACAATTTTGATAACAGGTGACCTCACTGTATATATATATATATATATATATATAGATCTACTGTTAATAATGTTATCGCCATTCTGCTGTAGCAAATACCTGCCGGTTGCCACTGTGTTTATGATCTGACTTGGACCAGTCTATCACAGGCTTGACGCATATTTGCTGGGTTGGCTGAATATCCGCACTTAACTGGTCAGTTGCAAAACAAGCCACCATATCTTTACAATACAAATCAGTATCTTTTTATGGGTGGTGCAAAGCTTACCAGGAAACTTCTGTATAAGTTTAAGGAACATTAACCATTTTTGTGGAAGAGCACTTGCTTGCTCCTATAACAGACCATGGTCCAAAGGTACATAGGCCTACAAGTGTGACATGCGCATGACAACTCGTTGTTTCATTCGAATGGGGATGGCAGCTTGTACGCGAGTATCCTGTTGTCAAGTGCGGGTATCCAACAAAGCCACAGGCAGGTTGAAAAGATTCAGAAAGAGGCTGTGCGCACACAGAGAAAACAGCGACATCTGACGGAAAGTAAGGATTCAGGGGAGGAGTCGCAATGGTCAACTCGTGTGTTCAAATTTGAAACCTGATATCCAGTGGTTAATATCGAAGTAAATCTGGGATACAAGAATCCCCAATAACAATTTCATTCCATTTAATTTAGAATGAAGCCACAATCAATTATTTGACCGCATGTCACAAGAATAGTCCAAAGTCTTATTATGTTAATAGCTGTTATAGATGACTTGTGGTGTCAAGGTCAAAAGGTCATGTCCAAATACGCACCCTGGGCGGCGGAGAAGTTGGTATTTGTGTTAACTGATGATGTATTCGACGTTGTTGTTGATGGCGCAAGGTTGGCCTTGGCAGTCGGCGTCAATGGAGTAATGTTGGACAGCGTGGTATTGGTGGTCTGGCCGTCTAGAAATATTGTACAATGATAATATAAGGGCAGGAGACGGCCCAAAGAAGAAAGGAACTCCAGTCCAGAACTTACGCCCAATGGCGGTGCGTTATTGTGCAAATCTAAATTACCGTTGTACATTGCTAATTTGTGAGTGCTTTGTTAAAGCAGTAATTAAAAAAAAAAACGAACCTAGAAAGTTATACGAAATTTAAGTATTCTTGTCTTTACTAAAACAGTGATCAACATAAGTTGGATATATAAAAACAAGTAGCAATAGAGAGAACATGTGTCCTGCATACAGTTGTATAACGACAGCAAAGGTTTTAAAAGTGAAGAAAATGTAGTAGTCATGGATCAGTCCACACCATTACCCTCCACCACACGTAGTTGGCGATCGGAATTATAAGGTTGTGTTTTAAGATAATATGTTTTTCTTCCCGGTACAGGAATTAAAATTTGGGTCGCTATTCCCTTGTATTTTTGATGACAGACCACAGTGCAGTCTGCAAAAAACATATGTAATTTGCCGTTGACTTTGATCGTGTCCAGACCTGCTTGAAAAGAGAGGACATCGGGTAAGGGTCACCGGAAAATGACAGGCAAAAGCTGCAGGCACTACGTATTAGCAATTCATTCCGACATGTCTTGCGTTAGTGTTATGAAACCAGGCACATGGTGGCCAGTGCACATAGTCTGGTGGAGGGTGCTGGCTAGCAGTCAGTTTTATGTAAACTGCTATTTAGCATAAACCATCCTTTTGACATGCGACTCCTCCCTTCTTCTGGTTCCCGCCAAGAGCCCAGAGAAAAGCAGACAATAAATTAATGGGAAAATAATGTACAATAAGGAAATAAAAGAGAGCTGTCAAATGGGTAAATAAATGCATGAGGCTGGATCAATCAAGTCACTCAAACTGAAAGGAAGTAGTAATAATGGAAAATATAATGAAAAATAAACCATTCAGTCCCACACTATGAGCCAGATGCAGGTAACACTAGCCATGCATTCTGCAGTGTCAGCTTGGGAGAACACGGTGCTGCATGTTCTGAAAATACCAATTCAACTGTGAAAAATATGACGTTGTGGGGCTTGTGTTTAGTGTTATTTACTGTCTAGGCTGTACGCGTCTGACCCCTTGTACAATCACATGTTATGAGTGCTACATGTGGCAGGTGCTGGGACTGATAGGTTGAAACGGTCAAGGACAACACAATGTCAAGATAGGGAAGGAAAGCAGCTTGGTGGAGCATGCGCATGTTTCATGCAGGGTTATCTAATATCTACATCACATGGTGCTTCCCCTGGGCCACAGATCGAAAGAGCTGGGGATTGAGCACTGTACGAAATCAAGGTTGCCATATTTCTGGCCCATTATTTGTTTACTTTGGCTTCACCAAGAAGATTTCAGTGAGCGATAATATAGTAACCAAAGAACCACAAGAGCGAGGAGAGGCACGTCATTCGGACTCTGATAAAACTCTGTCAGATATGTGAGTCCAAGTTACCAACCAGTTGGGATGAGGGAGGCTGTTGAAGATTTTATCTCTACAACTTTAATTGGTGTTCCCGGGTTGGAGCTTATCTCTACGAGGCGAGGTGGAGACTTTTCCGCATTGCTTTGGGGCCTAGTGCGGGATAGGGAGTCGTCCCTTTCGGAGTGGTTAAACATCAGCATTGGAATGGATTCCTCTCCATTTCCTAAAGATTAGATGGTAAACAACATGTTCTTTTTAGCTGGACTGAAATAAATCTGCGAAAACGTGATCAAGCAAGCAGGTAGGGAAGTTGAACTTGCAGTTGATACTACCAGCAAAAGTTTAATACATACTATCAAAGTGAAGCTTTAGGTGCGCTACTGCTGATGTGAGTTGGTGCGCATGTGCACATCCATTTTTGAAAGAAAAAAGGCCACTCCCTGTCAACATAGCAATATTTTTCCAAAGCCTTGGACTATATTTAAATAAAATTATAGACTCTGCCATATCATATTTATCAAAGCAAGCAGGCACGACATGTTTCATTTTATCCATTACATATCAAAGGGATTCAAACACAGAAGTGCTCAATGGCAAAGAAATAAAACAAAATAAAAATCCCGTTTCCATGAAACAAATCAAGTATAGATAGACCCATTCAGACTCCCTTGCCCACAGAAGGCCAAAAAGCTTGGAGGAAATGTGACAATAATTCAACGCCTTTGAAATCTCGTGCTTGCGAGTTCTTTGGACACCAAATTCTTGGAAATGTGAGATTGTGCGAACCCATAGACAGCAAGAACTGACGATTTAGAAACTGAACAAAAATGAAGACGGTGCACTTCCTTTACTGGTGACCTTGTGGTCAAATCCAATCCAACTGAAAAATGAATGACTTGGCAATAATGGTTATATAAGGTTAATATATAACAACGTTACGTATTTACATGAATGACCCAGAAACATCTACACACTCATCCAAATATAGATGCCCCGAATTCTTCATTTTAATAATGTCACACCATTCTCATCTTTCATGCTCTGTTATTACTTTCAGACAGTATACTTGATCATGCAAGTGATATTATCCATGTTTCACACACGCTACAGCGGCATTCCAACTCCTGCTGCAATTAGTACACTCAAATCAGCTCTCTAAAACCGCATGTCACGCTGCGCATGCGCATCAGCGTCCTATTTGCACTGCAATCCAGAACTCATTTTTAGCAAGATGTGGCAGTAATATCTCAAGCCCTACTGCCGTCTTGCAACACACACTGTGAGTAGGGAATAAATCTCGTGCCAGAAACAGAAAGTGAAGGTTAGTGAACACGTCGGATTGCCCTAAATACCATGCATGTGATCGATTAGTTAGGCCCGTCCATGCCCCCACTTCCTAAATCTCGGCACTAGAATGTGTCTATAACACCCATGAATGCATAATGTAGCCCAGAAAGTAAATGTGCTTGAATTCTTTATGCTTAAATTACACCGGTTTTCTAAAGACTACAATTTATGTACATATTTCTTGACAGAGTCAACCCAAGCGCTCAAGTAAGTATCTAGAATTCTAAACCTACAGACTACTTAATTGTTATCATTATTGTTAGTCTTTTACACAAAAACTGTTAGGTCTACATGTAGGTCTGGCACCTTGAAAGAAAAGCCTTGGTTTATCCTCCCGATATGTCATCCAAGCCGACAAAGTTAAGAACTTAGACCAATTATAAACCAAACTTTAAAAAACTACTAACGATTAATATGGAAATGTACGGTACCCTTAAAATTAAGTTTAGGTTAAATTATAAGAGTTTAACATCATGTTTACGGAGGTTGTCTTGGATTTTGAAACATTCTATTGTGGTATGCCTTGGCAAACAAAATATGCCTAGGTAAAATTACATGTGCCGCATCTGTGAGAAGAGGCCTCTGAAATGGATAAACCGCGCGCGATGCGATATGCACTCAAAATGTTGTTCCCTTCAGAAGATTTTGGAAACACAAATTTTCTGTTAAAAAAGCAGTGACGAAGTATCTTGCTTTTGGAACTAAAATAAATGTGTCACATGAAATCAATCATCGGTAGAATATTTGACTTTTTGTGACGTCAATTTGGCTCCATGACGTGTCGGGAGGTCATGTCACCATGCGAGGTCACCAAGGAGAATGGACAAGATGGTATACCATACCTCGTTCTATTCTGGGGGCGAAACCTGGTTAAAACAAAGTTATCAAAATAGAACATACAATTACTTTAGCACCAAACAACATTGAAAGACAAGATTCACGAACAAGAAACGCCCTCCACCGCTCAGCCAATCAGCATGTCGGGAAGTGCTGAGGGATGCGTTCATGGTTCATTAAAAGCAGAAATGCGAAGCGTTACAAGGTTAAAAACGACTTGTAGACCTGAAACGGCGTGAACTTACACCACGCTAGAACAAGCGCATGCAATGACAAAGATTTAGTTAAAAGGTTTCCACATCTTTGTAGGTTACTGTTATTCTTAATTTCTTTCACAAATATGTCACTTTGCTATACGAGTGTATAATTCTCCTTTCACCCTCCCCCCCAAAAAGAAAGAGCATTGAAAGAATTAGGTCTTGCCACACCATAGCCTTAAAATCAAACAGTGGATTATCGCTCCGCAAACTTGTAAACATACTACTTATATTTGGGATAGACTGTAAATACATAATGAAATAGGCCCACGACTTTCAGACCAGTTTTATCAGTCATTAATGGCAGTGGCCCTCAGGGTAATTTAGTAACATAGACTGGCTGAAAACCGTTGTTAATCCAGATCATTTTGGCAAAAAACTCTCACCAGAATAAAAGATACATGTACTTTGTTGGCCGCTCAGTTGGCAATGTCACCTGTCAGGAAACAGGTTTCTTGAGTAATTTTTCTGTACTGTTGTAAAATACAGTGACGTGTTAAAGACATTCATGTTTAACTCGTATGTAATGGAATATGAGAAGAAGGATTCGTCGCTAATGGGAAACATAATTAAAAATGGTAATTATATGCTGATATAATCACCTTTTACTTGCAACTAGGCTGTCTGAGCCATCACTTGCTTTACTTTGGGTTTAAAACAAATATACTAAATTACATTCAGTCTCATTAAAACATTGTGACCTCCCATATATACGCAGTATGTTCACAGGTAGTCCAACAGCGCACAAACAGATCAAAATCATCATTCGCGCTTGGGTATATAATGATACATAAATAATACAGTGCATCGTGGACAGAAAACAAAGGCCAAGACAAATGAAAGTTCGATTGCAGCGAACAAATTTAATATTTTGTGAGGCTTTACTTCATTTTTCTCCAATTAAACGATAAAATCACTACATTAACAATACGTGAACTGAAAAGTTTTATCCAAAGGTAATGTCAGTGTTCCATCTAACATGCACAACTGATGTTAATGTTTTATACAGTCAGGCCCATGAGTATTCATAAAAGGATCGTCATGAGTGCTTTGAATACTGAATATATTGAAAGTGTGCAAACAACAAAATTACATCAAAGGTTCTCAAATACGATTTGTGATTCTTATTTAACTGTGGGGTGTACAAAAACCCAGGGAGGGGAAAATTCACAATCACTGCGCATGCGCACTCTCACAAAGTAAACATAGCACTTACTACGGAAGGGCATCATTTCTTGTATAGCGCCGCCTTGTGCTGAGAAAGAAAAGCATAAAACATGATTAGCACCATGGAGACGAATCGATGTTGGCTTTATTTGTATCTTCTTCTCCTTATATAGAAACCATGACAAAAACATGAAAAACATCGTAATACAAACATGACAAATAACTATATAAAGTACCTGCGCATGTGCATATTTTGCTGCAACAGCATCGCTTGTGATGACATACAACAATAGCTGGACTAGTATGCTTGTCACATGCGGTTAGTACCTACATACAGAGGGATTTATGGCCAAGACATTTACGCGTTTTGCTAGCTGTCACACAAAGGCATATAAATGCACAGGTAGCTGAAATAACAGATTTTTTTTATTTTGTAGTGATAAACATATATTTTTCACCAGAACCAAAGAATGTTCTTTACTTTAACAAACATGCCTTAACATTACACGGACTTATTTGAAAAGCAACATGTTCGTTATAAACACAAACATACAATATATATGCAAAAACTCCACCGTCCGGAAACTCGACAATTGTCGTAAATAATAATAATAATAATAATAATAATAATAATAATAATAATAATAATAATAATAATAACAATAATAATAATAATAACCGCCCTGACATCTATTATAAATGTAAGGCGCATGCGCATACAAAAAGGAGGTCAATTGATACCACCTTAATTGTGAAACGTCACTTTTGAAAATAAATTGTTCTGTTACGCGTTGTGCAATGGTATGTTACCCTTTCACCTTCGGTAAGTGGACAGTGAGCACGCAAGATTATGTCTGGTTTAACTATTTCAGTGCCAGGTTTTTGACTGAGTACATAGCTTTCCTCGGCACGCTTTAGTCGCATTGCCCCCGATGCATGCCGAGGAAAGCTGTTGACCTGGACCATTATATTCTATAGGACTAATGGCATGCTGGTACTTGAATAAAAGGCCTTTCTACTTTTCTACGAGGAATATTAATACAGTATTCATTTGATAATTCAGAGAAGTACATCATAAGTATTTTGAGTTTAGTCGCAGTTGGCACTGAAAGAGTTATTTTTCCCTTTGTCTTTTCATCCTGAGGTAGTAAATAAATAACTGATGAGATTCGCACAACTGACCCATTTAGAACCACAGAGGGCAGAAATTGAGGGTGATTATTTGCGTAGTTTACTGATTTGCATAGCAACAAATCTTTGAGTGTTTCGGTCTGTCAAACAGGCAAATTTATGCAAATGAACACAACCAGGTGCTGCCATGTGGGTTCCTAAACTCCTGTATTAGAGTGATGTGACAAGCGAATGGTCAGCAGCTCTGTCCGATGTACCTTTAGGCTGCAGACAACCCCGCGAGGACAGTTGTTGCCCGGTCATAGCCTGAGCGACAAGGGTTCTTTGAAATCATAAATAAAGAGAGGTCAGCCGATAGATGTCGCCTCGCCTCTCTTTGTTAATGATTTCATAAAACCCAGCGCAAGCTGATTCTTTGGCAATTGTAAAATCTAGGCGACTCACCAAAGTGCCCAGTATTGTATGAACAATATTTTGACTAATTTTTTCCTTTATAAAATACTTGTCTATAAATACACCGAATAAATAAAATTACATCCGAACGATACAGATACACACAAGATGGACATAACATTCGATCATAATACGCCTTTGTATGGCTAACTCGCTACGTAAATCACGCATTTTGATTTTAGAACGTAAAGATGATTCTTTGTTATGTTCTTTGATATTTTTTCTAGTTTCTTGTTTAGGACGGTCAGCGTGGTGATTTAAACCTTGAATGGTCATATTATGAGACTAAATCAATAACCTTTGACCTTAAGCATGCTATCCTGGTAAGTCTCTACCGAAATTTCCACTCAAATATTTTTGAAAGGACAATATTTGACAAAATGGATGAATCAGACAATCTTTGAAATTAGATAGACCGGTTTGACGTGGAAAGTATTACCCTGTGTTTCTCTGGAGATGATCAATAGAACTATTTTCCAGTATGAGTCAGGAACATGAAATTGACTGTCATGTTACGGAAACCTCTCTTACAGTTTTGTATCATTTCACCTCTGGATTCGCCTGACATTTCTAGGGCACGTATGTCATCATTTCATTTAATGCTTTGTAAACAGGTTTTACCCGTACTTAAATTACTATGTTTTGTATCAATTGCTCCTCAAGATAAAAAAAAAAAAAAGAAAAAAATAGTGCCCCCCCCCCCCCCCACATACATCAAGATGTCCACGTTAAATGAGAACAAATTAAATAATGATTGCTGGTACCAAGCTGCGTATTCTAACGTACTTCACGGCAAAACAAGAGAGGTGAAATAAGGCCACATAAAAAATATCCCGGTTTATTGCCAGCGCCCGCATCGTTTTTTTTCTTTTTTTAATAATTTTTTTCTTATTTTTTTTATTTTGTACCGCTCCAATGAAAAAAAAATCGCTGAAAAATATTTAATTAGTGCCTGGGGCAGTCAGCGCCTCCAGCGCCAATCAAGAGAACTACATTACAGTAGCCTCGTGATATTCTGAATGAACAAAATTAATGACCTGTATGGGCAATGGGACTTGCAGAAAGCTCCATGCAGTAAATAATTTGGGCGGGGGGGGGGGGAGAAAAAAAGAAAAAGCAAAAATTCCCCCCGCCCTCATCGCTTTTTTTTTTTTTTTGAAAACCACTGATGATAAACCGGGATATTCTTTTTTGTGTTCCCAAAATGAAAAATCTTAAGCGTCTGGCCCCGTGACAGACGACCACTCCAAATAGGAGATATGTGTATTAATTTCACGCCCCAACTGCATACCTGATTGCGTAGTCTCGCTTGGTGAGATATGGCGAGATACGTGGGGACAAGCGGGATACTACTAATATGTTGGAAATACAGAACACTCATTTAAGGCACGTGGAAGTTTTTCATATATATATATATATATATATATATATATATATATATATATATATATATATATATATATGGCTTGGGAAGTACTAGAAGAATACTAGTTGTGGCATTTGTGAACTTAAACTTCTCAAAAAATGCTAATTTTGTGAGAAATGAGCATATGGCCTGTCTGTGACAGTGATGCGACCCGCACGTGCCCCGTGATCGCCAGGCGTCAAACCCATGCTGTGTGGCGGGAAATTAATATGCATACTGCGCATTCAGGGTGCAGTGTGCCTCTGTATTTTGCTTGTTGACCCGGAACGTTGCTGGTGTGGCAACATGCATGTATCCTAAACACGATCTTTTCATACTCCAGTGTGGAAAGATGAGTTGCAGAAAGTGATGATTATTTCTTGGGCAGCGTCAATTATTTGAATGATACTTCATCACGAAAGAACATTTATCTCATTCCTATTACAATACTATTATATCTATTTTCCGCATGCTATCTAACCCTTACGCTACAAGCTTAATGTGATATGCCTATACTGAAGCCATGTTAAAGATAATTCAAGGGTATTTATTAACTTTTGTCATAAGAAATATTTTTGGAGCTACAAAATAAAACATCATTTTTTCTATGTAAATTTTCATATTTTGGGACCCAGAAAACGAAACACGTCAAGATTTCCACAATTAATTAATTGTGTCATTATACTATTGAGTATCCTTTTAACTATTAACAAATTAGTACACAAAGTTCCAGAGTAAACAAAATTTTGAAATCGACCTCTCAAGCAAGAGTATTACTCTTTGCTTTTCTACCGTTTTGTCATCTTTACTTAAATCATTAGTTTTGTAGTTAAGCTAGAAATACACAGGCAGCAGGTAACTTCATCCACAGTCGACCCTACATTGTTCATAGCCAGTGTGGAGGAGGAAACGAAAGCACATGATAACCTTCTTCTAACCTTTTCCCGTATAACTCGCCCGAAAGGGCCCGGATTTAAATAAGCGTCTGCTTTATCTTAACGTCGTGTTAATAGAAAACTGAAAATTGTAGATAAGATCGATCATGTTTGCACGTCAAAAGTCAAAAGCTTTCTAGGCGCGGGTTGGGCGTAATGCGCCCAACCCGCGCCGAGAAAAGCTGTTGACTCCGTCTTACTCCGACCAGGATAGGGCTAAGTGACCTTCAGACTAATGCTGACATACAAAAGACAGAATCCTACGATTCAATACTTCGTATAGTCACTTCATACCACTTTCTAGGCATTTCATGTTTGTATGGATTGTTCCATTGGTTTATTGTTTATTCGCCAATCAAAAATATACAAAGAAGTATTCAGATAAAACAAAAAAATAGCATTGGCAGGAGGAGAAAGGCATAGATATACTTAAAGGTCCTCGCTTAAGACAAATACTGATATGTACATTTACTACACTGGAAAGCTATTTGTTTTGTCCCTGTCTGTATACGTCTAATAATGTCCCATTGGCAGTTAACGTTCTCTTCCTCAAACAAATTAACTCGTGACCTTGCTGTTGATAAATGTATTTGAATTTAACTTTATACTTTTAAATAGACAAAAACGTTTATTATGACTGTGTGGCCAAAACAAAAAAAAAAGAAAAAAACAAACAAACAAACAAAAACAAAAACAAAAAAACAAAAAACAAAAAAACAAAAAAAACAAACAAACTTCGTGGTGTCGCTTGAAGCTGGAGCTCATATGGGCGACAATACAAGTAAAATGGAATGCAGATTTCCACCAGCATTGAGATACCGTCAATATCTGCTGCTGTTGTCATCGCATGGTTAGTCCTCGTCGTAATTTAGTGTAGAAAAATAAAATACATGGAGTGATGTTAGTCATGGACGCAAATGAGGTTATTTTGAATCATTTCGAACAAAAAAAGTAGATTATTATTAACGAATTGCAAATAACTTTCCCCTGGCAGGCACCTGCTGCAGGTAGGAACACCTCGGGGATAAACAAAGCCTACTTCATTGGCGAAAATGTTAGGAGGCGCCAGCCGCAGGTTTTGAAACCATGCACAACAGTATATCTGACACGCCCTATAATTAGCAGCATCAGGGCCCAAATTTTTGTTCCTGACTGCAGGCTTCTAGTAGAGATACGGGACCTGGGCCGACTGCGAAACGAATTATTGTCTGCACCTTGCCCGATTAAAGCACATATTTTGGGTATAAAGGGTATGTCCCCCCAAAATAGGTTATTGACATTAATGGGGCATGACACCATCGTACACGATTTTTTGGGGGGGGGGGGCAACAACAAAAAACACACAAACAAAAAAGTAATCAGTGTTAAAAATATTTATCATAAGATACATGCACGCGGGACATAGAATACCAGTGTAACTATTTTTCGCTCCCCCTGAGTT